>CM035424.1:46906269-47476269 GCA_020310875.1 Ceratopteris richardii
TCTACTAGGAGAAGGAGAATTAATGATAGAAGGAAGTAAACAAAGAGAATAGAGTGAAGAAATTGAAGAAATAAAGAAAGAACTAAAGAAGCTGAAAGAAAAAATCAAGGATGTTAAAGCCTTAGAAAAGCAAGAAAGTGTACATGTAGCCTTCTCAATGAGAGATTATAATGATGTGAATGGGAAGATAGAGACAGACAAACTAATATGGAAGGAGGAAAGTGATGATGGAAATAGGTAAAAGGAAATCAAAAGCTAATTAGAGAAGGGAACTTGAACAATTAATTCAAGAGCAAGAGAATAGAGAGCAAGAAAGGGTGGTATCACCAATCAAAGAAATAGGTAATGAAGAAATAGAGCAAGAGGAGTAGACGTATAAAGAGTTTGATGAGTTTATTTAGAGATTGATTGGTAGAGAAACATGAATTGAGTACATAAGAAAAATTCACATAGTATTCATGGGTTCAAACTAAGTACAAATATTTGAAGATGCATTTTATTATGGATTTTTTGAAGAGATTTAGAAAGTTTTGGATGGATATGCTTAGTCATGAAAGCTAGATTGACAACATATGAAGCGACATATATAGAGCACCCAAAGAAAGATGTAATAGGTTAACCAAAAGCAATAGTGGAGTGAATAAAATCCCTTTTTGAGATGGCAAATGATCTAAATTTCAATGACAGGAGAGTTCATGACTTGATATCACATGTATATAGACAAAAGAAGAAGCACTAAAAATTAGGCAAAGTAATTTTCTCAAGTATGATAATATATTAGGAGGAATAAACGTGGGAATGAATGTTAGATGAACTCTAATGAGCATTTTTAATGTGGTTTTCATGAAGGAAAACATATAAAAATGTAGTTTATTAATTTCATATTATGCTAATTTTTGTAAAAAATGAGGAAAAGTCTTCATCATGACCATAACAAATTAGTGTATTTTTCTTAGAATTTTTAGTGCTATCTAGAATATCATTTTTTAACCTCGAAAGTTAGAATATCAAATTTTAAGTGTCGACACAAACACTAAAATAGTAAAAAAGACAATGGAACCTCTTTTGTACAGACTTTTTTTTATCATTTGATCATTGAAGAAGTAAAAGAGGTCTTTAAAGGCAAATATCATCACGTTGCTTTGTTGGTACTTTTGAATTTTCTGAGTATTTCTATGGATTGACATCAAAGATCTATTGCTTAATGTGTCTATTATACTCTCACTCTAAGTGCTCAATCTTCAAATTAACAAGTTTTTTTCTCTTAACTATGTAAAGTTTTAGAAAAGGCTATTCTCTTGTTTGGGGGAGGTTAGACAAAAAATTTGAAACTAATGTTATACATGTGTTATTGTGAAAAATAGAACACTTTGGATACTTGAATCGTTGAAAAAGATTATTTATATCAAAGTTTATGATAAAAACAATATTTATCAATGAGAATAGTGAGTTTTTTCGTTCTTTTTCTTGCATTGTGTGGATTAATGAATGTGTAGATCTTTGCTTGCAATATATTCAGCATCATGGATGAGAAAAGGGTCAAGGCTATTGTATTCTTCTCAAATTTACAATTTAATGTTTGTGGTTGCTAGTATTTTATGATATAATGATTGGAGAGGACAACTCCAAAGTAGGACAAACTGATACTATGGTTCAAATTGGGCAAGAATATTGATGCCCAAAAATGCATTTTTGGATACTGTTTTTTTTTACGATCTAGGATTTTCTCTTGGATCAATATGAAGCAATTGATTGTAGCATCATCTTCTACTAGAGATGAGTACAAAAAACATACATTGCAACATATGAAGTAGTATGGTTGAAGAAGATCCTGTGGCATATAGTAATACAAGGATAAGAGGCTACAAAGCTGATGTGACAACCAAAGTTGCATGGTGTAATGCTCCGATGAGCTTCCCAATTTTTTCATCTTTTGCACATAATTCGAAGTCCTGTGCTCAAGCATAACACGCACGGAGACCGATGTATGCCCTCCCGCCCAGCCGCGTACCCCCCCTGATTTAATGCTCCTAATTGGAGTAACTACTGAGGCCTCTCACATGAGTGCCACATGGCACTCATGTGTGTGTCCTTCTATTGGAGCCCAAGAGATGGTTCATACCACCTCTTCTATTAGGACTCCCTTCATAACATTTCCTTCCCCTTAACTCCATTTTGGTCCCCAAAAATTGTATTGGAAGGTCTAGTAATCAAGAGGATGGTACTCCCACTATATCCCCATGTATTAAAAACATGGTCCTGTCTCTGTGTTGTTTCCCCATATCCTTCCCCTTAAGAAAACTCTTAGGAAGGTAATTTAAAACTGGGAAACCGTCTCTGAAGGGTGCTAACCCGCTCCCATGTGGCACTATCTTCTGAACTATCTTTCCACTTTACTAGACACTCTTTATACAAGTGACTTTTCGTTCGTTTCTCTCGAGTGCGTTGTATGCTCTCACGCTCATGTGGAATAGATTGAACAGAAATAGGCTCTACTACCTCACTATCTGGAATGAGGTTGTCAGATTCACCCAGCCTTTTCTTAAGCCAACTAACATGAAAAATTGGATGGATTTGACTATTCTCTAGAAGTTGGAGCTGGTAAGCCATCTTTCCTATTCTCTTAAGTATTTGGAAAGGTCCACAATACCTAGGAGATAGTTTTGGACAAGGTCCTGTCTTCATGGTTTCAGACCTAGAAGGAACTCTAAGATAGACGTGCTCTCTTGGCTCAAAGTTGATATCTCTCCTTTGAGGGTCAGCATAGGCTCTAGCTCTATCCTGAGCTCTCCTAATGCTGTCCTTAGCAAGTCTAAGCATATCATTCATCTCTTCCAAGAAGTCCTTTGCAACTTGAACTTTTTCATTTTGCAAGCCTACTGCATAAGGAGCTCTTGGCTGAAACCCATACATAAGCATAAATGGACTATGCCTAGTGGAAGAGTGCTTGGCACTATTATATGCAAACTCTACTATAGGTAAGTACTCTTCCCAATTAGTTTTCCTTTCATTTACATATGCTCGAAGCATATCCTCTAGGATTTGGTTAACCCTCTCTGTTTGCCCATCCGACTGTGGATGCTCGGCCGTACTCATGCTAAGTTTTGTATCCAACCTTTGAAGAACACTCTCCAAAAGTGGCTAGTAAACTTCCTATCCCGATCAGAAACTATGTCTAAGGGAAGACCATATAACCAGTATAGGTTCTCTACAAAAAGTCTAGCCAACTCTGGTGTCTTCAGTGTAGTAAGTGTCGGAATAAACCTAGCCATTTTGGTTAACCTATCCACAATTACCCAGACTGAGTCGTGCCCTCTCTCTGTCTTAGGTAATCCGACTATAAAGTCCATGGAGATGCTCTCCCACTTCCCATTACGAATATCCAATGGGTGGAGTAGTCCTCGAATCCTCAACCTCTCAGCTTTGTTGACCTGGCATTTATTGCACTTAAGCACATACTCTAGGACGTCCTTATGAAGTCCAGGCCAATAAAACTGCCTCTTAACAAGATCATAAGTCTTGTTAACTCCTGGGTGTCCCGCACTAGGTGTGTCATGACACTCATACAAAATATGCCGTCTCATCTCAGTATCTCTAGGGACACACACCTTTCCTTTATATAACAGATATCCATCATGGACACTGTAATTCTTCCACTTGAATCCTTCTTGAGTACCCGTCGATACTCCATTCTCATTGGAAGCCCATATATCACGATCCCCATTCTCTATGGCTTCGTAAATGTCAGAATATGCAGGATCAAGCCTACATTTTCCTCTAATGGACTCAAGTAGCTCACTAGTGATCTGAGTAAAACTCAGTCCATTGAGCATAGGCATGCGGCTAAGTGAATCAGCCACTACATTAAACTTTCCCTTCCTATACCTAAGCTCATAATCAAACTCCAGGGTCTCTCCCCATCAGGCCTTACGAACTTTAAGGTCTGTTTGATTAGCGAGCCATTTAATGCTCTCTTGATCAAACACTATAGTAACTTTGACACCATATAAATAATGATGCCACTTTTTCAAAGCATGGAATATTGCATACAACTCCTTCTCATAGATGGAGTAATTCTTTTGAGCCGGTTCTAGTTTCTTACTCTCAAAAGCTACTGGTCGACCATCCTGTACTAAAGCTGCTCCTATAGCAAAGTCACTCGCATCAGTCTCAACCACAAATGGTTTGTTGGGATCTGCTATATGTAAAAGTGGAGCTATAGCAATTGCTACTTTCAACTTCTCCATACTTTGCTTCTGTTTGTCTCCCCAATGAAAGGCTTTCCCTTTTCCTTTAAGCTGTTCCGTCATCGGGACAACAATCTTGGCATAGTTCTTAATGAATCTTCAATAGAAACCTGATAAACCTAGGAAGATCTGCAGCTCTTCCAGGTTCCTTGGATGTGGCCATTCCATAATAGCCCTTACTTTTTCAGGATCCATCTGGATTCCGTTTTGGGAGACTATATGCCCAAGGTATCTAGCCTCTGACTTGAAAAATTCACACTTTGATTCCTTAGAAAAGAGTGAATTTTCCCTTAGCACTTGAAATACTTTTCTCAAGTGTTCCAAGTGCTGTTCTTCTGATACTCTATAGATCAGAATGTCATCCAAAAATCCTACTACAAAGTGTCCTAGATAAGGCCGTAAAACACTATTCATGAGTTTCATGAAAGTGGCAGGAGCATTGGTGAGACCAAAAGGCATCACCAAAAACTCATAGTGCCCATATCTAGTCCTAAATGCAGTCTTAGGGATATCCTCTGCCCTAATCCTGATCTGATGATATCCTGATCTAAGGTCAAGCTTGGTAAAATACCTAGCTTGATGTAACTGATCAAATAGATCTTCCAATCTAGGCATTGGAAACCTATTTTTGATAGTTACCTTATTAAGTGCTCTATAATCTATACATAATCTCATAGAGCCATCTTTATTTTTAACTAGGAGCATTGGCGATGCCAAAGGTGAGTTACTAGGTTTGATGAAGCCTTTATCTAAATAATCCTGCAATTGCTTCTCAACTTCCTCTGCCGAGAAAGACTAAGCCTATAAGGTGGTCTACAAATAGGGTTAGTGTTAGTAACAACCTCTATGGCATGGTCAATGTCCCCTCTCTCAGGTGGTAGCCCTCTAGGTAAGTCAGTGGGAAAAACATCTCTGTACTCAAACATAAGATCCTTAAAACTTTTAACCACAACACTCTTGCAAAAAAGAATAGTAGAAAGTCGTGTTCATATTTACATTCCTAGCATGAAAATATACATCAGATGAGCTGTCTGTACAATGCTCCATATAATGACTATACAATAAAAACATGTCCTGTACATGCTGAGAATAATAGAGACTATACAACTCTAGTGATGAAATGAGAGGTGCACTAGGTACATCTCTCTCTTCCTGAATACAAACTTTACTTCCATTCTTTTCAAATTTGAGTGTGTTATTTTGGTAGCTGCGTTTAAGTGTATCTCCCAACCCCCATAGCCATCTCTTCCTAGGACTAGATCTGTCCTCTCCATGTTCATAATTTGGAAGTCCATATAATCTGTATAGTCCTGCATCTTGACTTCTAAATTGGATACCATAGTATCCCATATTCTTTTATCTTGTCCTTGCATCATAGATACAATGTATTTATGTGCACTAGGCTGTTGGGAAATCTTTAATTTCTTGACCAAAGCATAGTTTATAAAATTATGAGTGGCAAAGTCATCTATCATGACCCGCACTCTGGTCCCGTATACACTACCATGTAGTTTAACTAGGTCATGTGGTCCAAACTGCGATGACCACAATGACTGAGTCAAACAATAGGTGTGCTCTATATCCTTGTGCATCACCTCCACTCCCTTGCAGCTAGAGCTACCATGAATAGGAAGGGTCTACACTAGGTGGACCACCTTTTTTCCCTTTTCACGGGCCGTACTAGGCTCTGGTCCCTTTTTCCTTTCTTCCCCCTTCTTGACTGGACAGTTCCACTGTGAATGGCTAGGAGATAGGCACCTAAAGCACAGGTTTTCCCTTTTGGCCTTCTCAAACTGATCTGTGGATAACCTAGGCCCTTGTGATCTTTGTTTTTTAATAAAAACTTTGTTTCTCCCAAAAGGTAACTTCTTCTTGAATTTAGTCGTACTAAGAGGCTTGAGGAGCTGATCCGTCTCCATAGGAGTATACTGAGGATGGTTATGGTCCTCATATATCTGTGCATACTTGATCGCCTCCTCAAACGTCTTAGGCGCATTCCTTCTGACTTCCCTCTTTATGGCTTTGTCCAAGCCCCTAACAACCTTTGGTCTTCTGAAAATCATCTAAACCCTTAAGTTTCAAAATGATCTCTCTATAGTGGGATAGGTAGACTGAAAGAGGCCTGCCTCTTTGAGTAATCCTATCCCACTCATCCCAATTCCTCTCCTCCTCGTTCTCAGGAAGAAACTCTTTTAGGAAAAGAGTCTCAAACTGAGTCCAGTCAATAGGGATAGAGTTCGCCTCCTTAAGACTCATCCACCATTTATAAGCACATGGGCCGAGGGAGAGACTCACCTCTAGCACACGATACTCAGGTGGGGTGCCCTTCAATTGATGCAAATCATGCCACTTTTGTAAAAAAGTGTGGATTGCATCCTTGTTCCTGTCTCTCCTTTATGCAGGAACTCTCTCCCTAGAGTGTGGATGCAAAATCAAGTCTTTTAGGAGGGGAGCTTCCCTAGAGCTCTCTCCTTTATGCTTACTAGGAAGAGAAGTATCTTTCCTAGTGAGCTCCAAAGGAATAGGAGGAGTCTCTCTTTCCTTCCTAGCTAGGAAAGAGGTGACACTAGTCTCAAGTGAGATCATTTGAGACTTAAGGTGCTGTATAAGAGATGTGATGCTACCCAGATCTTTCTCTAATTTAAGGGTTTGTTCTTTCAAGTCTATGAATTTTAAGTGAAAAATTCATCTATAAGTTCTTCATATGTGTACTCTGCCCGTGAAGGCTCTTTCTCTTCCAAGTTCTCTTCTATTTCTTGCCCTAATCCCACTTCTTGCATTCTAGAATCAAGAGTCCTTATAGAAGAGGTGGTATGAACCATCTCTTCTATACGGACTCCCTTTATAACACATGGCCATCACAAAAAGTTGCGTTTTCCATGCAAGTACCAAAGACATATAGATTGAGTATCACCATATGTGTGAGTTGATCAAGAATTGGATTGTGGAAATAGGCTATTGTCCAATTGAAGAAAATGAAGTGGACATCTTCACCAAGGCTCTCTAGAGAAAGAACAACTTCATTAACAATTTGCAAAGTTGGGTATTAGACCAAGGAGGTAGTTCACGCTATGATAGCCATTAAGGGGGTTGTTAGATGTACTCAATATTTCATCCTCAAGTGGCTACAAGCAATCCATGGTTCTCAAGGTGTAAGATCCCCATTTTGGGTATAACCTATTGTGAGAGTTTGGATATTTTTGGAACCTTAAGTTCCAAGCTAGATGACTTCTATATGTGATCATTGATTATAATAGATGATCTTTGTGAGACTATCCATAAGGTAAGATAGGGTATATAGTTTAAGGTGATCCGGTTTCCATTCAAGACAAAATCGAAGGCCTTGTGGTGCTACATGGTTTCCCCATAGAACCATAATGAGGGAGAGTGTAGAGGCAGCTTTTCCCATGATACACTAGGTTCACCAAAAAAGAAGTTCATGGAAAGTTCATTTTTTATTTGCATCTCCCATGTTCTTTGAAGTATCCTTCTTTGAGGAAGTTGGGGGCTTGATAGTGGTTGTAACAATCACATGTCATGCAAAGAAGACTTACAATTAATTTGGAATCCCCAAAGTAAAGGGCATATGTAGAAAGAGTTGACAACATAGAGCATGAGATCCGACATATGGTTGACATCAAAATAGAAGGGAAGCACAAAGCAAGCACTCTATCAAATATATTACATATACCTAGCATTATGAAGATGTTTATTTGAATTGGGGCTAATGGGTGAAAGAGGTTATCAAGTAAAATTTGATCATATGGGATGCTTTATTGAAGAATTTAGGAATGTTTATGAACTAATTGTAGAACATAAGGAAGAAGGGATGTGTACTCTTGATGTAGGGGAAACACATACATCAAAGCCTGTGTTCATCTCCTATGCCAACAAAAGGAAATTTTAATTGGATCTTTTTCACAAGGTGGTTGGAGATATCAACCTCTAAAGAGAACTCACATGTAAAAAAAGAAAGTAATAAGTGGTTTTCACACATTCATAACTACTATGATGCATGTGTTTTGTGAAGCTTCCTAATTCGTTAAGCAGAGAAAATCCCCTACAAGAAGAGCAATTTCATCTCACCAAATGTGCTTGATCTCATACAAACATATGTATGGGGTCGAATGAAGGAATCATACCTTGTAAGTAATATATACTTTGTCACCTTTATTGTTCTCTTTAGGCTATATGTGTAATGTGAATAAAGACGAAGAACATAGTTCATTGCAAGAAGCCAGAGTAGAGGATACTTGTAATCAAGCTGTGCAGGAAGAGATGAAGGCATTATAAGACAATAACACATGGAAACTAGTACTAAAACTAGAAGGCATGAAAATCACTTGGAACAAATGGGTTTATAAAGTAAAGATGAATGCAGATGGAAGTATGGCTAGGTGCAAGGCTAGATTGGTGGAAAAACCGTTTGCTCAAACCTATGGGATTGATTATAAGAAGACATCTTGTCACATGAACAAAATGATAACCATCTAAACCTTAGTTGTTGTAGCTACATCAAAGTGTGTTCCATTTTTCAATTGGATGTGAAAAATGATTTTGGAGATGGTGACTTTGTAAGTGTGTATATGACACAACCATTTATGCTTGAAGACAAGAAATACCATGACTATGTATGCAAGTTAAAGAAGGCCTTGTTTTCCCTAAAGAAAGCGCCTAGAGCTTAGAACCAGAGGTTAATCGATTATTCATGCACGTATACTTGCAAAGTATGTGATGCATATCCATCACTATATGTATAGAAGATGGAAAGCATTTCTACATATGTATATATGTAGATGATCTCATAATAAAAGGTAATGATGAAGTAGGTATCGAAGGCATAAAGATAAATCTTTTAAAGGAGTTCAATATCTCAGAACTTAGAATCTTTAAGAATTTCTTATGTATTGAAGTTATATTCAATGAAAATGGTGTGTTTGTAATACAAATGAAGTAAATTCTAGATGCATTTTATAGATTTGGGATTAGAGTTTGTAAGCCAATCCCTCAACCATTTTAATTTAATAAAAATCTACATAAAAGATTTGGAGAGCCCATTGAAGATAGTTCAATGTATAGATGTAGAATTGGCTCACTATTGTATGCAAATATTAAAAGACTAGATCCTCCATATCCTATAGGGGTGCTCTCACAATTTCTAAAGGCATCTACTAGTTATCACTTGAATGTTTCTAGGAAGTTCTTGTGACATATCAAATACACCATTAATTATGGTTTCTTTTATCCATATGATGATGATTTAACTGCTAAAGGTTTTAGTGATGTAGATTCAACAGGTTCAAAGGAAGATAGGAGGAGCACATGTCACTATGTGTTTCTACTTGGAATCAAGGTCGTATCATGGAAGTCCAAGAAGAAACCAACAATTACTTTATCATTTATAGAAGCAGAGTGCCCATGACTAGCATTATCCACTTGTGATACTCTAGGGATTAAGAAGCTCTTTATTAATTTGGATATATAGCTTAAGGGTTTCCCATTGTTCTGAGACAACATTTCTATCATACACCTAGTAAAAAGCCCTATCTTTCATGCTAGAAGTAAACATGCGGATATTCTTTATCATATTTTAGGGAGAAGGTCGAAGCAAAGGGAGTAGATATCGAACAATAATAGAAACAAGGAACATTTTAAGAATATGATGACTCACGTTTCTTGAAGGATGAAAGCTTATGCATTTTGTGGAAGATCTCAACATGAAGGACATGGGATAGAGAAAGCATTTGACTTGTTCTTAAGTAAAATTGGAAGAATAGACTTGTTGTATACACAAGAAAATAGTTAGAGTCAAATGGTATGAATATGGAAGTCATAACAAACTGATTTCGACTGCCAAGAGTGTTGGAGAAACGTAAGGAGGCTTGTAATTTGGTAGATTCAACTAGTTAGATATCATAAAAAGCAAACTCATCTATACATAGGGAGTCAAGGATGCTAACACGTGGATGTTCGAAGCACGAAATTATGCTTAATGTGTCTAGAAATGCATTAGGATGCTCTCCCTTACTTAAGCTCACCTTCTACTAGATTACTTTACGTATTTGGACATACATTTTTGGACACATGCAGTGTATTTGGACATACATATTTTAATTTTGATCATTGCTAAGTAGTGTGCTTTGTTGTACTTGCTTTGGCTTCTATGATAATGTGGATGGCTTCTATGATCATTAGAAGTCTTAATATCATTTTAGATTCCTCCAAGTATCTTTTCTTAGTTCTAAATGGTTTGCACGGAACAATATATTCTTTTCTATCATAGTAATTGAGTCACTAATTACTCCATGTATGTTACCATGCAATGGAAGTTTTTGTGAGCTACCATAATCACTTTTCTATAATTTATAGCTTATTAGGAAGCTATAGAAGTGCTCTAGTTGCTCATAAAGTTTCTGGCTCATTATTAAAGCAACCTAAAAGAAACAAACATTTTTAATTGACCATGGTAGTACATCAATTGATATGGGAAGGGGACTACTAGCTTCAAGTTGCTTGTAGGAGTGCAAATACTCTAATATATTGTATATCTAAAACACAAAAAAAGAGAAATAATGACTTTCATCGATTCCAAACTTCTTGGAAAGTGATAGATTGTAATGATTTAGTGATATACTTGTGAAGTACAGACACACTCTCAAGTCAAAAACTATGAGCTAATGTCTAACTTTTGGCCACACATCTTGCCATTTACACGCGACATTGATTCTTTCTCTCATAAATACCATCTTTTGATGGATCAAACATCGTTTTGCATTAGTGTTTTATCTGAAATCGAACCAAAATGCAATAAGCTCAAAACACATATACTCCTCCCATGTTTTATATGTTGATGTGTTTATATGTTGATGTGTTTTAAATGATAACCCAAGAACTATTTAAAGCATGTAGAATTTTTAATTTTTAACGTGCATTGTTATGCACATTGGCTCCTAGAATATACATATATAACATTTACAAAGTAGAGGTAATTACCAAATCATGGTGTTTTTCATATAAAAATTTAGACATTTATATACACAAGTTGCAATATATTATCTCAAATTGTACCATATCGATCAGAAAAAGAAAAGTGCTTATTTTTTTTAGAGAATGCATTTTCAAATACATTTGTCAAATTTTTCCTTAAGCTTAGGGAAACAGGAAACCATACGTTAATTTGGAAGAATATCAAACTAGCAAAGATTTGATTGGCAAAATGCTAGTTGCAAAGCTTTGCATATGATATACATTGCAAGTTTTGAACTCTGCATATACATTTATCCACAATAATCCATGATTTTTGACATTATATAGCCCACAACATAGCATATCATGTGAACTTATTTTTTGCACCATTATAGATACCATTAACTCTACATGTGTCATTAACAAGTTTTAACTACCTACCTAGTCTTGGTTACTATTGACAACATTAAAAATTATTTTATTTATCACTAGAACATTTGAAGAATATAATAGCATAAATTTACTACCATTGCTATCATTAAGGAGAATCTTTTTAACCCCCATGACACGATAAGAGGATAGTTTTGCACATGTGGTATTATTCCCATAAGAGGCAAGCTCAAGTCTAGTGAAGAAATTGTGCTAGGAGGTAATATGTTTGATGGCACCACTATTAATGCACCAAATATGTAATTTGAAAATAGATATATAAATATTTCTGGTGGTGGGTAATGACTAGAATGTGTAATCAATTCCACCTTTTCATCCTACACTAGGTAAGAGATTGAATCTTATAAGTAGAGATATTTGCAATATTCATTCTTACCACTTTCATGTTTCTATCATTGATAATAAATCTAGTAGAATTATTCATAATATGATCATTGGTGTTACAATAACAAAAAGTGTACCATTTAATATATAATTTCTTATAGTATTTTTAATTGTTCATCATTCACATATTTTTTCTTAGTAGAGGATGGGTAAGCTTTACCCTTGCTCTCTTGAATACCATCCATTAGAAGGAAAATGAATCCTACATGGGCTCTGTAAGCATCCATAATTTTTAGAGATTAAGACTAATTTTGTTCTTGTTTAAGTGGAAAAAGTGCATTTAATAGGGAACTTTTTAGTAGCTTGGGATAGGACATTTTTTTTAGCTTTACTAGGCTCTTTTCTATCTTCGTCGAGAGAGAGAGAGAGAGAGAGAGAGAGAGAGAGAGAGAGAGAGAGCAAGAGAATCTGCTTTTCAAATCATCAAACTCATGCATGTATGTGAACAAAAAATTAAGTTTCTTTTAAGTGTCTTTTTCAGTGTGAGGGGCCCATTTTTTAATATATATATATATATATATATATATATATATATATATATATATATATATATATATATATATATATATATATATATATATATATATATATATATATATATATATATATATATATGTTGGAAGTAACATTTTTTGAAGCATTTTTTAAAGTCTCTTTAAAATGTAAGTATTATTTTCCAAATTTCTCCAAAAGTAAAGTTCTAGAACATCAAAACCATAATTATGCTTCCCCGCAAAAAGTTACTATTTTCAAATCTCATCATTTCTATCCATACATAGTGGGGAAACACACTTTGCTCCATCCATATCCAAGAAAATACACTACTAGTGAGCATTAGATAAAAAAAACGTCAAATCCATCATGTGCAGATGGTCACTTTTGAAAATAAGGTTACATTGTAATAAGGACAATTTCCATTCATGCACTAGTTGAGGCTCTTGTAGGATTGGGATAAAGATCACTTTACCTCCAACACCAAGGTAATGTAAAATGAGTCAATAACAAGACTCAAAAATAGTAGGCGCTTTCCCAATGGCACTAGAATGTTATTCATCACATAACGTCTCAAGCAAGGTCTTTGGAATGTGTATATGAATTCAAAGCCAAATTTGGGTCTCTAAAGTATCCAAGCATGAGTCTAGACAAAGAAAAGAAAAGGAAAGGGTGTATAGTTAATGAACAAAGGAGTATATAATAGCCCACATACATTCCCCAAAGTTTTCTTGATGAAGAGTGTGGACCCTACAATTGGATCCAATTTCTAGCCACATTATATGCAAACATGAATGAGAATGCAAACCCAATCATGAGATCTATAAGGATTCCATGTAGTGCCCACTTTCATGATTAGGATTGTAATTGATGGTGAATATACACTCCAAATTGTAGCAACACCACAAAAAAATCTCCCTAGGGTTAGTTATTTGGCTACCATGGTGAGACAAAATATTTTATCTCAAATATCCCATAATTAATTCAAGAGACTTTATAGATGCAAAAGATTAAATGAACTTTTGAAAAGATTTGAATCATCCCAAATGGATTCTATTTGATCTAACAATTAATCACCAAGATAGACTATTTGTTGTTCACATAGACAGTGTGGGTGGTGTACACTAAGAAACAAGGTACACATAGAGTTTGTAGAAATAGAATACAAGACTAATGATGATCTTCAGAAACTAATGATGAATCAAACAAGTATAAATTGATAATGGAAACATTTTAGAGTAAATTACATTTTATAAGATAAGAATAAAATACCAACAGTAGTCACCTATGTAGAGATATGTGAAGAGAAAAATATATGGTTATTTGTAGAGATAAGCTAGAAAGGGGGAATCTGAATCATACTAAGAAACAAGGTACACATAGAGTTTGTAGAAATAGAATACAAGACTAATGATGATCTTCAGAAACTAATGATGAATCAAACAAGTATAAATTGATAATGGAAAAATTTTAGAGTAAATTACATTTTATAAGATAAGAATAAAATACCAATAGTAGTCACCTATGTAGAGATATGTGAAGAGAAAAATATATGGATATTTGTATAGATAAGCTAGAAAGGGGGAATCTGAAGCTTCGAGGGTGCTCCTTACACTCATAACACACTAATGAAAAGCCTAATGATAGAAGAAGAACTCAAGACTTATATGGGAAGCAAATTAAGTGGTTGATTGACCTCCTTACTCCACCTAAAAACAAACCTAATTCTTCCCATAAAAACATAGTTATGAATTAGTTGGTTATGTCTTGGATTATGACTTTCATTGAATCTCCTAAAAGTGGATGCTGATTAACATGTGGACGGAGGTCATTCACACACTTGAGCTTGAATTTATCCTTGATTTCTAGCACTCCCCCTCAAGATCAAGTGATACTTGTCCTCATTTATCTCCTTCATATTCATTACTTATTTGAAACTTCTTGAGCTCTATTGAATCCATGAACTTGGTAATTGTGTTAGAACTTTTCTAATTAGTTTTGATGTATTGGATGTCCACCTACTTTGCTAATTCCTTCTCTCTAATGAACTCACATGGACCTCTATGTGCTTCCTTCTTTATGGAACATTGGGTTCCTTGCCAAATGTACGTTACAGAAATAGTCTCCAAATAATGAAACACTTTTTTTTTTCGGATTTTAAACATATTCCTAAGCCATGTTGAGTTTTTTTAGGTGCTTACTTGGCAAAGAGGTGCACAAGTAGTGCACATGTGGCCAATGGGTTGTCAAACAAAAGGTGCATAAGTAGTGCACATGTGTATACGTGGGAAAGTGGCATACACATCCAAGTCCAATACCTTGGAAACACATGTGAATAGAAGAAAAACGAAGTGTATATATGCACAAGGAGTCAACAATCCAAATAAAGAGAGTCTAACGAAGTGGAATACAATAAGAATGTATAGATATAGAGAAGAGAGGTTTGCAAGTGAGAGACAGTGTGTGCAAATAATTCTCTAAGAGTCAATGGAAAGGTTGAGATCCAAGTGATCAGTGAAGAGAGTATTGTATGCTCTATTATGTGTTGCAAGACATCTTCATTCAATATAGAAGGAAAACCAAGGTGTGGCTAGCATACTACCAAAGAGGAGTTGTAGGTTGATAGTGGAAGTGACCAGGACTTCAACTTGAGTGGAGGCTTGAGTGTAACAGTCCACACGAGCAAGTTATTTAGCTCAAGTAAAAAGTGACACAAAGTTTGGGTTCATGCACAAGTACTTGGAAGTAATTGGTTATACTTGGGTGTACTTTTTGTCCAACGTGTAAGCTACAATGAATAATTTTGTCTTATTCATGAAAAAAAAAGTATTGTAATATTCTTTTCTTAATCAAAGCATAGAGAACTTTCAATTGCAACGTGTATTTCTTCTTTTGTACTTCTCGTACAAACATTCAAATCCCTATATCTCAAGAATTCCCTTAAATGGTATGGCATGCTTGGTTGGACCAGGCAACTTGAGCATATGGGAAGAAGCCAATGAAATTTCTCAAGTGAAGAAGAAGGAAGTGCAGAAGGTGTCGACACAACAAATTCGAGAGGTTACCCTTTTTGTCTTTAAATTATCTTAAGCTCAAGGAGGATGATGTGTAGCTCATTACCACAACTGAATCCCAAACTTTAGACAATATAATGTCTTTCAAAACAATGAGAGGGAAAGTTGCTCATAGGTCATCTAGTACCTCTTCCTCATCATCATCATCTATAGGGAACATGATAGCCCAAATAGAATTAGAAACTTTAATGTCTCATTTAAACATTGAGTTCCCCTCCTTCGGAGACTTAGCACATGAAGACTTGGGAAAAAATCTTAAGGGGCTCTTAGTTTTCTGCAAAGCAAGGGGATTAATAGGAAGGAAAGATGAATTTTTATAGTCTTCTCTATAACGTTAGATGGGTTGGTAGATAAGACCATGCAAGAAATACCTACACATGGAGAGGCGATTTAGTATTCCCCCCATCACAAAAAAATGTAAGCTCAAGCCATCAGGGTGCCGGAACATCCTCAGCCCATGGCATTCAAGGAGAGAAGAACAAGGAGAAACCAGAAGTAAGCTTCACTCATCCCATAGGGTGAGATAGACCAACCATGGACACCGATAGACTCGAAAGACCAAGGGAACCTAGAATACCAGGTGGTAGAGATGATTTTCCTCTACCTAGACCACGTGAACACCCAAGGGTACTAAGACCCACTCAATTAGTAAAGTCAATGAAAAATACTTTGATGGGATAGGAGATCCCTATGAGCATGTTGCGGAATTTAAGCAACTGCTACGAGTAGAGCAAGTAGAAGACATGTTCATGCAATACAATGCGTTTGGACTAACATTAAAGAACATGGCTCTAACTTGGCTCCAACCATTGCAACAAAGGCAATTTAGAGATATTCATCACTTGTTAGAGTCATTCATCACTGAATTCTCTAAAAGTGGAATCAAACATGATACTTCATCGTTGATTCATAGCTTCAAACAGACCCCTGAGGAAACAGTTAGAGTTGCAGGACCTAGGTTTAGACAATATGTTGAGAGATGTCCAATGCAAGAACTACCCTCACAGGCCAAGTAAGTGTCGTTGTTCTTAGATGGCCTCTTGAGCTCAAAACTACACTCCAATGTATACTTAAAGGAACCCAGAACACTAGAGCAATGTGTAAGAATTTGTATAGACATTGAGGACAACTTACGAGATGAGTTGGAACTCTCAAAAGTCTATAAGGACTCAGATTGTTCATCTCTAGCATCCTCAAAACTTTCAAGCTCAATAGAAGAACTAGCAGAAAAAGTGGCCCAAAAACTAAGAGTTTCTAGCAAACAGATGCCTAGGTTAACAAGAAACAAGCGTTGTTACACCTGTGGTGGTGATCATATGGCAAATGTGTGTCCCAATGTGACACAACCGCAAGACAACCCTAGTGGCCAATACTGTATGATTGAGAGATACACGAATCACATGGCACAAGACTGCCCATATAACAAACAAGTAGTGCGACATAACTACCCGCGAGCATACCCCCAACCAGGGAGGTATCAAGGTCAATACAATGCTCAATCTCATTACTACATGCCTCCTTAGAATTATCCTTATTAGGCTCTATAGATTCCACAACTTGTTTTAGCTTAGTAGTCACCCGCACTAGTGAATGTCATCTCAATCAAGTACGGTACAATAGAAGAGAACCTCAATAGGGCTTTAGTGCCTTCTTCACCCCTGATCATAGAAAGTGACCCTAATTCTAACATTTTTGACTCTACCCATGTACATAGTCCACACGCATATTACACGGAGTCACCAAAACATACAGACACATCTTAGAGCTAACCACCTCTCAAGATTAACTTTTGGAGAAGCTCCTCAAGGATAGTGGATGAATTACCCGACGCATACTTGTTTAACCTTGAGATAGTACTAGAATGGGCTAAGCCTATTGTCCCTATTCTCACATATGAACCCAACAATCCAAGGATTAGGATCAAAGAAGGAGAAATCACGACATCACAAAGTATATATAATAAGAAAATTCTTGCTTGTTGTGTAGATGAATCAGGACACTCCAATTGGTTGCAATTAGCACATGCAGGTGCATTAAAGCAACACCATTCAAAACATCATACACTACAGACTCTACATAGACTAGGAGTATATTGGCCTTCTATGGAAGCACATGTCTATAAGTAGTGTAGAGAATGCCCTGTTTATTGTGAAAGACTATTGGTAGAACATGCCACATTATATCATATGTCTCTCACACCAGAATGGAGTGAACCTTTAGTGACGTACTTGAGGACAAAAACATTCCCTCAAGGCATGACCTTAGCAAGATAAGGAATTCTAGAGCATGAAGCTCAAGACTATTCACTTATCAGTGACAATCTATACAAATGAGGAAGAGATGGATTTTTAAGACAGTGTGTTCATGAGAACGATTATTTGAGTGTACTAGAGACTGCACACCAAGGTGTTGCAGGAGGTCATTTTGGCCTCGATAGGATAATCAAAGCCATATTGTTTGCAAGATTATGTTGGCCCACTCTTCACATGGATGCAAATACCTATGTTAAGAGATGTGATGTGTGCCAAGGAACTCAGTTTCCAACTCACAGAGATGAAATGCCATTGAAACCCATGATGGGAGGACGTGCATTTTCCAAGTGGGGCATAGATTTTGTAGGACCCATTAACCCCCTTGCAAAAGGTACTAATGGAGAATACATCATAGTTGGGACAGATTATCTTACCAAATGGGTAGAGGCTAAGGCCACAAAAAGGAATGATGCACACACAACTGCAAAATTCTTATTTGAAAATGTCTTTACAAGATATGGACTACCTATAGAGTTAGTGAGCGACCGAGGAACTCACTTTCTAAACCAAGTCATTGAATATTTGTTACAGGATTTTATGGTGATTCACAAGAAATCCGCACCATATCATCCTCAGGCCAATGGTCAAGTAGAAATTAGTAACAAGATCCTTTGCATTGTATTGACAAAACTCTTGAACAATAAACATTCAGATTGGGACAAATAGCTACATCACGCTGTTTGGGCATATGGAGTGGCCCACAAGACCATACTCAATGCAACTCCCTTTCAGATGGTTTTTGGTCAAAACGCTATGCTTCCTTTGGACTTCTTGATACCTACCCTTAAGGTTGCACAAGAACATCAGTGGACCGGCCATAAATTATCATCAAGAATAATGGATTTGGAATGATTAGAAGAAACTAGGTTGAAAGCAGCAGCAGGTATATATGTACCAAATAAATGTCAGAAAGCCTATTTTGATGCACATGTGAAAGACAAAGGCTTAAAAGAAGGATATTTAGTTCTAGTGTATACGCTAAAACAACATGCACAGAAATTACAAAAGCGAGGTTATGGACCTATGATCATTAACAGACTCTCGATAAGTGGAGCGGTACAATCAGCCACCCTAGAAGGAGAGATAATGCCTAATTACATAAGTGGCTGTCAAGTCAAGCTTGATCAAGAACCTCCTACTAAGGATATGCTTAGAAGACTCATGTTCGCAAAGAAGTGTAAGGAGGAAGAAAAGAGAATATGTGCAGAAGCTTAGGTAGAAGATATAGAACACATTAAGCGCATGAAGCTAAGAAGACAAGGACTAGGGAGAGAACATTATAACTATTGGGAAACAACATCTAGATACCCCATGGCCATGTGTCAAGCAAAGTCAATTAATCATCCTATCATAGTGGATAGGAGACCATTCATTACAGTCAGGCTAGAGCACGACAACCCTTGCCATGAGCTCAGCACTTTAATTGATTTAGGTGGTGTGACTAGTGCGATTAGATGGTCCCACTATGAGGACTCAGGAATAGAAATGCGGCCAATTGAGGCATACCTCATAGGGCTAGGAGGCATAGAAACCCCTTTCATGGGTGATGTGGACCTTCCTATCCTCATACACGAAGTGACCATAACAGTGAAGCTCCTAGTGTGCCATGATGACGACCTGATAGAACCCCTAATCCTTGGCCAAGATTGGCTATATAATCACTTAGTCGAACTAAATCTTAGACAAGGCTCCTTGTAGATTGGAACCTTAGACCAACAACCACTGATACCGCTTGACTTCCCTAATAGCACTCCACCTAAGGTATGTAACCCTAGACCATATGAATTGCATGAGACGGAGGACCGGAAGATCTTTGGCCAGATCCCTCGGCTAAGCACGCTCCCTCCAAAGTCAACCCATGAGAGCTTGTCGATGGATAGTTGCCAGAAAAAAGAATGTCAATAGATTTTCTGGTGTTCTTCCATCAGTGGTCAAGTGGGTTACATCAGCGGTCAGGTGGACTGCATCAGTAGACCAATGGGTGCAACACCCTGTAGTCCCATCCTTCCACACTTATTGTGGACTGACCTAGATCTATAGTACATAATGCCGGACTTCCTAATGGGCAAGTTTTGCAAGTGTTGGACCTCCCTTCTTTTCCAAAGAAGAGTGTCAACTAGACCTCTCAACCCCAACCACGAAAGAATCACCCATGACGGAGGAACCCAAACCAACGACCATACAAGGCAACACAAAGAAGGTAGCAATATCAACATCTCAAAGCAAGCAACATGAAACAAGTATGGGTTCCAAAAGGACAAAAAACACTGAGAGTTTTCAACAATGCAGTCAATGATAAGCCGAAGTTTTAGCAGAATCAGAGGCCATATCCAACATCTCCTTGACCTTCTTCTACAAATACAAACATTCGACAGATTTGGATCACCAAACAGTACTTAATCAACCAACCCACACCCATGTAGATTTGGGTACCTAAAAATTGTATTATAGCTCAACACTCAACCCATGTAACATATAACCCTCATAAATCTCTTCAGCCCTCAACATCACAACATCCAATATCACCTTTTTCCCTATAGCAGAGGCATACCACCCACTTAGCAACCCTTAGGAAATGGATACTGAAATGTATCCAAAAGTCCTCTCATGGCCAATTGTATAACACCCCAACTAACCTTCACCCTTGTAATAATTCACTCACAACTGAACTTTGTATAAACTCAACCGCACTAACCCAACATCACTTGTAATAACATTTCATCTCAAGCAATCTACACACTATCGAAAGCATGTAGGTGTCTAGTGACCTGCATAGTTTTGCAAAAATCATTCCAGAAACCACCTAACAACACACAGCTACACGGGGTACACATCAGTTATGGAAAGCGATTGCGGTCTCACTTTAATGGGATCATGATTAATTTCCATAATAATGTGCTAATATTTTTTAGCAGATCTCCTCCACATTTGCATCACTCATCATGTAGACAGATTGACCTTCTAAAGCTGGCCCTAGTGCACCTGTGGTTAATTTCGGCAACTTACTAGCCGAAACACATACCTACCTTACAACCACTAGACTTTCAAGGCTTCCCAAGACCAATGTCGATAGACGACCCTCCCATCGGATACACCGAAAAAGTTCACCACAATTCTCATTGGTTCCAAGGTCTATCAGGACCTAGGCGGACGCAGACTTTATTTTTGATGCCATGTTGACTTTTGACAATATTAAGTGGGGCAAGTATCAATTTCTCTCCAGAGAATTTGAGGCACTTCAAAATTCAGAAGAGATAAAGCACATTTGGGCTACAACAGGTTTTACAGAATATTTCAATGATCCATTGCCCAAACCTGACTTTTATAGATGCTACTATCTGGTAACTACACTTCAGGCCTCTGAGAATAAGAACTTTCCAAGAACTTTCATTCTTCCATCTTTGGTAAATGATTCCCCATTCAAGAAATTTTATCTTTCAAAAGATCTGATTCGGACAGGAATTAAGATCCACGAAACTCACACGTCGACAGAGCGTGAAAGGCTAATTCGAGAGCCAATGAAGTGTGGTGATGTTGTGAAATGGGAAGACATTTTGGCCATTACATCAGAACTCTCTAACCCGTTACACATATGTCTACAACATTTTGCATTCCCAGCTCAAGATCGCTTCACTATTCCCCACAAGCGTATTTGGTTCGGATTATACTTAGTTTGTATTGGGACCCAAACCATAGATGTGGCTAGTTGGATTATCGAGCAATTATATTTAGCTCAGCAAGGATGGGAAAGAAAACATGTCATCCACGGTTGTTGTGCTCTCACTCGAATTGTTGACATGTGTTTGGCATACGATTTGCCTATCAAACATGCAATGACTAGCGAATACTTGAAAGTATTCAAAGGAACCGCCAATAAGGCCAAGAAGGCCCGAAATGCTAGCAAGTGATGGGCAAGGAAACACATGCGTGGATCTATTCCCTGTTTGCAAGTTCCAGAGTTCCCATCACCTCAGCCATGCCCACAACAATCTCCTAGGGAACCCCCTGCACCTGTACAACCTATTTGTATATGCCTTTCACGATCGGTTATCATAGAAGGCACTACCAACGTTGTTACTTCTCAAGCAACCAAAGTTTAGGAACCTACCACTACAGCCAGTGACCTTCCCACCACCATCGGTGTGGAAGCATTCTCTTTCCCTATACCCAACTTGGAGGCAGAACCAATTAACACCACCTTTGACTTTGAAATGCATGATGCCCTATCCAAGGAATTCCAATTTTCAGAGGGGCAATTTTTCTCACAAGATTATGAACATCCCAGTTACCCAACCACACCCCTTGATCAACCATAAGAGCAAGTAGTCTCCAGCTAAGAAGAAGAGAGGACAAAAACTGACAATGAGGATGGTGATGATGAAACCAGTCAAGACAGCCATGAATCTCAAGAGGACATGCAGAATGAAGAACAAGAGCAACAAACAGAAGATCAAGGTGACACAAGTATGCAGGAAGATGACATCTTTGAAGTTGCCACCTACACTTTGGCAATCAAGAAATTATACTGCACCATGCAAGCAGTTTGGGCACAGAGAAAACTCTCAAAAGAAGAAAGTCAAGAAATTTTAGAAGAGGAACTCGCTATAGGAGGATTCGAAGAAGCTTACATTCAAGGCTTCAGAGAATTGGTAAAATCAGTTGGAACTGATGAAGCCCTACGATATTTGCAACGAAAGCCAATGCCAAAGTTTGACCCATGATGAATTTGTTTGCTATCCAAACTGGGTCAGTATATTTGCATACCCACGGATGCCCAATCTTTGCACCAAGCTAGGGAAGCACGACTCATTCTAGAAGACTCTCTTGAAGAAGTGACCATAGTCATTTACTCCCCTCCTCATCCTTCTACTGTAACTCCACTACCACCATCGAAGTATCAACCACACCACCCAATCCTCTTTCACCTCTCATCCCCCAGTCTCTCCTATACATCCTACCTCTCATAGGCCATCCATTCTCCTCGATGGTGCTAAAGCAGAAGCCCTAGTTGCCTCAATCCCACAAACTCTTCTCGCAACCCGCCCACTTATCCTCCCTTCCCTAGCTCCCGCCATTCCATCCAATCCATTTCTCACTCCATCCTTTCCTCCTTTCCCTATCCCTCCAAGACCTCTATTTCCATTTGCCCCTCCAATGACCTTCTCACCCTTTTCACCTCCCCGCCCCACTGTATTCCCACTATCCTCCCCTCACCACCAAGCAATACGAGAAACCCAACCTGTAAATTATTCGTCAACCTTTGTAAATCCTATATTCACACCCTCTCACACACCCACTATCACTCCAATCTTCACAGTCACCACAATCGACTCCACGTCCAATGACATGGACATTTCACCACCCACCGCACTATCAATCACCTCATCCATTTCACCACCCCATTTAGGCACGTCTCACTTCTCCATGGTCACCAATGCATCCACTTTCCCATCCCTATTCCCCCTTCCCCTTGCATCAACAACCACAACCACAACATTTTCCCTCACTCCACCATTAATATTGTCACCCACAATCAACAACGCCTTTTGCAATATGTTTTCTTGGAGGACATGAGTTGGAGATGAATTCGCATCTCTAGGGACCAGCTACCAGATGCTACAACAAACAATTGTAGATTTACGGGCGCAACTAGACTTGTTATCCATCGAGAATGCCTCACTTAATGGATGCTATCAAGAGCTACGCATGGGACTGTTAAGATGCCACCTCACCACGACCAACGAAGAAAATCAAACATTGTAGGAATAGAGTAGAGAAAATTTGGAAGAAGCTCTCGATCAATTGGACAAACTTTTGAGTCCCAGCCACTTTAAAGCTGTACCATCAAAACCTCTGAAGATATTATTGGAAGATCATGCCAGACTCTTAGAGATTATGACAATATGAATCAAACATACCAAAAGCTCTAGGATGAGCATAAAATGCTACGGTTGCACACACTGGCGTAACAACCACCACCAGCTCCTGAGGCCACACCTCCAAAGATCCTAGATGAACTCAATGCTTTATGTGCTCAGGCACTTACTCTTCAAGTATAGATTGCTGTTTTCTCTGAGCCCCCCATGCCTGATTCCCCACCTGAACTCCCAATGATGAAGAAACTGTGCCTATCCCTGTGGAGGAAACCTATAAAGAGGCCTATGAACCACAACCCATCCTAGGCGGACGTGTCACGACTGAAGGCCAAGACACCTTTGAACTCCCTACACCCACATGGATGAAGTCAGTAGAAGAACTTGGATAGACCCACTCAGCACGGATGGAGGTGCAATTACATGTCATGGATATGATAGAGGAACACATTTTACAATCACCTTACTTTGCCCACTTGGCCCCTCAAAGGTATATCTCCGGCCTGCATATATGACTGTGAAAATATTTGATATGATGCAGACTGTATTTATAATCTTTCGTCATCTCAAGGCACTCCACGTTAACACATCAGGATTCCAGCATGGCAATCAGGACCTAGCATATGATATGAGCATGACACCATCGCTCTGGGTGTGCTATGCTTGGCATTGTCGCATCAAGTATTTACTGGCATGCTATAAAATGACATTTGAAGAGATGTTTACTACCGGATTCTGGGAGTACCATTCCGAGGTTTTCATAAGCATGCCCACACTCCTACTTCAATTATTCACCTATGAACAACTCTGTACTCCATACACTAGAGACTTCCACCTCCCAATGAACCTCAACCCATAGATTGGGAAAAATGTGAAGCAAATCTTGTAAGAGGTATTGGTATTGCGGAGCACCCCCTTTGCTCATGACCTCCTATAAAACTATATCCGACAGACCCCGCAACAAGTTTTGTAGAGGACGAAAGACTTGAGAGAGGGTGTTGGCAGTAGCCGAAGGCATAGACGACGATGAAGCATGTGAAGGTGGATTAGGATGAAGTAGTGAGGAGCCAAGCGGATTATTTTTTCAAAGAAACATGTTTTTTATTACTTTTTCAAAAACCCTCAATAGTTATTTTCATCACTCTTGTATCATATGTAACATAGAACAACCACTTTTGTAATTAATAGCTCCATTTTGTGCAAGCTGAGGAGTCCTCGAGCTTGAGGAGCTTAGGTAGAATGAGCCTACCCATTTTGGCTATTTTTAGATCTCATTTAGACCTTCAAATAGTGCCTAGAACCTATTTTTTAGCTATGCCAATTGTTGAAGAATCACTCACGAATTCGACGTACAGACAAAGGAAGTTAAAGAGAAGTGGAATCAATATTCAGAAAATCAAAAGACTTAATGAAGGGACAAATTCACGACCATTATGTACAGCACAGAATCTTGCAGAATCAGAATTTGATAGAGTTCGTTACACCAAATCAAACTGTATATACAGAGAGAATGTGCATAAGAATAATAGAGAGGGAAGTGCGAATAAGAACGTGCGTGAGAAGAGCGCGCAATATAAATAAAGCACATACAGAGGTCAAAAAATAGTGGTGAGAGTGAAGTATGAGAAAGTGAGAAGATGCCAGAGATCGCGTATGTACAGAGAGTGAAGAGAGTAAGAAGTTTTTCAGAAGACGCCATAGATGGCGTATGTAAAGATGAATAACAGAAACCTGAAATGTCAGGTATTCATCTGAGAGAGATGGTAAAGAGAAACTACTCAGTGTAGGAGAGTTTCCATAGCTTGAGCAAGAAGAGGCCAAGCTAATTTGTACACATCTTCTCTAATAGAAAACACATGTTCATGTGGAAGTTTGCGCACACTGTTCGTATGTGAAGAACTCTGAGTATTTTTGTGTTATGGTAGAAAGTTCATTAACCATTAACAGTTACAGATTGTTAGTAAACGTGTCCCTTGGTACTCTCTCAGTCAACGAATGTTTTCGGTCAGTTACAGTTTTCTCAAAAAACGTGTTTTCCGGTAGAACAATGAAGTATATCTCGCAGAGTAAATTAAAGTTTTGTATGAGAGTTAGCTTATCTTATAGCTAAACATCTCTACTATCAGTTCGTCAAGGATTTCGGTGAAATGGATATGTACACACAGTACAAAGTCTAACCGAAAAAGGACATTCTGAACCGGAGAAGTTTTTTTCTTAAACTTCAGAAAGTGTTCACTCAGTGAAGGAAGTTCACGCATCACTTCCTTACTTCTTGTATACTCACTTGAAGTAATTACAAACAGAATAGGAGTTGATTCTGGTAAGATTCCGGTATAATTACGGTGACAGTCTGGTGACAGTCCGGTGAAGTTCCAGTGAATTTCCAGTAAATTTCAAACCGCAGACTTATATGTCTAAGTGGCAGTAACCATGTTGAGCTATTGCTGATTATAGAGGTGTTCTAATATCACTCTAGCTTGGCAACCAATTTTGGTGGCGTAGCAATTTCCGCAGGCTGACAAAGGTTCAAGCCTTTGCCGCAACAGCCATCAAGGAGTGATCTCAGAATTGTGAGATCCCCAACAATTGGTATCAGAGTCAGAGTATCAGAGCTAGAGTATTCACCATAATTGATATCAGAGCCGGTTAACCACAACAAGTGGAACCAGAACGAGAAAGATTCTGAAGAGCAGAAAGATTCTCATAAAGTTCACCGGAAGTAACAGAAACAAGAAGATCATGGCAGATCATGTCCAAATTGATAAATTGGACAGAGATAATTATCCCACATGGGTAATGTGCATGGAAGCCTTACTTATGAGTAAGGACTTAATGACGTATGTGACCGGAGAAGAAAAGAAGCCGACTTTCGAAGATGATAGTCAACCGAAAAAAGAAGAATTAAAAGCCTTGAAGCTGTGGTAGAAGAAAGATGCAACGGCAAGACCTTACATTTATAATACCGTTTCATACCATTTACTACCGCACATTAGAGGTCTGGAGAAAGCGGAGGACATATGGAGTGCGTTGGAAGATCATTTCCAAAATACTACGAAAGCTAGGAAGGCTAGCTTATGGTCCGAATTCACAACGTTCAAAAAGAAGTCGAATCAAAGCATTAGTGACTACGTTACTAAGATGAAGGATCTAGCAGATAGTCTTGGATCCATAAATGAAGATGTCGAAGATCATAGATTGATAGCGCAACTGCTAACAGGTTTAAGAGGAGATGAAAGGTGGAAACCTTTCGTACTCTCAACTGAACTTTCTTTAAATCATTTTGTACCAGATTTAAATCAGTTGCTTGGTTTGATGCTCACATATGAGCAAGACCTGAAAAGAGATGCAGATAAAGGACAAAGCTCTGCAATGTACATGAAGAACAAGAAGAAAGCAGACAAAGGTAAGTCAAAAGACGAAGAAGAGTCGAGTTCTCAGGCTTATTATACAAGAGGTAAAGGCACCGACAGAGGAAGAGCAAGAGGTTTTAGAAGAGGAAGAAGTAGCCAGAATAACAACAAGAAGGCTTGCTGGATCTGTGGACTAAGTAATCATTTGGCTCATGATTGCTGGCACAATCAACAAGGATCAAATCAAAATCAGAACAGTAATAGTAGAGGCAAAAGCGGAAGATATCACAATAACTTTCAAAGAGGAAGACAAAATCAAAGAGGAGACTATGGTAGAGGTGGAGCAAGAAGTTGGGGACAGAATCAATCCTACAACACCACCTACAACAACTACGCAAATGACACACAGAATGAAAGTCATACATCATTGATGATGAACTCAATCAGCACATCAGATAACGAAGACCTAAAGATATTTTACATTGATTCTGGATGTTCTAGTCACTTGTCAAGAAATATAGAATTGTTGTTAGAATTGGAAAAACATAGTTCCAGTCATACTGTTCAAACAGGCGACAATACGAGGCATAGTGTACATTCAATTGGAAAAGTGAAATGTAAGAGTGGATCAAATTTGCTAACCAATGTTTTGTATGTTCCGACAATACCAAAAAATTTAATTAGTGTAGGACAGATAGTTGAGAAAGGTTTTCAGGTCAGATTTACAAATGAAGGAGTATTTGTAGAAGATCCCAGAAAGAAGGCAGACTCTTTACTTTAAGAGTACAAGGGAACATTGGCCAAGCGTTGCTCACACATGGTGAAAAGGTGATTACAGAACTTGATCTCTGGCATAAGAGATTAGGTCATTTCAATGAAAAAGGAATTAAAGCTATGACTTCAAATCAGTCAGTACTGGGATTACCGAATGTACAGAACCAACATATGATTCATAAGTGCGAAGCATGTTAGATGGGAAAAGCCCACAGGTTACCTTTCCAGAAGAAAGGATTCAAACATGACGGAGTACTCGAACTCATTCATACAGATGTATGGGGTCCCACAAAAGAAGGATCAATCAGCGGATCGAGGTATTATGTTCTTTTCATTGATGATGCTACAAGATGGATAACATTATATGTTTTGAAGGAAAGATCAGAGGTATTTGAAAGCTTCAAACATTTTCATGCATATGCTGAAAGACTCACAGGACAAAAGTTGAAGAGGCTGAGGTCTGATGGAGGAGGAGAATACTTCTCCCGAGAGTTCAATGACTATCTTTGGAATGCAGGAATTAAGAGAGAAATAACCTGTAGGTACACACCACAACAAAATGGTGTAGCAGAAAGAAGGAACCAAACTCTAGTCGAGTTTGCACGAGCTATGCTAAAAGAAAAGGATTGTCCAAATTATCTTTGGGATGAAGCTGTAAATACAGCTACATACTTGGTAAACAGATTACCATGTACGGCATTAGATGGAATGACCCCATATGAAGCCTGGTGGGGAAAGAAGCCAACACTTGATCATTGCAAAGTGTTTGGATCAGTAGCTTATGCTTATGTACCGTCACAACTCAGACATAAGCTCGAACCAAAAGCAGAGAAATATGTGTTCGTCGGATAAGATGAAAAACAGATGGGCTACAAGTTATGGAGTCCTCTAACAAAACAGTTTATTGTTTCCAGAGATGTTACATTTGATGAATAGAAGAGCTGGTATATAGATCAAAGTCATACAATGGAAGACTTTGAAGAAGAAGTAAGAAGAAAAGAGAAAGGAAAATCAATTGTACAGGTAAATAGAGATGAAGACTATATGCAGGCAAGTACATCTAGGATCGGATCAGGTATGAGAAATGAAGATGAACAGGGATTTGATGAAGATGTGTATTCAGATACACATGAAGAGTTTGAACCAAGAAGGTCAAACAAGAACAGAAGACAACCAGAAAGTTATTCCTATGATACTTCGTATATAACTCAGAAAAATTATGCATATATGGTCAAAGATGATGAAGAACCTCAGAACTATGATGAAGCTAAAGGCAAGAAGCAATGGGAAGAAGCAATGGAAGAAGAGTTCAGCGCACTAGAGGAGAACAAGACATGGGAACTTGTTCCGAAAGCAAGTGGTAAGAAAGTGATTGGAAATAAATGGGTTTTCAAAGTTAAGAAACTTGCAGATGGAAGGATAGCCAGATACAAAGCCAGACTGGTTATCAAGGGCTATGCTCAAACGCATGGCATAGATTATGATGAGACGTTCAGTCCGGTGGCAAAGATGTCAACCATAAGGACAGTGATTGCTATAGCAGCATCAAAAGGATGGAAGCTAAGTCAGCTAGATATAAAGAACGCATTTATGAATGGATACATATCAAATGAAGTCTACATGGAACAACTGGAAGGTTTTATAAGTTCTAGATACCCAAATTTTGTTTGTAGATTAAAGAAAGCACTTTATGGACTGAAGCAAGCTCCAAGAGCTTGGAATTACAGGCTTGTGAAATATCTCAATGAACTTGGATACCAAAGTTCAAAAGCAGATGCAAGTCTAATCATCAAAAGAACAAAAGAAGGTATGATCTACATTTGCATTTATGTAGATGACATTATAATCACAGGGACTTCAGATGAAGGAATTAAAGAAGTAAAGAGATTACTCGAAAAGGAGTTTCAGATCAGTGGCCTAGGAAAGTTGTCATACTTTCTAGGAATGGAAATCACATACACAGATCATGGTGTATATGTTACACAAGAAAGGTATCTCTTAAACTTACTGAAGAAGTTTAATATGGAGAATTGCAGAGAAGCTTCAACACCGCTTGAAGCAAATCATAAACTCAACAAATATAGTGGTGCAGAGTTTAAAGACATGAGAATGTATCATTCGTTAGTGGGAAGCTTAATCTATGCTACACTAACACGACCAGATCTTAACTATGCAGTGGGAGTTCTCTCACAGTTCATGCATTGTCCAAAGGATCAACATTGGGTTGCAGAATAGAGAGTTCTTAGATATATAAAAAGAACTATAAGAGAAGGATTCTATTATCCTTTTATGTTAGATATAAAGCTGAGAGCATACAAAGACTCAGACTGGGCAGGAAGTCAAGATGACAGAAGGTCAACGCATGGGTATATGATATACCTAGGAGATAAGCTAGTAAGCTGGTGTTTGAAGAAACAACACACAGTGGCTTTATCGTGGATAGAAGCAGAATATAAAGGACTTGTAGAAGCAGCTAAAGAAGTGATATGGATGCAGACCTTGTTCAAAAGCATGGGTATTGATCAAGGTATACCCATCATACATGGAGATAATATGAACTCGCTATATCTTGCAGCAAATCCAATATTTCATGCAAGAACAAAGCATATAGAAATTCAATATCATTTCTTGAGGGAAAAGATAATGGAGAAAGAGATAGAAATAATATACACTCCGACAAAAGATCAGATTGCAGATATTTTGACAAAGAGCTTGGATGGAACAAAGACAAGCAGATTCAAAGAAATGGCAAGAATAAAAGAAAGAAAAATATATGAAGACAGGAAGAGTCAAATTAGTGATTGAGGGGGAGCTGTTGAAGAATCACTCACAAATTTGACGTACAGACAAAGGAAGATAAAGAGAAGCGGAATCAAATATTCAGGAAATCAAAAGCCTTAATGAAGGGACAAATTCACGATCGTTATGTACAGCGCAGAATCTTGCAGAATCAGAATTTGATAGAGTTCGTTACACCGAATCAAACTGTATATACAGAGAGAACGTGCATAAGAATAATAGAGAGGGAAGTGCGAATAAGAACGTGCCTGAGAAGAGCGTGCAATATAAATAAAGCACATACAGAGGTCAAAAATAGTGGTGAGAGTGAAGTATGAGAAAGTGAGAAGACGCCAGAGATCGCGTATGTACAGAGAGTGAAGAGAGTAAGAAGTTTTTCAGAAGACGCCATAGATCGCATGTAAAGATGAATAACAGAACCTGAAATGTCAGTATTCATCTGAGAGAGATGGTAAAGAGAAACTACTCAGTGTAGGAGAGTTTCCATAGCTTGAGCAAGAAGAGGCCAAGCTAATTTGTACACATCTTCTCTAATAGAAAACACATGTTCATGTGGATGTTTGCGCGCACTGTTCGTATGTGAAGAACTCTGAGTATTTTCGTGTTATGGTAGAAAGTTCGTTAACTATTAACAGTTACAAATTGTTAGTAAACGTGTCCCTCGATACTCCCTCAGTCAACAAATGTTTTCGATCAGTTACAATTTTCTCAGAAAACGTGTTTTCCATAGAACAACGAAGTATATCTCGCAGAGTAAATTAAAGTTTTGTATGAGAGTTAGCTTATCTTATAGCTAGACATCTCTACTATCAGTTCGTCAAGGATTTCGGTGAAATGGATATGTACACACAATACAAAGTCTAACCGAAAAAGGACATTCTGAACCGGAGAAGTTTTTTTCTTAAACTTCAAAAAGTGTTCACTCAGTGAAGGAAGTTCACGCATCACTTCCTTACTTCTTGTATACTCACTTGAAGTAATTACAAACAGAATAGGAGTTGATTCCGGTAAGATTTCGGTATAATTACGGTGACAATTTGGTGACAGTCCGGTGAAGTTCCAGTGAATTTCCAGTAAATTTCAAACTGCAGACTTATATGTCTGAGTGGCAGTAACCATGCTGAGCTATTGCTAATTATAGAGGTGTTCTAATATCACTCTAGCTTGGCAACCACCTTTGGTGGCGCGGCAATTTCCGCATGCTGACAAAGGTTCAAGCCTTTGCTGCAACAGCCATCAAGGAGTGATCTCAAAATTGTGAGATCCCCAACACCAATCACTAGATGTGAAACCGGTCAAAACTAGTCAAAAAACTATAAAGAAAGCTAGAGAGCTCATTTTTGAGGTTAGCTTGTATGAGTAGAGAAGAGCTTAGAGCTATTTTGAGTTGTAAGAGTGATCTTGAGTAATAGAATCTATTTTCAACCTTCCATTGTGTCTTGCTTGTCTCTTCATCATGTGTGTGTATGTGTGTGTGCATCTCTATGCTTCTCACCTTCACTCTCACAACATCTCATGTTCAAGATCTTCATATCACTCCTATCTCATCTGCAGATTGACATTAAGGAGGTGGAGCTTCTTAACGTGGTGTTTACCATTGTACTAGAGCAACACGTGAGTAAACACTTCACTCATCTCTTTCATGAAGTAAACCCGTAAGTTTTGTGTATGATCATCCATGAAAGTGACATAAAACCTACATCCTCCCATAGATGTGCTCTTTGTAGGACCCCAAACATCTCTATGTACTATTTCTAGCACATTCTCACTAACATGCTTGACATGTGGAAAGGATGCCCTTGACTGGTTACCAAATTGACATGCTGCACATACCTTCTACATTTTTGCAACCTTGAAATTTGGTAGTCCATTTACAAGCTGATTTGAATGCATCAATTTCAGCCTCTCCAAAGTAGCATTTCCAATTTCCTTGTGCCAAATCTCTACATCATCAATAAAACTTGCAGCTTTTGCAAACATGGCCACATGCAACATCCTGCCCACTTTGTTTCCTTTAGAGACTAATCTTAGATCTTGTTTGTACTCTTCTACATATAATCCATTAACATTGAACCTCACTTGTAATCCCTAGTCAATAATTTCTAATAGAAACCAGATTCTTTGTTATATTCAAAACATGCACCACATTAGCAAGATGTTTTACCTTCTTGTCCTCCATAGATAGTTCTATGTTTCTTATATGCTCGATAGGATGTGATGTGTCATTGCCTGTTTCAACGTATCCAAGAACTAAAAACTTTTGCAAACTACTAAACCATTCTACATGACTAGGCATGTGATTGGAAGCACTTGAATCGACATACTAGACATTATCATTGGATTTCAAAACATCACTAGACATCATATTCATCATACTATGTTGGACCATGAAAAGCTGCTCCAAATCATATGCACTTGTTGATGTGTAGTTGTTTTGTAGGCTTCTATTATTTTGATTCTTCAACCCGCAATCATGTTCAAAGTGACAAGGTTTATCACAATTTGAGCATCCTTTATTGTCATTACCTGACTCATTTCTTTGGAAATTTTTGAGGCCTCTTTGGCTCCCCTGCCTCCAAAGTGTCCTCTACCTCATCCATGGTTTTGTTGTTGACCTTGGTTTTGGTTACTATTTCCTCTTCCACTTCCAAAGCCTCTATCTCTACCTCTTCCTCTACTAGAGTAGAATACTTGTTGAAAACTAAGTTTTTCTTGGAAGCATAATCTTCATTGTCAACCTTCTCGACGAGTTGTCTACACCCACAATGACTCTCACACCATGTCAAACAAAAGGAGATGAGGAAGTGATCTCACTCACACACTCTGACACTCAAAAGGAGAACACATAGATTGAGGCAAGGAAAAATGATCTTCTTCTTCTTCTATAAAATAGAGGAAATATAAAAGAATGACTTGAAACAACAATACAACTAGTGTAATATGTAAAGAAGAGTACATGAGGAAAATCCTGATGTCCACAAAATAGTGAACTTGCAAGAAACAAATGTTTCATCACTCTCGGTAGTTAAATCTAGTAAAGCTCAATGAAGTATCCTTGACATATACTTTCATGACCACTATACATGTCATAGAAATGAAAAAGTGATGTGTCATCCTGGATAATCACATGTTGGGCTTGATATCTCTACAATATGGAATTGGGTCTTCAAGCTTTCCATACTCCACAAAACCTGAGAACCTAGTAGCCAAATTAAGGAACGAGCTTGAGAACCTAAGAATCAATAGACCTCAAAAGGAAGAAGAGATTGTAGTGCCCTAGATACGACATGAAATCAAAGCTTTAAAACTTCAAAAAGAAGATCAGGCCTAGGAAGAAGAGATGGCACAAATCTATCACAACCTAGAACTTTTTTTTTAAGTGGATTCAAAGGTGGAATTTGGTGTACAATGTGTAGCAAGAAAGGGCATGTGGTCAGCGAGTGTACCCTTTTTGTTGAAATTATGAATTTAGGAAGCTCATCAACCTTAGAACAAGGGAAGGATGTTGACGAAAACTAAAGGAGGCTCTAATGGATACCAAAACATGAAATTTATTCATTCATGTCAAATTGAATTCCAAACAGCAAGCCAAGGCTAGATGAAGAGCCAAGGGTCACAAAAGGGTGGGTGAAGGGTCACAAGGAGGTCTATATACACTCATTATCTTGAAGAAGGTGCAAACAAGGCCATTCAATCATGTGTAGTGAAGGAGAGGTTCTATGGAGAAAACCCAAGACGTACTAAGACTTTTCCAAGTAGAGAGGAGGTCATATCAAGAGCTACAAAGCTCATAGACCTTGTAAGAAGAGTGTTTGGTAGACACTACCTATTTCCCTTGTTCATTTCTCTCTATGTAGATATCCATAATGAATATAATATCTTTTTTGGAAGCCTATAACTTGTACTTCTTTTTTTCCAAGTATCATTGCTAAATTATTCTCCAATGGTTACTAGCAGCAATTCTAGTGAACCTCTATTTCTATCATAAGCTAGTTGCTTGCATAATATGTTTTATATAGTCTTTTTTCTTGACCTAAACCATTCCATTTAGAGTGATTCATAGCTCATTTTAAATCTATACACATCTACTATATGTGGAGAAAAATGTAGGTGATTTGGATCTTATATGCTAGGTCAAATAGGTACAAATATGTTGACTAGTTGTACAAGGGGGTGAACTAGAGGGACCTAGGAGGGCTTACTCATGTATCTTGTAAAAAAGCATAGTTGGTATCATAGGAGAGTTGATATATAGAGGATCAATGGAATGTCTTTTCAAAAAGGAAAAAGGATCAAGGACTCATAAAGATTCACAAAATGTATCTTTCATAAACCCTATCATAGATAGCACAGACTCTAGCCTATTGAGTGTGGAGATGAAGAAGCATTTGAGCTTGACCCTAAGTACCCAAAGGATACAAATGCAAAGCTAAGGGCCTTCAAGTGATGGGAGGAGAGGAATATGAGAGCTATCCTCTTGATATCTCATGTAATCTCCAACACCATGATTGGGCATATTTCAGAATCTAATCGTGCGAAGGATGTATGGGAAGCAATTGAGAAGGTCTATGCTACTTCCACAAAAAGTAGAAAGATGCATCTCAAAATGAGCTTCACACAATTAAGAAATCTAGTGGTCAATCCATAGTTGACTACACCCTAATATTCAAAGAACTTAGGGATCAACTTGCATGCATTGATTGCAAAGTTGATGAAGAAGAAATATTGTAGATCACCCTTGATGGACTTAGAGGGGAAGATAAGTGGAAGCCTTTCATAACCACTACCCTTTACAGAGATCCTCTCCCATCATTGGAGGAGGTCATCCCTCCTCTAGTGGTAAATGAAGCTACAATGGGAGACACACCAAGGAGCAAGGATGCACACACCCAAGCACTCTACACCAACAAATGGAAGTGCAAAGGGGTAGAAAGGCAAATGTGGCAAAGGAAAAAGAAAATAATCAAAGGAAGATGATGATGAATCCGATTTAGAATCAAAGGCCAAATCCAAGACCAAAGGCAAAGGAAAGGGCAAGAATCGACATAAAGGTATGATTTGTTATATTTTTGGTAAGACAAATCAAATTGATTTAGATTGTTGGTTGAAGGATGGAAAAGTAGGTAAGAAAGAACAAGGAATTATGCTAGTACCACTTCCAATAATGATGGTGATGAGCAACTCCTATCCATGAGCCATCAATATGATAAGGGCTCCATGGACCAAAAACGGTACATAGATTTTAGTTTTAGCAATCACATGTCATGCCAAGGAGATGTCTCCATCAGTATGCACGTTGCAAAGACTAGGGGTTATCTGGAAACAAGTGATAAGATAGAATAGCCCAAAGAGCATGTGGAGGATATCATATTCGGATAAGACAAGTCTACAAAGGTATTCGAACAAGTACTTCATGTTCCTTCTATTAGAAGAGACCTTATTTCTATAGGGACGATGGTAGAAAATGGATTCCAGATCATATTCAATGACAAGGTATTACCTGGTATGGATGGAGGGAAGGTTGTACCCAAACGAAGAAGAGACGGTAGGTTATTCACTCTTGATGGCTAATCCATGCATGAGTTTTGTGATGTTTCCAACTAGGTAAGCAAGCTAGACAATCTTTCAAGAGGAACACTCATAGATCAATAAAGACTTGGAGTTCATACACAAAGATGTTTGAGGTGCTAGCAAGGAGGCTTCCTTATGTGGAGCAAGGTACTTTCTCACCTTCGTTGATGAAGTCTCAAGAAAGTTATGGATGTACACCATTAAAGAGAAATCAAACGTGTTCTCCATGTTTCAAATGTTCAAGAATGAAGTTGAGAAGGAAACAAGTAATCAAGTGAAAAACCTAAGGTCTAATGGAGGCCGAGATTATTTATCTAAGGAATTTAGATAGTACTTCCTAGATCGTGACATCAAAAGTGTTGGTGAGAGAGAATCCAAGCCCACATACTTGGATGATTGGCATATATCTCATGGAGTCATATATGATCAATCCCTTGTATAAATCAATTACATTTTACCTTTATAAAAGAACCTTACTTCCATGTGGAGTTAGGAAGCATGAAATCTTGATTTATTTGGTAGATGATTGATGAGAGAATATATCCTATAGTTAAGGATTTAATTTTAGGTTATAACCCATGTCTAGGACCACGAGGAGCAACTAGACCATATGAACATGGAGGATATAGCCAACCTCAATCTATACCAAGACAACAACCAGCACACCCACTAGCTCTGATACAAGTGCAGAACATCACAATACAGGTCGTTTGTCTTGAGTGTGGCAAAGAAGAGCTCCTGAGCGATTGTCCCCGACATCCCTCTAGTGCACCAAAGATTACACCCGTTAATGTAGTAGGCCTAGTAGGGGATTCAAGCTCTAGTAGCGATAATGTGGCTCCTATACATGCAGTCACTAGGGCACAAGCCTTACAAAAAGCTAAACTAGCTGAGCAATCAGAACCAAGTGAGTCAGGAGAGCCTAGTAAGAGAAAAACAAGAACAAGGAAGGATACTAGAGAGAATGCCAATTGTAAGTGGACCAAAAAGTTATCCGACCTAGAGGAAAGCTTGAAAGATGCAAAAACAAAAATAAAAGATATCGCCTCTTAAAGCCCCTCGCATGTCAAAACTCCATCCATGCCACCTCATCCCCACCCACCTACCACTGTAGATAAACCACAACCAGGATTTGTTCTTGCATATCCAACCCCAGAAGACTTGGACATGATGTTCAAGGCATACTAGGCTCGACTTCAAGAAGGGCCAACACCTGCAAACCTAGACAAGAGCTACCTAGAGCAGATTTAGAGATTGAATGGAAAAAAATGTGCATAAAAATGGTGGAACTAGCTCAAGCTATGTTCGAGGCCAATCAATCCTTAAATCAGACAAATGCTATTACACGGGGTTTGCACTTCCAGGGCTTACTAGAAAGATTAGAGCAGTTGGCAAATAAACCGCAAGTTTCTTTACCTCCACAGGCTCAACCAACTATTGAAAGAGAAAGCTCATCACCAAAGAAAGTCTATGTTCCTAACTCCATAGAGGATGGAGAGCCTCTTCAATTCAACAAAACTCTCAAAAGTTCTTGGGGGAAATACAAGAAGAGAAATGGGCCAAGGAGAAGGATAATTCCCCTCCTATTCTTGAGATTGATGATCTTCATGACCAATTTCCCCAAGACATCCCGTCTATCTATGGAGACCAAATAGAGAAACAAGAAGATGAACGATTAGATTTTGAATCTAACTCTTTACAAGAGTTGCCACAATTCATAGGCCCATGGGAATCTGAATCTCTCCAAATCAGAGCTCCCACAATATTGATAAAAAATGAAGACTTGATGGTTCCAAGAAACACTGAAGTCGTGAAGAACACTAAGGTTTAGTGTCATCTCACTTTAGAAGAGCTTCTCAAAGCAAAACCTGAGATATGGAATCATGTGAAGGATCAGGTTCCAGAACTTGATTCCCATATGCCAAAAGCAGGCTCTAAGCAAAAAGTTCGAGAGATACCTCTAGACAAAATAGGGGACATGTGTGAGGGTGAAGAAGGTAATACTTATCTTCCAATCACCTACCAAGGTTACACAACCAAAGCAATCATAGTTTCAGGTGCTGGTGCTGCTATTGCAACCATCTCCTTGTGGAAGCGATGGGGCAAGTCCACATTAAGACCAACAAGAATGAAGCTTCAGATGCTTGATGGCCATGTAAAAAAACCTCTAGGATTGCTCGAAGGGATAACTCTAACCACTTGTGGGGTAGAGTTTGAACACACATTTGCTATATGTGACTTTGAAAAAAATAATGTCTACGAGATGATCCTAGGAAGAAACTTCCTACGACAACTGCAAGTTGTGCAAGATTGGGGAACCAATTCCTTGTACTTGAAGCACTTAGGGGTCACAACCAAGGTCAATTTGAAGGATTACACCTTCAGAGATGTACCACCCCTACAGTGGAATCCTATCCACAAGGAGCAGGAAGATTCAATGTCTGTGCATTTTAAAAGTTCATCTGACACATCTTGGATGCATGAAGATACTCATTTGTGGATGTGCAAGGTCGCGAAGGAAGAGGAAAAACACTTAAAGGCAAGAGAAAAAGGAACTTCTCAAGGATAAAGAACAGTTAAAGACCCAGCCTACACACCGATGATCTTTCCAGATGAGGAATTTGAGCTGCATGGTTGGGCAGAAATCTTAGCTACCATGGACATTGCAGTCAATGAAGAACAATGGACACCTCATTGCGATGAGGAGGGTTATGATATTTCAATGTTCATGTGTCAGCGCTTGCTAAAAGAATGTGACTCTAGTGACTTCATAGAAGAAGAAGAGAAGGATGACGATCTAGAGTCCATTGTGATGGATAGTTGCTTTATTTCAGAGGAGCACTATCTACAAGACATAGGAGTATTTACACAAAAAGAAGAAGAACCTCTCGCAAGCATAAACATTGTAAATTCGAAGGAAGGAAGTGAAGGAGGTCAAAAGAAAAAGAAAAGACATGTAGTGAAACAATAAAAGGAGGAACCATTATTTGAAGTACCAGAGAATTTGAAGAAATACAAAGTGGAGGATCGAAAACTTTTGGTACGAATGCCTAAGAGAGAGGCCACCACAGGAGAAGCATATGATAATAAAGAACATACCAAAAAGATTGTGGACACCATTGAAGAGAATGAAGAGAGATGCACGTACATAGGAGATGACCTAAGTAAAGACGAGGAAGCAAAGTTGATAGCTTTGTTAAGGGAATATAGGGACGTGTTTGCATGGCACTATAGAGACTTGAAGGGAGTAGATCCAAAAATTTGCTCTCATACGATTCCCATGATGGCTGATGCCAAGCCCACCAAACAAAAGCCCTACACATATAATGACACTTATGCAGCCAAAGTCAAAGAAGAAATTGATCGAATGATTGGAGCTGGATTTATCTATGAGATTGCATATACATAATGGGTGTCCGCCATTGTTGTGGTGTCCAAGAAGAACAGAAAGTTACGTGTATGCATCAACCTTAAAAAAGTCAATGCCACCACAGTAAGAGAATTTATTGGAGCGTGTTGCAGGCAAGGAAGTTTATAGCTTCTTGGATGGATTTTCGGGCTACAACCAAGTAGCCATTGCCCCAGAAGATCAACACAATGCATGTCTTCAAAGAGTTCTTGCGAAAGAGCTTAGAAGTATATGTGGATGATTTATGTGCTCATTCCCAACAAAGAGAATACCACATCTCTGAGCTCAGACAAATTTTCACCAAGTGTAGAGAATATCGAGTGTGTTTGAACCTAGAGAAGTGTGTGTTCATGGTATGACAAGGTAAAATCTTAGGTCACATTGTTTTTAAGAATGGAATATCAACAGATGAGAACAAAGTAAGAGCCATAGCAGAGCTACCAAGGCCAAGGAACATTGAAGAGGTACAAGCCTTTATGGGCCATTGTGGATATTACCGTAGGTTTATCCACATGTATGCAATCATAGCTAAACCTCTTTATGCCTTACTGCCAAATTTTGAGTGGAACGACAAATGCGAAAATTCCTTCAATGAGCTGAAGAGACGCTTGGCACAACACCAATACTAACCACTCCTGATTGGAATAAGCCATTCCATGTACACGTGGATGCATCCAATTATGCAATAGGACGTGTGCTGGCACAACCAACTGGTGAAGGGAATTTAGATTTGCCTATAGCATATGCTAGCATGCAATTGAATGTTGCTGAACGAAACTACACCACAACCGAAAGAGAAGGTTTAGGCATGGTATATGCTGTGAAGAAGTTTAGACATTATCTACTGGCCAACAAGTTCAAATTTTTTCACTGATCATCAAGCCTTATTATATTTGGTCAATAAACCTTGCAATACAGGACACTTAGTAAGATGGTTTCTCTTACTAATGGAATATGACTTTGAAGTTGTTGTTAGGAAAGGTAAGACCCACCTTAGAGCGGATCACCTTTCTTGCATCACTTCAGGCGAGTCACCACAAGGAGTGTCTGATGAATTGCCCGACGCTTATCTGTTCAACCTAGAAGTTGTTCCTAAATGGGCAAATAAGCTAGTACCTGTCTTAACCTTTGGACCTGCAAATAAGAACGAAAAAACAAACACATAAGAAATTGTAAGATCACAAAAATACCAAATATTGGCAGGAAGCATGTACAAAGAAGATAAATATGGTGTATTAGCTTGTTGTGTTGAGGATCATGAACATAGGAGTTTGTTGGAACAAGCCCATGAAGGATTGCTAGGAAATCACTACTCTAAACAACGAACATTGTAGAATCTAAAACGTTTAGGAGTGTATTGGCCTAGCGTGGACAAAGAAATACATGAGTGGATTAAGAATTGTCCAATGTGCCAAGAGAGACCCCCAATGGAGCATGCAACTCTGTATCACGTGTCATTAATTCCAGATTGGAGTGCCCCATTGGTAGAATTTATGAGATCAGGAACAGTACCTAGTGAGGCAAGTCTAGCAAGAAAATGAAGCATGGAACAAGAAGCTGAAGACTATGCCTTAGTAGGAGACAACCTATATGGGAGAGGCAAAGATGGGTACTTAAGATTGTGCGTTCATGAATCAGATTACTTGAAAATTTTAGAAATTGCACATAGTGGTGTTGCAGGAGGACACTTTGGTCTTGCCCAAGTAATTAAGACTATTCTATTCTCAAGACTTTGGTGGCCCACACCATATGGATGCACATACCTATGTGAAGAAATGTGACACATGCCAACGTGCCCAGTACCCAATTAGAAAAGATGAGATGCCTTTGAGGCCTATGATGGGAGACCGTGCATTTTCGAAATGGGGTATAGACTTTTAGGTCCCATTAACCCCCCCGCTAGAAACTCCCATGCCGAATACATTATTGTAGCCACCGACTACCTTACAAAGTGGGTAGAAGACAAAGCCACAACAAAGAACGATGCTCAAACTACAACTAAATTTTTATTTGATAGTATGTTCACTAGATACGGGCTACCAATAGAGTTAGTGACGGATAGATGCGCACACTTCTTGAATGAAGTCATTGAAAATCTTCTTCAAGAATTCTTGGTGATACATTAGAAGTCTTCCCCTTATCACCCACAATCTAACGGACAAGCCGAGAGCACGACTAAGATCCTATGTAACGTATTGACAAAACTCCTAATCATTGAAAATCTTCTTCAAGAATTCTTGGTGATACATCAGAAGTCTTCCCCTTATCACCCACAATCTAACGGACAAGCCGAGAGCACGAATGCTCTGATTGGGACAAACAGCTTCATCATGCTGTTTGGGCTTATCGAGTTGCATATAAAACGGTACTCAATGCCACCCCATTTTAGATGGTCTTCGGGAAAAATGTTGTGCTACCTTTGGACTTCTTAATCCCAGCTTTAAAAGTAGCACAAGAGCATGAGTGGAATGGACAGGAGTTATCCTCTAGGACCTTTGATCTAGAATGCTTGGGTGAGACAAGGCTAGGAGCAACGACAGGCATCTATGCTACAAAGAAAAGGCAAAAGGCATACTTTGATGCACACATTAAAGATAAATGATTGAAACAGGGAGACCTAGTGTTGGTTTATACACTAAATGAACATGCTCGTAAATTGGAAAAAAGAGGATATGGACCCGTGATCATTAACAGAATTTCCACTAGCGGTGCAGTTGAATTGGCTACACTAGAAGGTGATATCCTGCCAAACTATATCAGTGGTTGTCGAGTCAAGCTATATATGGAACCTCTTACAGAGGATATGCTAAAGAGACTCAACACTGCTAAGAAGCAAAAAGAAGAAGAGTTAAGGGTTAGAGAAGAAGCACATGCAGAGGCTAGAGAACGCATTAGGAGAATAAGTTAAGATGCCTAGGCCTAGATATCAATTTTGAGGCCCCAAGATACCACATGGCCATGTGTCAAACATCAAGTGCACTTGCTTCTCAAATAATTGATCGACGTCCATTTGTGACCATAGCGGTAGGACAAGGGAAGAATGCAAGGACCGTGAGAGCATTGATTGAGTCAGGTGCAGCAACTAGTGCAGCTAGACTATCCTACTGCCAAGACTTGCAATTGAACATAAAGGCTATGGAAGCCTATCTCATAGGTTTGGGAGGTGTGGAAAGCCCTTGTTTGGGCGAGGTAGAGCTTCCCATCTATCTTCAAGATGTTCCAATGAGAGTCAAAATGCTAGTATGTGAAGATGAGAACCTCACGGAACCACTTGTCTTGGGTCAAGAGTAGATCTATGACCATGCAGTCAACTTAAACCTTAAAAGACAAATTCTTCAAGTTTGGGTACATGAACAATGCATCGCATTAGAATTAGAGAATTGCATGAGCACAAATCCAAGTAGCACACATTCTCTTAGATCCTCTAGGCCCAATCTGAGCAAAGAAGATGTTGTATGTGTCAAAACCTCTATGATCCAGAAGGACTCAATCATGAAAGGACGGTCTCACAAGAGAGAGGACCCCTCTTCTTTTTTAAAGACTCCTGCAGCCGCAACAATTCAACCAAAGAGGCAAGTAAAACAGTACACGCACATGGCTACATCAAACATTCAAACCAAGTGCAAGAAGAAAGCAGCTCAGGGCATGAAGCAGATGTGGGTACGGAAAGGAGAACAACCACCAGCTTTGCCACAACCATTCCCATCGACGCAAGCTAACCATGCTAAAAGAAGCACCAAGAAACGAGGACACACTCAATCCCAAGGTCTCCGACAGATTTGGGTACCAAATCAATCGATGAAGGCTGGCCATAATAACATACAAATTTGGGTTCCAAAGAAATTAGCTGCAGCTCAACAAGGGCGATTGCAAATTGGGTACCCAAGGCACTCTTACATGCACAAAATAATATGATCTACTTCACGAGAAAAATCTCAGCAAAGAAACCACGGAGAAGCTGAATTCATCTCTTCACCGGTAATAAAAAGACAACCAAAAAGGGTATGGGTGTGGAAGCCAAAAGTACCAGTAGCTTCCACAGAGTCAAAGAGCCAAGCACACTGGATACCAAAATTTAGAAACCACCCTAAGATAAAGAGGATAGAGCTTATGTCTATAGGGCCAAATAGTATCCTGAAATGGATCACTATAAGGAGGATTACATCATTCCAAGATCCACAGGCTACCTCCAACAAAGGCTGCATCAACATCCACCAGCAACATTGAAAGCCTCGACGTGCAACAACCATGTTCCTTTGGCATAACATTGTCTTTTGCACCATTCAGGTCATGCATTTCCAAAGTATGCATTAATATAGGGCCACATTACAGGGCCGTGCATAGACACGATTGAGAATCCCAGGCACATGCAATACACTTGATATATGTAAAATATTTTATTGATACTAACATCTTTCTTCTTGTTCTATGACATTGTTCCACTAAGAAAAAAAGAGATGAGAGAAAGAACGGGATTGTACGTTTGAAGAATCCCTAATGTGAATCATCCACAAGGACATCCATCAACAATGGAAGCCAAGCTGATGGTCAATCACCATGATGGAGTAAAATACGAAGAGACGAAGATCGAGGGACCTTTCAACATGGTAAGATGTGCATGCTTCAACAACACTATAACCATGATAGATTAGGAAACCTCTTCGTCGCCATACCCTTGAGCACTTAGATCAAGACCCAACTCTTACACCATAATTCTTCCAGTGCATTTCCCAAGTATGCATGCATAGGGCTACATTACAAGGCCGTGCACAAGGCACATTCTTCTTCCAACCCATGCACTAATGCACTTACCCATCATCCATTATGGGTTCCAAGTACTGGGCATGAAAACGAGGACAACCATCTTTGGAAGAACCAGAGGACATCACACTGACAACAACAAGCACAAGGAAGCAATCCATTATGAGAGTTGCTCATAACCAGCATTCACAACCTCTTTTGAGTAGCTCACAATCTTTGGAAAGTTCACAAAGACACCATCAAGTTGGAATACAAGAAATAAGTACATACAAAGGTAGCAAGAAAAAATGAAGAACAGACAACTACCCAAACTACATTTGGAAGATGGACCGCTCTTGTGGATACATGTTGGGCACTATCTCTGTTGTATATTATTGAACAATGCATTGCTAAAGTGTTATATTATTAATGTATTAATATATTTTTGATGTTTCTGATATAGCAGCTGAAGGTTCGTGAGGAGCGTGCAAGGCGTGAAAGGGCGGACATCAATAATCCGAATAATTATTATTTAGCTTGTAAATAAACCTGCGTAGAAGGTTCTATTGTTAAAAAAGTAATGATTAGCATAAGGATCATTGTAGACCGTAGTTTCTGTTATTGAAAGCAATGGCTTTCTGTAAAAGTTATCAACTTTTAGTTTCACGCTTGCTTTTCAAAGCCGCCCTCTTGTAACCACTCTTTTTGACTTTTCGACGTAATCAAAATTCTTATAAATACATGCACTCTGTGGATTGTCGAAACAGAGTGCATGGGGGGAGATTGCACCCAATCTTGCGTTCGGTCTCGTCTCTTGTTGCCTCTATTTTTTGTGTGTTTTTCTACATCCGTAATCTCTGTATGCGCGTGAGCAAGATCCTGACAACAGTGGTATCAGAGCTCTGCACGCGTCAATACAGAGGGTTCTGTTCTCTGTTCGCGATTCTGAATTCCGATTCCATCTCCATCTCCATCTCCGTCTTCGTCTTCGGTTTCAGTTTCTGTTTCTGTTCCTGTTTCGTCTTCGGTTTCCTGTTTCTGTTCCTGTTTCCTGCGTCGACTAAGGCAAAGAACTTAGTCAATAACTTACGCAATACATTGGCAACCTTGGCACCCAAGGCTCCCTTGGCGACCGTTGGCAGCCGTTGGCTACGCGCGAGGAAATTTTAATTTTTGAGTGGTAATAGAGAGGTCTAGAGTCCCTAAGGTAGGAGGATTTGAACCCACAACCTCCTACTTTCAAGGAAAGTACTTTGAACACTCCACCATCTCTTGGAGTTGTACTCAAGTTCTCTCTCTTTATTACTTGTGGAAGGCGCTCGTGTCGATTTCAAGATTGGACCCAAGAAAGAATCAAGTGTATCTCTCAATCCATAGGTCGGATTGAGGCGTGTAATATACCGTTGGAAAGTTCTCGGAACGAACTTTCCAATGAGCTAGCTTGGAAGTGTGAATTCCTTCAAAATCCTTGGGTGGCACTTGATTGAGTGTTCAAGATACCAAGCAAGGTTGAGAACACGGGATCGGAAGGTTGCAAACAAGAAGGTTCAATACACCAAGGTTGAGAGCAAGGGTCCAAGAGCACCATGGAGGATTACAGTAATTCACCTCTACCTGCGGCAACACTTGAATAACAACTAGAGCTCTTGCGGCATGAGCTTCAAGGAGCTCAGAACGAGATCCGACAACGTGATGAAATCCTCCAAAAGATGCAAGCTGAGGAAGACAACCTTACGAGAGTAGTAAAAGCTATTGTGTCTGCCCAATCTGATGTTACTCATTCAAAGATTGGTAATAGAAACTACCAGTTTCTACGATTTGATGGCCGAAAGGATGGGCCTTTAGTACTTTCTTGGTTGTCGCAGTTTGATGATTTTTATACCGATGAAATGTATGCTGAAAGTGAAAAAGTTAAATTTGCCACTAACTATTTAGTAGGTAAAGCACAACTCTGGTGGAATGTCCTACGGCACAGTACGGAGCGTCCAACAACTTGGAAGGCAGAAAACGTGAAGGATTCATTTCTTCCTCCTCAATACCATTTGCATGTTCGACAAGCATGGACGACCCTTACATGGAAGGAGGGTGATACGGTTACTACCTACACAGAGCGGTTCTGGCAAAATTTACTACTTGTACGAATGCTTGAAGATGTATCAGAAGATATCTTGCAGCAGAAATACGAAGATGGTTTGGAGGTGGGAATCCAAGCTAAGCTTCACACCCTACGACCTACAACCCTCAACGAGGCTATATCTTTTGCTTATGATGCAGAAAAAGAATTCCAGTCCATAACCAAGTCACTCCGTCTACAACAACCACGTCCACGACCATTTCCTGTTAAACCTTCATTTCCTATGAAGCGTAATTTTAATGCCCCATCTTACCCTAGTTTTCCTCGTCCTCCACAATCCAATTATTCAACTCCACCCATTGCTTCATCTCTCCAACCAACCAAACCACCTACCCTTCAAACTTCAGCAGTGAATGCCCAACAGAAGCGACCACGAATCACTTGCTGGAATTGTGGTAAACCTGGACATACAAAAACAAGGTGCAGATTGCAACCTCTTCATATGAAACCGGCTACAACTCGATTGCATAACATGGAGGTCTATAATGAAGAATTTCCTCCTATTTGGACAGAGGAATCACTGGAGAAGGATTTAAGTACCTTGGGTAACGATATCTCTCTACACTCTCTTCTTTGCATGCAGGGTACAATAAATAACAAACTAGTTAAAATTCTACATGACGATGGTAGTTCACATGACTTCATTTCACATTTATTAGTACAAGAACTTAAATTACAAACGTTTCCTTCTTTGTATAAAGTGAAAGCTGCATTTCAAGGTAGTCGTTATAATGTAACACGAGAAGTGCAAGATGTTACGATTAGCATATGCCCTTATGTTGATTCACAAACATTTTTAATTGCACCTTTCCAATCTTATGATGTTATACTAGGTATGCCTTTTCGTCACCATTATAACCCACATATTGACTACCATACTCATACCTTTAAGTTTGCTTTCAAAGGTCAAATCATTACTTTGTCTGCACGGCATGATTTCCAGCCATTTCCATTGATTAGTCACACTCAAGTAAAACGTGCATTTAGGAAAGGATTCAACTCATGCATTGTTTTTGTCAATGTCATCAATGATTATACTCATACACTTCCAGATGCATATAAACCTTTCATGAGTACTTATAAGGATTGTTTTATGTCTGAATATCCCTCTGAACTACCACCAGTTCGAGGATCCTTTGACCATAGCATAGACTTAGTCCCTGGTAGTTCTCCTCCTCATAAAGCACCTTATAGACATGGCCCACTACATCAAAAGGAAATAGAAAATCAAGTAAAAGACCTACTACAAAAAGGACTTATAAGGCCTAGTTCTTCCCCATTTGGAGCACCAGTTCTCTTAGTAGAGAAGAAGAATAAAACTTATCGAATGTGCATTGATTATAGAGCCCTTAACAAGATCACGATCAAGAATAGATACCCTATTCCTCGAATAGATGTTCTCTTAGATAAGTTACGAGGAGCTCGTGTCTTTAGTAAAATTGATCTTAAATCGGGTTACCATCAGATTCGTATGACACAAAGTGATATTTTTAAGACTGCATTTAGAACTCAAAATGGCCATTATGAATTTATGGTAATGCCCATTGGACTTACTAATGCCCCTGCTACATTTGCGCGAATGATGAACAATATTTTTCTTGATTACCAAGCCTTTGTTCTTGTATTCTTTGATGACATACTTATTTACAGTAAGAATGATAGTGAACATGAAAAGCATCTTGAAACAGTTTTTCATTTGTTACGAGAGGACACATTTTATGCTAATCCTGAAAAGAGTTATTTCTTTCAGCGTAAGCTAGAATATTTAGGACATATTATTTCAAGTGAAGGTGTGCATGTGGATCCGAAAAAGATTAGAGTTATCCTAGAATGGCCTACACCACAATCAGTCAATGATGTTCGTTCTTTTCTTGGGTTGGCTAGTTTCTATAGGAAGTTTGTTCGAAATTTTTCTTATTTAGCATTGCCTCTTACCTTGTTGTTGCAAAAGAAAATAAAATTTGCATGGGGAATTACCCAACAACAGTCCTTTGAAAAACTTAAACATGCACTTTCACATGCACCTGTTTTACAATTACCTGACTTTTCACAACCCTTTGATGTTGTTATTGATGCTAGTGGTTCAGGAATAGGTGCTGTTCTGATGCAAAATGACCATCCCATTGCATTTGAGAGTAGAAAGCTTAAACCCTCAGAGCATAATTATAGTACGTATGATAAAGAATTGTTAGCAGTTGTGCATGCTTTGCAAATTTGGAAACACTATCTTATGGGCTCTGAAGTCTTAATCAAAACCGATCAACAGGCTATTAAACATTTATTAAATCATCCCTTAATCTCTGATAGGCATCTTAAATGGGCATCATTCATTCAAAATTTCCAACCCATGATACAATATCAACTTGGTAAAGCTAATGTTGTAGCGGATGCTCTTAGCCGTTTTCCTTTGCATTCTGTTGTTTTGAATAATATTTCTGCCATCCAAATTCATTCTTTTCAAGAAATGGTTTCCACTTATGCATCTGATTTGTATTTTTCACGTGCATGGCATGACTTCAACAATGCTGCATCTTTATCTGATGAACATTATACATTTCATAATGGTTTTCTCTATTTTCAACATAGATTGTGCATAACCCAAGCTTTTAAAGATTTTGTCATTAAAGAAATGCATGAGCCATCTTACATGGGTCATAGAGGCATACAAAGCACCATTTCTGCTTGCAAAGATTTCTTCTTTTGGCCACACATGGAAAAAGACATTGCACATTATGTTTCTCAATGCATTGTATGTCAGCGTGTCAAACGTCATCATGGTAAACCATTTGGATTATTAATGCCACTTCATATTCCAAATGAACCATGGGAACAAATCTCTATGGATTTTATCACAGGTCTTCCTATCACCTCATCACATAATAATATGATTTGGACAATAGTTGATAGGTTTAGTAAATATGCATATTTCATTCCATGTAGAAAAACTTTGACTGCACCTCAAGCTGCAAAATTATTCATTAAATGCATTTTTCCACATCATGGATTTCCTAAAGTAATGTTATCTGATCGTGATGTTAGGTTTTGTAATCATTTTTGGGTTGCCTTATTTCAACATTTTGGTTCTAAAATAGATTTTAGCTCTGCATTTCATCCTGAAAGTAATGGACAGAGTGAGGCTACAAATAGTACTATTCTTGATTTATTGCGTTGTTATTCATTAGATAATCCTAATAACTGGGATGAAAAGTTTCCATTGCTTCAATTTGCTTACAATAACACTTCACACACCACTACTGGTCGTGCACCTTTTGAAATAGTTTTTGGTAAAAAGCTTCCCACTCCCATGTCCCTCTGCACCCAAACCGACATTCCGATGGCTGATTCTATTGCTCAAGATCACGTTTCTATACTTCATGATGTTCACGAGCACATTAGGAAAAGTCAAGAGCGATATACATGTATTATCAATACTAAACGATTAGCCAAAGAATTCAAGGAAAATGATTTTGTATGGTTGCGAATAATTAAAAGACGTCTCAAAAATATTTTGCAGCATCCTAAAATTAAACTTGCACCACGCTATTATGGACCGTTTCGCATTATAGAAAAAATTAATGATAATTCATTTCGATTAGATATTCCATCCCATTGGACCATTCATAATTCTTTTCATATTAGTTTACTTAAACCATTTAAAGGAACTTTACCACTTGCTCCACTTCTTGATGACCCTCCTTTAATTGAAGAACAATCTGAAATCTTAGTTCCTGAGAAAATCATTGATTATGATGTCACTACTACACGCACAGGTACTCAATATCATCGATATTTGGTTAAGTACAAAAATCACTCTATTGAAGAATGTCAATGGATACATAAAACACAATTAACACCTCATTATGACCACTTAATTTCTGCATATCATACACAAACACATTAATGTAACAACTCCATGAACATTTCCATGCATGTATTTTTTTTACATGGCACATGCCTATTTTTATTCAGTGATGAAACATGTGACTGGCCATCTATGTTTATTTTTTTTTATCACTTGAGGTCAGTTGCTTGTTCAACTGTGGGGCATGTTATACCTTATGGAATCTGTTGAACAATGCATTGTTGGATTGAAATATAAAATAGCCAATGCATTGTTGGATTGAAATATAGAATAGCCAATGCATTGTTGGATTGAAATATAGAATAGCCAATGCATTGTTGGATTGTAACATGGAATATGTTGAACACTGCATTATAATTGTTAGAGTGTTGAATTATTTTATCAACTGAGGTCAGTTGCTTGTCAACTGGGAGGCATGTTGTATATTATTGAACAATGCATTGCTAAAGTGTTATATTATTAATGTATTAATATGTTTTTGATGTTTCTGATATAGAAGCTGAAGGTTCGTGAGGAGCGTGCAAGGCGTGAAAGGGCGGACATCAATAATCCGAATAATTATTATTTAGCTTGTAAATAAACCTGCGTAGAAGGTTCTATTGTTAAAAAAGTAATGATTAGCATAAGGATCATTGTAGACCGTATTTTCTGTTATTGAAAGCAATGGCTTTCTGTAAAAGTTATCAACTTTTAGTTTCACGCTTGCTTTTCAAAGCCGCCCTCTTGTAACCACTCTTTTCGACTTTTCGACGTAATCAAAATTCCTATAAATACATGCACTCTGTGGACTGTCAAAACAGAGTGCATCGGGGGAGATTGCACCCAATCTTGCGTTCAGTCTTGTCTCTTGTTGCCTCTATTTTCTGTGTGTTTTTCTGCGTTCGTAATCTCTGTATGCGCGTGAGCAAGATCCTGACAACAATCTCTCCAAGCACCATGGAACAACCACTAAAACAAGGGTCTGTCAGGGAAGTGTTGACAGTCAAGGTCATGCACAAGCATGGAAGTGCATCAATGAAGCAGACACACAAGGAGAAGGACCATGTAGGGAGCTCCAAGGGTCATACTCTAGAGGGGGGGGAGTGTTGACAGTCAAGGTCATGCACAAGCATGGAAGTGCATCAATGAAGCGGACACACAAGGAGAAGGACCATGTAGGGAGCTCCAAGAAGCACATGCCAAAATTTTAAGAAGAATTCCCTATAAAAATAATGATTTTCTTCACTAAAAACCATTATAAATACCATTTTCTATTTTTTCAACTCCATTTTGTCCAAGCCAAGGAGTCCTCGAGCTTGAGGAGTATTAGAAGTATCATCCTACCAATTTTCATAATTTTTAAATAAGCCTTGGAACCTATTTTTTAACTATGCTAGATACTAGGTCTGGACAGGGCCAAAACCACTCAAAAAACTATAAAAAGGGCTGGAGAGCTCATTTTTGGGGTTAGCTTGCTGTAGATTTTAGCTTTGTAAGAGAGTTCATTGGTAATCGAAGTCCTTGCATTGTTCCACTCTTTGCTCTTACCTTGTGCGTGTGTGTGTGTATGTGTGTGCATGTTGTATGCTTTCACTCACGCATTTGTGCACTTCACTTGCTCTTGGTCTTCATACCGGTCCTCACGTCTCCATGGATTGACATTTATGAGGTGGCGCTCCTCACGTTGGTACTTGCCATTGTGCGAGAGTGACACTATCTCCTAAAGTCTTCACCAACCATTAAGGCATATTTTTTCCTCCTCTATATTAGTCATCTTTGTTACACTTATGTGTTCCTCAAGTAGCTTTGATGTGAACCTTTTCCCTATACATGGGCACTTTTTACTCTAGTGCTGGTTAGAGGTCTTTTCCCCATGTTATCACATACTTGATACTCTCATATGTGGTGGTACTTTCTACTTAGAAGGCCTTTTCAAGAAAAATGGGAATTACACAGGATTTTGAGACAATGTTTTGTGTCCTTTGAGTTATTCACACACTACAACATGTTTTTATCTCTTGATTGGAGTACTAAAAACTAACACTTTTATATTAAGCATAATTTTATTATAAATGGAGTATCAAGGTTGGGCTCAAATTTAAGAAGTTAACAAAGTAAGTAATATAAATGGGACTTGAATAATTCCCAAATTTCATGAATAGGCATTTTAGGGATATTATTCAGCTCTTGCTTTAGTTTAGTTCATCATCAATAGAGAGAGCTATTCTAGCCATCGTCTTCTCCGTGTGTCTTGTTGTGTTTGTGCTCCTTGTGTGTGCTTCTCATGTGTCTCTCGCACTTCTATACACACCCAATAGTGGTATCAGACAAGGTTCAGCTCCTTCTCAAGTTTTGGTTCGCGGTGTGCGTGCACTTTTAAGAGTGCAGATCGACTTTGGAGCATAGAACTATGAATTTCAACAACCAAGAAACATTTCCACCAAGTGCGCTAGGGTTTTACCCTCATTTCAAAGCCATTCGTGCAGTCAGAATCACCATCAGAGTGATGGTTTGTGAGCTGAAATTTCAGCACTCATTTCAGCTTTCGTCGAAGTGAAGATTTTGTCACATTCTTGTTCCTTAGTGAAATGGCGGGCAACAATGACTGGTTTGGCATGCTTCAAGCTGAAGAGAAGCTTGATGGGACTAACTATCTGATGTGGTCTTACATGATGAAGCATGTTCTTGTTGCAAAACAACTTTGAAACATAGGGGCAGATGTAGATCGAAGACCTTCGAGCAGAGTGGTTTCTCCTTCTCCACCTACATAGGAGCAGCTTAGATGGGATGGAAAAGGTGCTCAAGCTCATGCTTTGATTGCGCTTTCTGTGAAGAATCATATAGTTCCACACAGTCGGTCATGTTCTACATCACGACAGGCATGGGACACTCTTGCTTCTTTATATGCCATGTGTAATGAAGCACGTGTTGCATACTTGAGGAAGCAACTGGAGGATGTATGTATGGCTGAAAATGAGTCGGTGGATGTGTATGTGACATGCATCAAGGACTTGAAAGAGCAATTGTCAAACATAGATGAGATCATTCCGGATGCATCACTCATTTCTACATTTTGAAAGGATTACCAAAATCTTTTCAAAGCTTTGCTACTACACTCCGTTTGGTTGCAAAAGGAAATCCTAATATGTATGCATTTGATGAGGTTGTGTCTCTTCTTTTGCAAGAAGAGCAACATAGAGTGAATAGGAGTGGTTTGATTGAGGGAACACAAGCACTTGCTATCTCACAAAAGGGGAAAAGCAAGTATTGTTCAACTTTGGGTTCATCAAAACCAAAGCCAGCTCAACCTTCCTCTTCCACTCATTCCTCTAATGATGGTGATTTTCAAAAGAAGAAGAGATGCAAATATTGTCAAAAGGTTGCTCATACTATTGATGGGTGTAGAAAGCTTGCTAAACACAACGAAAAGAAGAAGGAATGCTTCATGTCTATTGCTGAAAATTCAGCAAATGTAAAGAATGATGAAGCTAACATGGTTCAAGATTTTTGGAGATGTGTTGTTACATGTCATTATGATGCTTATTTGCATTCTAAATGTATGGTTGTGAGTGAGGCTGATTGAGATTGTTTCTTTGATAGTGGTGCTTCAAAGCACATAACATCACACAAAATATTTTTTGCCTCTTTGAAAGATGCACCCAAACAAGGACATGTGGTGTGTGCAAACAATGCCTCTTATCCTATCATTGGAGTAGGAGAAATTGAGCTAATTATGGATACAAATGGAGGTGTGATTCTCCTAAAAAATGCATTGTACCTGCAAGTATAGAATATGATGAAAATATATGTGTACAACTTCATTTGGTTATGCCATACATTGAAAAGCACATCTTTTAAATTAATTATGCCATACCTTGAAAAGCATCTTTTTAGATGGAACCCTTGCTAGACACTCAAGGTATAGATTATGATGAAAATATATGTGTACAACTTCATTTGGTTATGCCATACATTGAAAAGCACATCTTTCATTGAAGAGCTTGTTGATAGGAGATCTTTTGGTTTAATTGAGGATCCCTTTTACTCTAATCCAAACTCTAATGCTCTTCAGACATGAGAAGAAGAGCTCCTCCATATATTTTTTCCCATGAAAAACATTTTTCATCTTTTCAACCTACCAATATGTTGGACATTCTACGTGCCCAACTTTTATTCTCAAAACCATTCAACTTATCCTTAGTAGCCAAAATATTGAATACATCATAATATTAGTCGTGACCAATGACTGTAAACATTTAGCATCACCATTTAAGTTTTTTCAACGGCTAGAGTATACAATGGGTACTTTATGTATTTAAAAAGAGAATCAAGGATCTTTGAAGCATATCTCGATCTACAAACGTCCATCAAGTCTCTTAGGATTTAGAAAAATGGTTAAAGTGACTGAACAATGCATTTCAAGAATTGATGTCTTTCTTGGATACCATATATTGGAAATTTTGTAATGAAAACTCAAACACGTAGATTTCGAATAGAATTGACACTAATATATTTCAATCTAAGTGTGCAACGTCCAAGGATGTAAAACACAAAGAATATATGAGCATATCTATGAGTTGAGTGAAAAAACTCTTATAGTGGTAAATAAATATTTACTAATATATTTACGTGTATTGGCACACATTCTATCATGATGTGCTAAGAAATTGATCATTCTACTTTGAATAAACAATATCATTAAAACATGTATGTGACCTTGGCTATGGTTTATTACTATGTTATCAAGTTCTTTTAGAGGGTGTCCTTAAATTTTTATATTTTTTTTTTAATATAAAGGAAGTTCGGCAATAGCCTACTCTCCCGGACTTGAATTAAATTAAGAAACAAACGTACAATAGAAGGGGACTAGTGCCCACGGGACCCCCCAAATCCCACAAAGCAGGGGAAGCTAGGTTGATTCCTAGGTTGCTTTACAAAGAAGGTTGATCACCCTCTCGTCGCCCTCATGCGGGACCCACTTGGGTTTGAGCTTGTTGTTAATCAAAAGGAGGGCTTGGTGGTGCCTGAAGGGGGGGGACTTCTTACTGTTGACAATCCTTTTGCCAAGGAGGAATAGTGATTTTTCAATCGACCACTCCCTGGGGGGGTCGCCGAAGTTGAGAGCACACCGCTCCCGCCAAATTTTCCACAGGACTTCCCCTCTGATTGCGTTCCAGAGAGCCGCAGAGCATCCAATCGCTTCTCCCAAAAGGACTTGTTTCCAACTAAGCTGTTTCTGAGTTCTGATGTTCAGTCCAACCGTCTGCCAGATTCTATAGGAGTTGGGGCAAGAAAAGAAGATGTGTGGAATTTATTCGAGCTTCTCAATTGAATGCTTCCATAGAATTTTGAGATCCTACGCACAGAGAGAGAGAGCCTCAAAGGGATCGAAGAAGACAGATGTGCAGAACTGCATGTAAATCCATGTTTGGACGTCGAGAAGCTGAAAAGCCTCGTGGCTCTGTGTTTAGCTCTAAGATATCTCGTCGAAAAGCAAAAAGCAAAATCATTGCTTAAAAAAAAGTACTTTTAACGAAACGCTGAAAATTACGATAGGTGTGAATGTCTTGAAAAGCGAAAAGCAAAAACTGCTTTTTGGGAGACACTTTTGGAGACACCCAGCGAAGACTGAATCTCTATAAAACGAATGTCACTTCATGAACGACGCAATAACACATATCTAGCCAATCATGCCGACCCTCGACGACGAAGTTCCCGCATCATCCCCACTTCGAACGCAAGGACTCTCCTACGGACGGCTCGCATGTGCGTTAGTAACGCTCTTATTCATTGCAGGCGGCACCGTAGTAATAGTTGTCGGTATACATCACCATTACGCCTCTGTATCTGAACTTCTCATATGGCTTGGTATAATGGTCCCCATACTACTTGTCGTAATATTGGATCGGGGAACAGAAGTACACACAGAGGAAGACGATTCTGATGAATCAACATCGGTCTCTGTTGTTGTCGATCCACCATTGGGCGTCAAGCAACAGGACCTGTGCCGTCAGCTTGAGTCACTTCCTGAGCTTGCCTTTGAGGATGCCTGCAATCAATCTCGCTTCGTTGACAAGGGTGCTGAGTGCCAAATTTGCTTAGAAGCATTCACAGAGACCGACCACATCGCCTTGTTGACGCCGTGCAACCATGGATTCCATCCCACTTGCCTTAAAAATTGGATTTTACTGGAAACATCCTGTCCAATCTGTCGTGGAAGTATTGAAGATCTCCATGTCTGAGTTCATGAAAGACCAAGAACTACGTTCCAGAACCCCAGCTTCAAACTTCGTCTCACGGAACGAGCTCACATAACTTCATCCTTATGAGGTTATGTGCCCATGTATACGAGCACAGTGTATTCACATAACAAAGCAACGGCGCATGGAGCCTTTTTTCTTCGATTTTTCTTAATAACACAGTGTATTCGTAGACCAAAGTAACGCCGCACGGAAGATCTTTTTTTCGATTTTCCTCAACAACACAGAATATTTGAGTCCAGAGGAACGGCTCGTGAAGCTCTTTTCTTGGGCTTTTTGTAAGAACGCAATATTCAATTACAAGAAAAATACATAAGAGCAACTCTCCTCCTTTTTGTATGAATAAACTCTCGTCCTTTTTGTGGGGATCCTTTTTTGTGCCTGTTTATTCTTCTACCTAGAAGCTCTTTGAATATCCACTTGAAATCTTTTCACCCTTTCAAAGTTTTTGATCTTAGGCAGAGCACCTATGGAGTTCTCAAAATCCCACACATTTAAGGGTTCAACATCTAACAACAAGGGGACTAAAAAGGGACGGTACTAAAACCAAAAAGAGTAGGAACTAACAAGGGACGGTGCTAAAACCAAAGAAAAAGACACACATACACATTAAAAATGATGCATAAGAGCCAAAATGTCTTCTCTCTACTTCGAAAGGTATTCATACATTTCTTAATTAATTACTGTATCTTGAATTTGAACTTTTTCAAAGTATCTTCAATTACTTCACTTCAGTTCGAGAATCTTTGTATGAAAACTCAGTTTCTTCTATAAGCGTTGACTCTTATAGCGAGAATAATATGGGATCATCTATGAAAGAATCATTTTGTGTTTTGATCACATATGGGTTTGTTGACCAAGATAATACTACAATAGAAAGAGAAAGCCTAGGGAAGATTTATGTAGGAAAGAAATTCAAGACTTCGCTTGAAATCTGGATTTTTTGTTGATCATTAGACTCTTCTCTAGTATCCAAATTATTTGGATGAGGAGGAAGTTATAGATGAAACTAATGTGGCACCAGCAACTAATACGTTAGTACATCTAGAGGAAATTGAATCTATGGTTATGCAAACAAGGAGAAATAGGAAGATCCTTCAAGAAGAACCTAGCCCAGAGTTCACAATGCATGGAATGAGAAAGGAAAAAGAGGCAAGTAATAGGCATACTAACTCCCAATGAAGATATCCAACCAAAAAGAAGATTTTACCAACACCAATGAAGCAATTGGACAAGTATAGAGTACGGCTCAAAAGAGCTTGAGGACTTGCACACTGTGATGGCCCCTATGGAATCGGGGGCTTTGAGGCTATTAAAATCAATAAAGGTTAGTACCTTTGAACTATTGAAAATGGATGCAAGATTCAATGCAGATGTTTTGCACATCATAGATGAAGTGTCCACATCAACTCTAGTTGCAAAGACTAATACATTGTGTGAGGGAATGATGGTAGGTGAAGCCCCCCTAATAGAGTAAAAGATCCCATGAATGGTGGATGGATGGAGGCTCAAGCATCAACCTGATGCCCAAGTACACTATGGAAAAGCTTGGGTTTCAACCGACAAGATTAGCTAGTTTCATAGTAACATTGGTTGACCAAAGCAAGATAATGCCTTTGCGAGTGTTTCACTAAGTTTTGATTGTGGTACAAGGTAACCTTTTTACTTTGGACTTCATTGTATTAAGGTTTCCGTAGGTGGATAGGAGTTTTCCATTACTGAGTAGGAGACCGTGGCTATGACATGAAAGTGTTATTAACGATTGGGGCAAGGATGCTATGTGGGTAGAATATGAAGGAAAAGAGCTCAAACAAATCTATCTAGAAGGACCACACAACCATGGGCAAACCAACATGATCCAAATAGCTAGCATTTGTATGGAAAAGGACATGAAGGAAAGCCCAAAATTATATATCAATGAGAAAGAGCACATTTGGATTCGCAAAAAGTAGGTAACTCATTTCCTTGCTTTTGAAGTTTAACAGATGTGATAAGTAAACAAGGTCATGAAGAAAAAGAGGAGACCATACAAGTTGGTGGATTGGGTGAATGTGCGATAGGTTAGAGAAGAGGGAAGAGCAGTCTCTGTCGAGGGAATCATTCATCACTCAATGATGTGCCTACACCTTTCTCTCCAAAAAAACCAAATGGCCAAGCTATTGATCAACTCTCATCAAGGGTGGCCCTCCCCACTCCAAGAAGTTTTTTCAATGTAGTGTGTGGTGAGAAGGCATATGTCCTTGATTGAGAGGAAGATACTATTAGTCTCATGCTTGTAGCTGAGGGTCAGGCTAGTAAGCATGCCCTAGGCCATTGCACCCCAAGAAATTAGTTGAGTCCTACCCCCCTCTAGTCATAAATCTCAAGATCCTCTACCAAATCAGCAAGGCCAATGGAAAATCCCATAAAAAGTGCCCTTGTGACTCACTGTGGAAGCCACAATTAGTGAAAGCAAGAGGACATCCACCATAACTCAACAAAGTATCAATAGCAGTACCCTTCTAGGCAGCCAACCATTGAAAAAGGATAGTCTGACAAGGCTATTGACTAATCCAAATGCGCCTCCATAATTAAGAGAGAAACAAATAGACCCACTCTAGGAATGAGGAGGATGAGTAGTCGAGAAGAACTCACTAGAGACTCTGTCACCAATGTTAGTCCACTGAGAAGCCTTTCTATGATGGAAAAAGGTAGAGTGTTGGTCCTCAATATTATGAAGCTCCGATGGGGCACATACCATATAGACCCCCACTCACTAACTATCAAGGTGCTGCTCAAGGATACATTGGAGGGAGCCACCCCTAGTGAAGTCATTGCTCATTCTCCCCAAGTTGGGCAAGATGTTAGATGCTCATCTCATGCAATAAAATACAATCTTTTGGAGCCTCTAAGAGAATTACTAGGCCCAAATACCAACATCCCACTTGAGGCAGCCCCAAATCCTAGGAATCTGATCAACCAAGCTCTCATCAACCTGAATGTACTCATGAATACACATGATAGAAGATCCTTGATAAAAAATCTCCCTAAAAGACACAACCACATGGCAATGATCTAACATGCAAAAGACCACTACAATACAAATCATACCCCCATGCTATACCAAGAGGTCACTCATATACATCTGATCAAGTTTAGAAGAGTCATCCCAACTATGTGCCTAATTGAGCCCGAAAACAGGAGACTACCTCTCTCTTTGACAAGTCCTCAAGGTGTCATACATCTTGAGCTCTTAGTGTTAGCCACAACCTCTTCCAAGTATCAAGCTCAATCCCATAAATCATGACCTAACTACCTCCTTGCATGTCCTATAGTTCCTAAATAAGGTTGAAGTCATCAACAAGACACCATGTATCTACTCTAGTCACAACATCTCTAAGCTCATACCAAAACACAACATGAGGACTCTCATGATTTGGAGCATAGAGATTTAGAAAACAATATCTAAATCCCCTCCACTGAATAATCATCCAAATGGCCCTACTTGGCACAATCTCTCCTATGTCAAGAATCTAGGTCTTTAAGGAATCTTCAATCGAGATACATACACTACCTTGGGATCCATGGGGCCCATAGCTAGCCACCAAAAATACTTCCCTGTGTTTCAACAAAAGTTTCTGACAAAGCAAAGTATGAACTGAAGTATTTCGTGGCGATGCACCACTGCACTCTCCTTCTCGAGAGCTCCACGACGATATGCTCGGGGTAGAAAAACGAGCTCCTGACGCAACACACAGTACTCCGCACTAAGGTTGTAGAATACGTAGAAAACGCAGTACACAGGGAGCACGAAAACAGACTTCTTAGGTCTTACAAAATGCGGTCGAACTTACAGTCTGTGACTGACCAGGCCACTATATGTTTTATTAAAGAACATATACAAAGAAGTGTCCGGTGGCCATTTGGCCTTTCACATGGACACTAACGGTAACAATCTCCCACTAAAGGCCAATATGGCCAGAGTAACTATGGGAGAAAAAAGAAAGAATGATAAAGAATACCTGAGTGTAAGTATACAAACTATACCTCCCACCTGATGGGCATGTTACACAGTATACAAGTGACTGCGTAAGATCAAGAATCAAGTAACCCCCATCAAGTGACAACAGTGTCGAAAGCTATCCTGTGGTAGAGCTTTAGTCAAAGCATCTGCAGCATTATCTCGAGTGTGAACCTTTTCAAGAATAATGCTCTCAGTGGCTAAGCAATCTCTAATGAAGTGATACCTCACCTCAATGTGCTTGGTCTTTGCATGATAGACCGGATTCTTAGCCAAAGCAATGGCACTCTGACTATCACTGAGCAAGTGAGGTACATGCTGAGGCAAACCCATATCGCAAGCAAGACGAGAAAGCCACAATGCTTCCTTACATGCCTCACTTGCTGCAACATACTCTGCTTCTGTGGTGGAAACAGCTGTACATTCTTGAAGACGAGATCTCCAAGAGATAGCACCTCCAGCAAAATGAAAAATGTACCCTGATGTAGACTTACGATTGTCTACACAACCAGCATAGTCAGAATCTGTGTAACCAATAATGGATGCTTTCCCTCTACCTAAGCATAGACACTTGTCCTTAGTGCCACTCAGATATCTCAAAATCATTTTGACCGCTTCCCAATGTTTCTTGCCAGGATTAGACATATATCTGCTCACAACTCCCACTGCAAATGCAATGTCTGGTCTCGTAGCTACCATAGCATACATGAGACTACCAACAGCAGACTGATAGGGAATTTTGGTCATGAATTCCTTTTCCTCATCTGATTTGGGGCAGTCATCCTTGCTCAATTTCACATATGTGGGTAAAGGTGTACTCAATGCCTTTCCACCCTGCATATTGAAACGATGAAGTACTTTGGATATGTACTCACTTTGAGACAAGTATATGCATCTTTTACTCCTATCACGAGTAATGCGCATGCCAAGAATATGTTTGGCATCCCCCAAATCCTTCATATCAAATGTCTGACTCAACTTCTTTTTGAGAATTGACAAATCATAAGAGGACTTCCCAGCAATCAACATATCATCGACATAAAGTATCAAGCATATCAAGCTACCATCAGAACATCTCTTTGTGTAGAGACAATGATCCTCATTGCTCCGAGAATAGCCTTGGGACTTCATAAAAGCATCAAACTTTTGGTACCATTGTCTAGGAGACTGTTTAAGTCCATACAAGCTCTTCTTGAGCTTACAAACTAGACTTTCCTTGCCAGGAACTACATAACCCTCTGGTTGTTCCATATAGATCTCATCTGTAAGATCTCCATGCAAGAAAGCTGTTTTCACATCCATTTGGACTAGCTCTAAGTCCTCCATTGCAACGAATCCAAGCAGCATGCGCAAAGTAGTCATCTTGACCACTGGAGAGAAGATTTCCTCAAAATCAACACCATGTTGTTGCTTAAAACCCTTTGCAACAAGTCGTGCTTTATATTTTGGAGAAGCACTATCTGATGTGAATTTCAGCTTATATACCCATTTACATGGTAAAGCTTTCCTGCCCTTTGGCAAAGGTACTAAGTCCCAAGTACCATTCTTGTGAATAGAATCCAACTCACTCTTCATGGCACGCTCCCACTTGACATGATCCTCTGTCTGCATAGCCTCTTTGTAGCAAGAGGGCTCACCGGCATCTGTTAGCATAACAAAATCTAAACCTGGAACATATCTATCAGGTGGATATGAGACACGTGCAGAACGTCTCAATGGTTGCTGAACAGGAACATGTGCAGACTGATCTGAATGGACATTCTCTTGAACATCCCTATGTGCAGCATTTTTATGCATGCTAACCGGAGGACTAGTATCCTCAAACACCACTCTTCTCACTTCAACCTCCTTAATCGGCTGTTTATGCATCTTAGACTCATTAAAAATGACATCACTACTTCTGATCACTGACCGTGTTTCAGGATCCCATAAGCGATATCCAAATTGTCCTTCTCGACCATATCCAAGAAAAATGCATTTCTTTGACTTATGGTCCAACTTTTGTCTAAGATTCTTGGGTATATGAACATATGCTTCACACCCAAAAACTCGAAGATGATCATAATATGGTGGTTTCCCTATCCATAACTCTTGTGCCACTTTCAGACCTTTGGCAGTACTAGGTGAAAGGTTAATCACATGAACTGCAGTCAATACTGCTTCTGCCCAAAAACCTTGTGAGAGGTTTGCATGATGCAACATAGAGACTACTCTATCTTGAATAGTTCTATTCATCCTCTCAGCTACACCATTCTGTACTGGGGTATAAGGAGCTGTAAACTCTCTACGAATGCCTCTACACTGACAGAAAAGGCTGAATTCATGTGAGGTATACTCACCCCCATTATCTGAACGTAAAGCCTTAAGCTTAGTTCCTTTTTTAGTCTCAACTGAAGCAAGCCATTTTCTGAAAGTAGGGAATACATCATCCTTCGATTTGATAGGATATACCCAGACTTTTCTAGTAGCATCATCTATGAAAGTGACAAAGTAAAGAGAACCACCTAAGGACCTAGTGGGCATAGGACCACACACATCTGTATGAACAAGATCTAAAGGCTGAATTGAAGAGTCAATGTGCGTTTTATGCACATTTCTGGTTTGCTTTCCATATTGACAATGCTCACAAAATGAAAAATCAGAGAAAGATAACACAGGTAAGTAGCCAGAACGAGAAAGATTTTCCATTCCACTACGAGATATATGGCCCAAACGACCATGCCAAATACAAGCCATAGGCTGTTCAGTAACAGCTAACAAGTGTTCTTTCTGTGATACAAATAAAGGGTAAAGTGAGCCAACTTTCCTTCCTTTTGCAATAACCATATTGCCCTTTGATATACGAAAGGACTGAGCATAGAAGACCACCTTGTAACCAAGGTCATCAAGTTGACCAACTGACATCAAACTGTGTGATAACTGAGGTACATGGCGTACATTATGCATAGTAAATTTTGAACCGTCAATGAACTGCACAACCACATCTCCAATCCCCACAACATCACACTGGTAAGAGTCACCAAGTCTTCGGTACCAAGAGACTTTGTTGCATAACTAGAGAACCATTCTCTATGTGGTGTCACATGGAAAGAAGCACCAGAATCTAGCAGCCAGGTGTGGGAAAGAGAATCAGCCATAAGTGCCTCAGATGGCACAGTACTATCAAGTGTCAACACATCAACATCATCAGAAATAGCATTAATTTCTTCAATCTTCACAGTCGAAGTAGATGGTGCAGGTAACTGTTTAACATGCCCATCAACATTCTGTCCTTTACCTTTAACATTCTTTAATGCATAACAGTCTTTCTTCATGTGTCCTTTCTTATGACAATAATGGCATTCAATATCCCTCTTCCTTGATTTACTTCTGCTCTTGTTCCGTTGACCATTCTTTTCCTTGTTCTTGCTCCTGCCACGTTGTTGATTCTTTCCTTGGTAAGAATCACGAACATTATATGCATCTCCACTCTGAGTGCCAACCATAGATTTTCTACGAATCTCCTCACTCAAGAGTGCTCCACATATGTCATCATAGACGAGTTTACCACCTGGTGCACTATTGCTAATAGCTGTGCAAAATGTATCCCATGATGATGGCAGGGTGCATAACAACAATACTGCTTTCATTTCATTGTCCATATCCATTTTCTGAGCCTGTAACTGGGAGAATATGGCATCAAACTCATTTAGATGAGCAGCAACACTATCTGTGTCCTTCATACGAAGGTCGTATAATTTTCTCATCAGATATACTTTATTTGATGCCGTCTCTTTTTCATATGTATTGCATAACTTCTTCCAAAGCTCCTCTGCACTTTCACAGTCTAATACTGTAAAGTAAACATTATCTGCTAGGTGCAAGCGAATGGTAGACCTGGCCATTTCATCTAACTCATCCCAATCATCTTCATCCATGTCAGCAGGCTTTTTTGAAATCCCATTTACTGGCTTCCATTGCCTTCTTTGAATCAGCACATCTTTAATCTAATTCTTCCATAGAGCAAAGTTTGTGCCATCAAATTTTCGGATCTCAAAATGGTCTTTGCCCTGCAAGTTATAGCTCCTCCTCGGAACGCTAGCACTAGACCCTGATCCACCGGATGTGCCTGAGACCTCTGATGCCATGATCGTAGAGAACTGAATAGAATGATAATGGAGCTAGAAGAGTCCAAACACCAAGAAATAAGTGTATCAAGGAGTAAATCGACCACTATATAGTTGACTAAACCAAAAATCTGGAAAAATTTTGCCAGAGTATCCTCTGCAATATTAGCATATGACTAGTGTCAAAGTATCATAAAACTGCAAGTACTGACATGTCTACCTGCATAGTGAATCACTGACTCCACTGCATATAATCAGTTACCCAATAGAAGCCAACTAGGCTTATCGAGCACCTATGAACAACTATCATACATCTCCTATGGCGAGGCTGGGTAAGTCTTCCACCTGCATCACCGAAGAGACCCCGACATCTGGGTGTCTCCCAGTTAAGAAAACCTCACCACGACCCTCTTTATCAAACGTAAAAGGCTTTATGCAAAGAACGTAACCGCCATATCAATGCCCACATGGACGTACATAAGCGGTATCCACAGAAGCGTACATGGTGTGTATGTGCTTAATATATGCAGTAAAATGACACTGAAAGGCTGAATACACAGCCCAAAAACTAGCCAATAACACCTGCAAGTGTCTGTCACCTCTGATGTTTTAGGCTTTACAAACCTGCATAAATTTGCAGCAACTGCTCCCACCAAAACTGAAAACCCCTCGAGAAACCTGTAGTTTTACGAGTGTGGCTGAAAATACAGCCCCAAAGGTTGATATTTATTGTCTGAGAAGTACAAGGAACACTCTTCTTGATGTTCTTGGGCCTGTGTGAAGAGAACTACGTGCGAAAGTACTCCGAAATGGCTCCAAAAACACCCCAAAATTGCTTCAGAAATAGGCTTTAAAAGTAAAAATGAAGCTTTGAGGGACCAAAACTTGTTCAAGGTAATGTCAACTAGTCTTTCCCCTTCTTCAAACACCACAAGAGTGTAGCTTAATGGCAAGAGATTGCCATGGTTAAGCGAGCTCTGGGGGGAACAGTACTGGGATGGGTGACCTCCCGGGAAGTACCGGGAACCTCTATATTCCTTGATCGTTGAGGTCCTCCCTCGCGCGCAGCCAACGGCACCAACGGTGACTTCGGTGACTCGGATGACAAGGTATGCCAAGGTCTATGCCTTGGTTGCTGCCTTAGTCGAAAGGCTGGGGGGGGGGGCTCGCTTCGCTCGCACAAAAGGAACAAAGCTTTTTGCCTCAAACTGCTCTGATACCAGTGAAGTATTTCGTGGCGATGCACCACTGCACTCTCCTTCTCGAGAGCTCCACGACGATATGCTCGGAGTAGAAAAACGAGCTCCTGACGCAACACACAGTACTCTGCACTAAGGTTGTAGAATACGTAGAAAACGAGTACACAGGGAGCACGAAAACAGACTTCTTAGGTCTTACAAAATGCGGTCGAACTTACAGTCTGTGACTGACCAGGCCACTATATGTTTTATTAAAGAACATATACAAAGAAGTGTCCGGTGGCCATTTGGCCTTTCACATGGACACTAACGGTAACATGAACCAAAGAAATATGGCACTCTTAGTGCATCAAAATATTAATAGAGCCACTAATCAGGCACAAGCAGATCTCCTTCCTCAAAGAAGCTTTGTAGCACATGAAGTTAGGGCCTTCAAGACATTGAACATTCCATGAGAGGACTCTCATGGAGACTACATGAACCAAGAGGATGCAACAACAATAAATTAGGTCATCTTTGAGGCTAGCTTGGATGGCAAACAATCTGAGTCCAAGTGTCCTCGACAAGATGCCAATTGCCAAATAAGAACTCATCAAAGGATAAACCAATTAGACTTGTCCAACTCAAGAGCCCTTCATTGAGTGTGCACTTCCTTGTGAATGTATGTATAGCAAGGGGCAATGCATCTATCCATAATCACATAGATGATAAGATCTCTCTCCTAAAACTAGGATTGACCATAAACTATGATGTATCCCATGATCAGATAAATAGATCTGTATAGTCAAGCTCATCAAGGTGATGCGAGAACTCAATGACCTTGGCAAGTACAAAATTCAACACCTCTCCCAAAGTCCAACCATGCGATAAAGCTTCGCACAAAGGGAAGGAGAAAGCAACTATCGAATCTAAAGCTGTCAGGTTGCAAGAAGTAAGAGCCATGACATCGACCCGAATGGTAGATGATGATGAGCCCTCCTCCTGTACACCAAAAATATGGGATAGCTCATAGCCAAATATTTTCTTGTGCAAATGATAATCAAAACTCACTAGGTTAGGGGGAATAGTGGTCACCGGAGAAGTACCAACTATCATTGGGGGCTCATACAGAAGTTAATGTCAAGTGATCGCTGAATACTAGGAGTCGCAAAGTCGAGGACACGAAGGCTTCAATGTGGAAACCAACACAAGATGGGTCAGAGACAGTGTGGCCAATGAGGCTAGGGACTCCAGAACCATCTTAGTATAGAGGGAAGATGTTGGATCCTCCCGCAACACACTATAGTGGTTTCCCATGGGAACATATACATTTCTAAATATTGATCTCTACTATCATCCCAACTACTTTTGCCACCCTAACTATTGCTAGCTAGAGGAAGATGGTGAAGGATCAATCAGAACTATCGGCTCATGGGTGATCTGCTCTCCACTTCCCTCTCTCAATTGCATAGAATGCCTCGAGGAGGTCTAATATGGGGGAGGGGGATGCTAAAATGCCTATGGGAGAGGATGTTATGTTGTCTGTTGAGACTAGCATTGGGCCCGATGTCGAGATCTCATGGGGCATGCTTTGGCAACATGGCCTACCTTACAATAAGCAAATCATTGATTCAAGAGGCTAGAGTACTTGGCCCTTTGAATCAACCAATCCCCATATAATAACGGAAGCTCAATCTCAAAAGGCAGTTGTGTTGGGTTATCAATCAGGATCTGAATAGAAGGTAGGCCATTCATTACCTTGGCCACTATAGAAGCAGCCATATGAAGAGTCTTGAGAAAGGTACATAAGGACTCATCACTTTTGGCAAAAGGGGTAGGTACTCTTGATGTAAGATGGGAAAACAAGGAGTCACAAGGAAGCCATCTGGTTCCTGAAATGAAAGCCAAAAAAGTCTCTACCGAAGGATCAAAGCCATGGACCGATGGCCACACTCAAAGCCATGGACCGATGGCCATGCGTAAGCTCCCACAACCCGCACCATGTCACATTTACGGTCGTGAACTCATCTTTATATGAGTTACCACATGGCATTCTATGAGTGTTTTACCATTTTATGCATAGTGAAAAAAGGAGGGTTTGTACAGAACTCACACACACACACACGTAAGAGGAGGGCTCCGATGTTGGGCGGTGAGTCTTCATGATCATCTCTATGTGAGGCTTTGGAGCTATTGTATAAACTAGGAAAAAGAACGACTTAATATTTGGCTCCAGAACCAGCTTCACAATCCGATGGAGCTACCAGCCGCTATGGCATCCATCGAAGAGAGAGAGGAAGCCTCAAAATTTATCTCTTGCACCCATGCGCACTCTTTCCTTCCCCCATGCACACTCATGAGCAGGCGTGAGCAAGAGGAAGGGAACGCGCCCATCACTCACATTTTTGTTATCAAATGTATCATGACAGTGCCTTTATAGGCTTCTAGAACGGGCCAAAATGCATATGCACGATATTGTGGGAGTCGGACAATCTATAAAGGCATTTCGCAGAAGGGACATGGAGGTTCATAGCCAACAACAGGTATATTAATTTAAACGTTTTTTTTACAAGTCTCCGCTATTGGAGGAGAAAATGCAAGAGTTCTTCATTCGAATTTTGGGGGTAAAACTCTATGTATAAGGAGTATGGGATTTCTAATTTTGGGAGGAATCGAAATATCCACGAACTACAGAGAGATATGGGTATTTGACCCCCTTAAATTCTCCCGTTCCACAATATTTGAGAGTTTTGAATTGCAATTATTTGCAAAATTCTCATTTAGGGAGGTGGAAAAGGAGGAGTTTAAGAGAATGATTTTTGCAGAAAACCATATATATGCATAATCGGCTATATGAAATCTTATATATGGTCAATAAATCCCACGAACCATAAAGTGTAAGGAGCATTTGCACTCCTCAAAGTACCCTTCCAGCAGCTCATCTTAGAGATGGTAGGTGTTCATGTTGACACCTTTTTGGCCATAAGGTCCTTATCTCATGTCCATTTGCAGTTGATGATGGTTGTTTTTGAAGAGCAAGAGAAGTATGATGGATACATGCCAAAATATTGGCATTCCATGAATATTAGAGTTTTTAACAGTACTCTAAAGATTCGTCTAGCATTGCCATTTTGTATCTGTTGTTATGATCTCACTTCCTTGAGTTTGAAGTTCTTTTTGCAATGCAATGATGGATTTCTTAGTCTTCGAAGGGTATCGATGCCAAAAGGGTATGTCAAATTTGAATTTTGATCTTGGCAAAGAACAAATCAATAAGCATTCAAATGCTTAGATTCATTAAATGTATCATGCATAGATGATGCAAGTAGGAAATTCCTACTTACTCTTGGTATTTTGTATATTTGGCACATGTTGGTGCCTTTGGGACATATATATATATGTATATTCTCACATGTTGGTGCTATTTCAACATTCAGATTATGCCGCAATGTCGAGTGGAAACATTTTTTTTTGCTTTTCAGAGAGAAAAAGAACAGATGAAGGAGGTGCAAGTATGCATTTCAAGGCATCAAAGAGCATGGGAAGTGGAAAGATCCAGACATGGAATCTCTTGTGGCATGTAAGAGACATTTTAGCATTGGATCTTTTCAAGGAAGCTCCCCACACTTTTCTTTCTCTTTTGGTTAAGCACATGTTTGCAATATGTTTGGTGATACATGTGCATATGCTTGAGGATTCCTCATCTTGTACGATCAATCATGCTTAATTAGTGCTTACCATGAAGGAAATTTATATTTGGCATCGGTTTATCTATTAATATACTTTTTGGATGAGGTTTATGATGAAGTTGAGAGAAAGATATAGAGAATCTATCTCATGGAGATCGGGACAAATCTTACCTATACCTTGGTTTAGGTAAGTTTATATACTTTAATTTGAGAGAAGTAGAAATCTTTAACAAATACTTGTGCTCTATTTTAGAGTAAATGAAGATGGTGAACATTCAATGAGATTCACTTAGTAGTAGAGACTATGGGGTGTGTATAGGAATGTCCACATACAGTTGTTCTTTTAGAATTAGAAGAAAAAGTAGTCTGACAATTTGATTAGCTATTCTAGATGGCATATCCTAGATGGATACCACTTACAAAAGTTGGCATCACATATGGGTATCACAAAGATCATGGACATATGCTCACACATCTCACATAGGTCATTGTATTGACCTTAGCTCTATTAACGGTAGTGGATTCCAATGAAAAAGGTTAGATAGGATGCCATGTAGTAAGGGATTCGAGTATGTACCTACATTGGTACTTATGGACTAGCTTGAGTTGATATATTGATGAACTTAGAATCATCTATATTAAGGTAGGCTAGTTATATGCTATGGGATTCATGTGAATCCACCATATAGGATGTATGCGAGTTAGTCATGGTAACTAGTTTATGTTTTTTTTAGTACCACTTGTATTTTGTGGACTAGAAATGAGTACCACTTGTATGCGACGATGGGGATTATTTCCCTTTGAGAACTCTTCTTCTATGCATATGGTGAAAAGGTCTCATTTTCCAGAGAGTATGATTTCTACTAGACTGAGGAGAGCTACATGGAAAATACTTTTTACTCACTCTATTCTCTTAGTGATTTTCCTTTATATGGAGTTTCAATATTCATTTATTAGACAAGGAAATAGTTTGAGAGCTTATATGTTCTCATTTATCAAGAGTCCAGCCAAAGAAATATATCTTTAAATGAAAGATAAAGTGGAATAGATTCCACCATTAGAGCCTTGTCACTTAGAAGAGATGTAGAGACTCAATGTGCTCTTTAAATTTTCTAGATAGGAGTGGCACGATCCTATCAATGACAATAGGGATATTGGTCAGTCATGGTGGTTAGGTTGAGTCTTACCTGGTGACTCTAGGAGAATGGTTATTAGTCCTAGTAATGCTCTTGGACTAGATGAGGATTTCTATTTGTTGACATTACTGAGAATGTGAATAGAATAATGATTTCTCTCTTTAAGGTTTTTAGGAAATAAGGACACATTTTATGTATTGAGTTACCAAGCTCTTAGTTGGTGCTTCATCATGAGGATGATGAGTGAGCATCAATAAGAAGGATGGGTACTTCTCTACAATCTGAATCCCAAGAAGGAATGCTTTTAGCATTCATATCAGAAACTAGATGGAAGGAAAAATAGTAGATTTTACACTAGTGCTATAGAGCCTCTTCTACTAGAACTTAGTTTAAAGGTTATGGATAAAGAAACCAAGGAATACTTGGTTACTGGAATGTAAAGATTTCATTTTACTAAAAAGGAGGTCTTATATGTGAGCTAGGAAGATGGATTTGCATAGTTCACAAGGTAGTTTACATAAAACTATCACCTGTGAGCACACTCTAGGTTAAGAAGACCTAGATCGACATCATGAAAAGTCTATCAACTTAGATCTAAAAAGGTCTTAAGTCAATTTTTGTATGGGACTTTGTTCTATGTTCACAAAATTTCATGGTTTATTATCACCATTGTCTATGGTTAACCCTTTATAGCTTGGCATTCTACACATGCCTTTTATGTGATTGCTCCATATAGGATATATCATTGAGAGGATGATAGTTTGAAAGTTGAGTGTCTATGGGAGATAGTAGGCACCACACATATGATTTCCCACCTTTGAAAAGATCTCTTATGAGGCTCCTTAAGGGGAAGGATATGGGGAAACATTACACAGAGATGACCTTGTACTAATCATGCATGCAGTTAAGGGGAGTGTGAACACTTTATTCTATAGTAGAAACATTCCATGTACATTTTCAAGTATAATAATGTTTTTAAGGAGATGGAAATGTCGCACACACACACACACATACATACATACATATATACATACATACATACATACATACATACACACACACACACACACACACACATATATATATATATATATATATATATATATATATATATATATATATATATATATATATATATATATATATATATATATATATATATATATATAGTGTGGGAACTCCTCTTTTTATGAGTTGCCACATGGCACTCTAAGAGTGTTTTACCATCCTGAGGGTACTAGAAAATGGAGAGATTAACACAAGTCAAACATGCACTTAATAGGATGGCTCCTTAGTCGGGTGATGAGTCTTCACAATCATCTATATGTGAGGCTACAAGAGGGACCTATGGGTTATAACATAAACTAGAAAAGAAAACAAATTAAAGCACCACAATCAATGAAAGTTGAATCATCATTACAACTACCTTAGGTGTCTCTAACTCCAAGTTCTGAATGTCAAGTGGCTGGCCAACTTTCACAAGCAAGATTCCCTAAAGAAGGTCTACAAGTTCCATGAATAAGATGTGAATTGATGATCTTTTATATAATCAAAGAGGCTTAAAGACACTTAACCTCTGAAAGTAAGCTCACTCTACCCTCATCAATGAGGCATAGTAAAATGGAAAACAAAGTGGTTGCATGCAAGGGGGCTTCAAAAGAGTCCCTCTAGCGAGCAGACTCCAGTTCCATTCATGTCTGCTAGGAAGAAGGAGAAAGGATGGAAAGAGGGGTGGGAGAGAGAGAGAGAGAGAGAGAGAGAGGGAGGGAGCGAGGGAGGAAGGGAGGGGAGAGAGAGAGAGAGAGAGAGAGAGAGAGAGAGAGAGAGAGAGAGAGAGAGAGAGAGAGAGAGTTTTGTGAACTATCTCTTGTAATTTTTGAAGTCTTTACTTGATGTAGAAGTAAAATGAATCTAAAGTGGTTGAGTCCATGATGAAAAAAGGAAAGAGAAGCCACGAATTCGTGATATAAGTTGTTGGAGAATAAATCAATCACAAAAAGATAGAAGATTTGTTTTAGGTGAGCAAGATTCAAATTCAAATCTTGCTCCAAAGATCAATATAAATACATGGCATTTGAGTCTTGGTTTTAGATCTCTATGAGCCGAGCTTTATGACATATCAAAGTGTGGGTTCAACACACACATATGTATTAGTAAGTCCATTTTACTTTACAATCAATATACTTTCATTTTTATGATTATTTAGGTTCATATCTTCATGCTTTTGTGAGTATACTATGCACTACCATATCTCTCAGTTTTCTCAGTCCGATTTGAGAGATGATTTCTCTAAGCTTGGTGCACCATTTTCAATGATTTACATTGTTAAAGTTTTCTCTTTAAGTCTACTACATAGTCATAAAATTTCGTTGCAATTGGGTTTTTCAATCTTGAGATATGTTCATTTTAAGTTGAGTATATATGTTCATACTTTACTTCTCCGCCAGCACTCCATCAAAACCATCATTTTCTTAGAGCTTTTCCTTAGTGTGTACTTCATTATTTTCCATGATTCAAATCTTGATAGAATCATCATACTGTCTAGTATTTGCTTACAAAATTTCATAACCATTGTGTCTTGGAATCTTGAGATATTAACATGTCTTTGCTCATGGGTCTGAGTACTGCTACAACTAGTGAAAATCGGGGTGATGCTACAGCTTGCTAAACACGTTTCTCTTTATGTAGTTCATCATTTTTATTAAATAGCTCTTGATGGTTATCTTACTAATTTAATAAGATTTCCCCAAAAGTAATTGTTCAAAACACTAGATAACTGTATGAACACAAATAACAAGCTTTTTGTTCTTGAATATACTCCAACTTATCTATTTTGTATCATGTTTTTGAGAGTGATCTTCCAAGGTACATAGAGTGGCTAATACATCCTTTGGCAAGCTAAAAGGGCCCACTACATATCCTTGGAGTTTATTTGGTTGGTGTAGTGCCAATTTTTTGTAGCACCACTTCATCTTCATCAAGCACAAATCCATCTCTTCATAGTGGTATTAGAGCAATGTTGGACAACATGGCAGATGGATTTCCTTCATCAATTGACAAATTGGATAGAGGTAGCTACTCAGCCTGGTCATTAAGGATGGAATCTTATATTTAAGGTAGGAATTTATATGGTTATATAGCTGGAGATGAAGTTATGCCAAGTTTCAAGAACAAAGGTCAACCAACTTAAGAAGTGCAAGAAAGATTGAGCACATGGTGCTCCAAGGATGCACTTGCAATGTCTTATCTCCTCAACTCTATCTCATATTTTTTGTTGCCTCACATTAGAAGCTGTAAAACATCTCAAGAAGTGTTGAATGCACTTGAACCCTTCTTCTCTTCAAGTAAAAAGGCCAGGAAGCATGAACTATGGCTAGACTTCACAACTCTTAAGAAAGTTCCCAAACAAAATGTGATTGATTTTGTCACAAAGCACAAGGACATAGCAAATTAGTTGGGAAGTGTTGGAGAGGTAATAGATGAAGAAAAAATTGGAAGACATGTCATCAATGGCTTGAAGGCAGATGACAAGAGTTCCCCAAAAGGAATCAAGTCAATTATTGCTATGGCTAGAGAGTTGTTCAAAACACTCAACATGTGTATGAAACTTAAATAAAAAGTTTTTTGTTTTTGAATCTACTCCAACTTATCTATTTTGATTCATCTTTTTGAGACTGATATTCCAAGGTGCATAGGGTGTCCAATACATCCTTTGGCGATCTAAAAGGGCCCACTACATATCCCTGGAGTTTATTTGGTTGGTGTGGTGCAAAGTTTTTGCAGCACCACTTCATCTTCATCAAGTACAAATCCATCTCTTCACAAGATATGAGCGACTTCATCACTCAGGGGAGAAACATACACATGAATGAGGTTTATTGCATTATATAAAGTTGAAGCAGAAACACAAGGGATGAGTGTGAGAAGGTAGGAAAATTTGAAAAGAATAGGTTTCTATCACATCTAACATTGCATGCATGCATGATTTAAGAGCTTGCATGGCCATGATTAGGAGTATTCTCTATGGTTCTAATCTAAGAGCTTCTATTTTTTGCAAAGGAGAGGCATCAACTACGAGTATTCTCTATGTAATCTAAGAGCTTCTATTTTTTGCAAAGGAGAGGCATCATCAATTAGGATTCGGATGTCAAAGCACAAGCAATGGACAAGGTAGACCCCTTGTTGATCCAAGTTATGCACCTTATTAGTCAATCTACACTTTCTTAGTTGCATTTATGACCATTAATTTACATTTTTGATGAATATGGGTATATCTTCCATATTCAAAAGTGCTAAAACACAATTGATGTTTACAATAGTAAAGTAATTGTTCATCAGTAGATAAGTCTCTTCCAGTTTCTATGTTGATTTTGGATGTTAAAAACTCAAGTTCACTTGAGTCAAAACCATAATGAATGCTTGTTTTAACAAATCTAAGGAAATCATGTACCTCTTGTTGTGAAGTTTCAAGAACCACTTTAGCATAATACTCCTGAAAGAAAAACCCTGGATAACTTCTTTGTTGCTTGACATGCACACTTGCATACTACTTCTTGAAAGATCCAAAGAAAACTCTCCTACTACTAGTCATGCACACCCCTACACCATACTCTCTGAACAAGCCCCAAATACTTCCTTTGCTTGCTCCCCATATGCACTTGCTCATTGTCTAGCCGTAAGATATGACACACCAAGTCTCTCTCAATCCGTCTGTGTGCATTCAAGGATCACTTCCCCTCTAATATTTTAGAGGGCGGGCAACCACGGCCTACCCCCGAAATAGTACTCCCTTGTCCACCAAGAGAGTGAGTGAGAAGTGATTGAAAAAAAGGAGCAAGAACCTAAAATGTGCTAGCTAGTGTGTTGAACCTCTTGAAAAGGATCAATCACATTGGTTTACATCATCAGCTTTATTCAAGGTCATGCAAAAGCTATTGAAACCAGTAATGGTGTTGACAATCAAATGCCTGCCAAAAAGACCATCAATAAGGAAGCATAAAGCGGAAAGCCAAGGCTCCCAAAGCTTGAGGAGTTAAAAAGACAAAGTTCTGCAAATGCCAAAAATGTACAAAATGAAGCTTCTACAATGAACGCCATGTATGATGCTTCAAAGAATAGAGTTAAATCATCTAGATATCATTTCTAAGTTTATTTCCCTGTGGCAGCATCTGTTCAAAATTCTAAATCTTCATCTACTTGTCATATTCTAGACAATGATGAAATCAAAGAGGAATCGCCTCCCCTACTTCATCATCTTGAACTTTTGATACATCAATTAAGATCCTTGTAGTTGAATTGTCTAGGTGGAGAGATTTAAAAATAGTTGCATCCTCATTGGTCACTGTAACACTATTTTCGTTCTATCGATTGCAAAATTTTATCCATTCTTTGGGTCCTAATGTGATCTTCACCAAATCGGCAATTGCAGTGGCACCAATAAAGGATGCCAATTTCATCTAGAGCAAGACTAGCATTTCCAGTTAGAAAAGCTCTACACATATCCCTAGCACACACACATATTATGCAATCATGCACTTAGTGCCGAATCCGTGCTGACATATGCACACATATCTATGAATGTAAACCACTTAATCATCCTCATATGGGGTATTTTCTCTTGGTCCTCTACCTAAAAAATGCATTAGTAGATCACATCCTTGACTTTCACCCGTCACTTATTCAAGTGGTCAATTCATTTCCATGCAGATACATAAATCATCATAACACATCATCCTAACCATTCAACCATGAAAAATCATGTAGGCATATTCCAAACTCTCTAATCCTACATAGTCATCATGCATAAAACTTTCTTCAACGATTGAAGTCATCCCACCATCCCTACTATAACCCACATCAATGCACTCATATACCCACATCCATTGCACCATGGCGCGAATGTTCTATACCTGCTCCTACACAACTCCTTTCATATTTCCTTCTGTCCTAAAATAAAACCTCAAACAAAAACCATGTCATCCATATGCTTCCCTTAATCCAAAACATAAATGCAACAAAACCAATGACTCAAGGATATCAATGATGAATCATGAGCCAACCCTTGAAGGCTGTCACACAAACCTATAGTCAATCAATATTCATATCATTAATCCAAAAAATCATTTGCATACCTTGAATACCTTTGCAAAGTCCTTCCTCGTCATCGTACCCTTCTCATCTACAAAATCATCAAAAGAGGTGAATCCAAAAAAAAAATCATGCAAAAAAGAGAATAAACAAAAACATGTACTCTAGTGGTGCATCTACATTTATGAGGCCTTCTAAAGCACAAGCTCATCCCACATTCCCAAAAAACCCATTTACCCAAAATGAAGCGATACATAAATGTAGAATTTTCAAGTAGCACGTACACCATTAACCAGCTTTGAAATGTGCCTATCAATAACATAAGAAGAGCTGCATCCAATAAGTTGCTTACAAGCTAACCTGTCATGAACATATAATAATTATACCTTTGTTAGCATTGGCCTCGAGCAGATCGATTATTAGTAATCAACATCTCATCCCTATAGATACATACATGAAAAAAACATATCCTTCCAAGCGATCATCACCCTCCTCTTCTCTGTCTCTCCCCCTCAAGGCTCGGTTTTTTCTTCTCTTTTTTTTTTCTTTTGTTTATTTTGATTCACGACTTTGTCTATGTTGCAAATGGATGCGACTCATGGCCCTAACCACTCGGCTAGGTTTTTTCTACCCATTTACCAATACAACATAGCGTGCAATGAACATATACATGATGTATAGACACATATACACGTGCTAGCCCATAGCAAAGATGGGTGCGGCTCATGGTCTCGATTGCCTGGCCAAGGTGGTTCCACTCACCTATCAACCCGCTATGGCACATAGCACAAACATATATAAACACATCATTGTCTAGGACTATGATGAAGTTAGTGTGAGCTTATCGTCCTAACCAACCAGCTAGGATGACTCAACTTGCCTACTAACCCTTCATAGCGCACTAACACACATACATACATGCTTTTTGTTTTTGTTTTTGTTGTCTTTTTCCTTTTCTCCTTCTTGAGAGTTAGGGAGAGATAAAAAGGAGCATCTTCTCCACCCTTTCCACACATCATGCATACACAAAAAACAAAAACACATCTATGGAAGCTGATAGATCAATCTTCCTATTGTCGTTACTTCCTAGGGCATAGGGGTTATATGAAATAATCTATTAATCACAAACACTCTTACCAAACCAAATTTCCTTATCTTATCTTTAATTCCTTTCCTGAGGCAAAACGTTATACAAGCATCTTCAAAAATTCCTAATTAGCCTTGTTCACCATCGATGATCAATGTCCTCCAAGAGATGAGCCAGGCTCCACTTCAGGAGCCTAATCATCATTATGAATAACTTATTGGTCTTCCCATGCCCAACAAATCTCATTTTCCTCATTAGTATCTCTTGAGAGACAGTGTAGTAAAAATATGATTCTTTTGCATACCTAACCCAACAAAGCAAATACTCCTCGAATTGTGAACATGGAAAGTCGATTTCAAGATCTTGGTTCAAAAAATGTACCAACCAATGGGCCTCTTCCATGTTGTATTTCGTCTATAGGCTCTTGAAAGGTATCTCCATGCTCACTAGTGCTTGATCTACATAATATATCACAAGATCGAATAGGGCATTTTGGTATCCTTGACCAGCCATCTCTTGCATAGTTCCTAATGATCCGGCATAACAACATACTCTGTTTATTAGTTTTCATGGTCTCAACCACTAGGAGGTAAAATGTTTGATTGAAAAGAGAATTTCATTGTTGCTTTGCTCTCTTATCCATCCCCTTCTTTCCTGCAAGATCATCTAGATCAAGAAAAAGAATCCCGTAATCCAATGCTTCACTCCAAATCTCTTGCCTACAACCTCTCCAAACATCCTTTGTACATTTGCCAACTATCGAAATGCCTATCTCTGTATGGCTTTGAAGTGATGACCTCGACATGTTCAACATAAGCCAAGTCTGAGTTCTTTAATCTGCTGCCATGATTTCCAACACCCTTTGCATGAGAATCTCTACTCACCATGCTCCTTTCTAGTTCATTATCCAATGTGTGTCTTCTCTTAAGTCCCTCATATGTAGAACTCCTCTCTTCACAAGCATTTTAGTCCTGCATGTCAATTGTGTCCTCATGCCTTCCATAGTTGTGAGCTTTCTCTTTATATCCAGAATGAGTCTCTTTTTCCAATGCTTCATTGAAATCTTCTTTCCCTTCCATTTTTCTATCCCTACTATCTTGACGTCTCGAATAATGCTTCCTCTTGTCTCTATCATCTAGAGGCTTCTCCCTCGATCATTTGTTTCCTTGTTGGAATCTTCACTGTCTATACACCAATTGTCTCTTCCACAGTTGCCTCTACCCTTGTGGCCTGTCCTACACATGTCACTACTCATGGAGTCATGCTTCACTTGTGATAGAAGGTCGATGGCCATCTTGTCTCCCCATCTTCCTTGGATGATACCCCTGATCATGAGCCTTAGAAGAATAACTTCCACCATTTGATGGACTTCTTCCTCTTACGTAGGGATTAGCAAGATTTTTTATTACCTTCTCTTTCTCTACGAAACCTACTTCTACCATCTCATCTTCTTCCTTCCTCACTTTCTTCTGATTCTCTAATAGTGTGTGTGCACCATTGGCCAATAATTCTTTTTCGCAAGTGTCTCACTTCCACTACGGTTACTAGTTCGGGATTGGATTCATCTTCTAGGATTCCTACATGTAGGGATTACTGATCCCTCCCTTCTTCAAGTCTATATGCATCATGTAGCATTCAAATTGACTCATACCTACCAACCATCCTAACAATTCTTGTTCGGAATCTTCTTTATAAGCTATTGGATTCTCATACTCTCCTATTCTTGTGTTTAAGGGTTTGGATAATTGGAGATCAAATTCATCTTGAAGTAGATGCTTGTAAGGCTCAACATTCACAGCAAACCTTACATGCAATTTTTCTTGCTTTTCTTTCTCTTTTTCCTTTTTTTCCATTTCATGAGTTATGGTCAGCCTCTTGCCAGCTGAGTTTGAATCAACTTGGATCTGCACACAATCGGGTTTGGGCCTAATTGTGATAAAGCTTGCGTGCCCGTCATGCACATAGTTGGCTTGTACAAACCAAGGTCATCCCAATAAGAAGCAAAAGGTAGCTTCCCTAGTCCTTGGTCTGACTATCAAGTAGTTGATGCTAAACTCAAATCCCCCAACAATTGTGCCCACATTTTTCAAGGGGCCTGGGGGTTCAACTTGGGTTTGGTCAACCATTCTTAGGGACATAGGAGTGTCCTCCATGTGGCCAAGTCCAAGAGTCTTCATCATGTATTCGGCCATCAAGTTCAGAGCTTCCCCACTGTCTAGTTGGGCACCCGAGAGTGCATATGCCTTAATTTCCAGAGTTAGCATAGGAGCATTCAAATCAATCTATGTCGTGATATTCTGAATTACACCTTGTAACATTGGTCCTCTGTGTGGTTTGTCCTATTGCAAAAGGTGCAAAGCATCCTAGGTGGTAGTCTATCCATGATCACTCTCGAGACTATGGAGCACTCCGAAGCCAAATGACCATAGCCATGAAACTTCCCACACTAGGTGTTGGATCTAACCACACCTTGATTGGGGGTCTTGATCCCCTCTTGCTTCACTGTGTATGCTTCTTGGGCCAATGTGGTAGCTTTTACTTCTTGCATCACCAATTCTAGTATTTGTTCCTCGATCAGTGTAGGCTTCACCTCACCTGGTGTACTAGTGTGTGCTACAAAAGCTTGAGTTGTCAATGTAGGAATTCCTTGGATAGGATCTCTTACGAGTACGCTACCTAGTCCTCCTATTGATTCGTATAGGAGCTCTATCCTCCTTTGTTGACCTAACTGCACTTCATCCCATAATCTAGCATGCTCCTTCGCAGCTATCAAAGTGGCGGGCCCTATGAGGGTGATATGTTGCTGAATTGTGGGATCCCTCAACCCAGCGATAAACCTCCTCTTCAAGGTCTCATCATTTGAGGCATCTGTGCCCATCTTCCTTACCAATGTCTCCATCCTCTGGATATAATGATCTATGCTCTCACTGATTCCCTATTGTAGATAATCCATCTGTTGGGAGGTCTATCTTGAAACCCCTTTCTTTGAAACTTTGCCTAGAAGGCATCTTTAAGCATCTAATAGGTGCCTCATTCTTTCGGTGTTAGATTTCCGTACCAATTCGCACCTTCTTGACGAAGAGTAGCACGAAAGATTCTCAACCTTTGGGCTTAGTCTATGGCTTTGTTGGCCTCACACGTAACCTCAAAGAGCTGAATAAAGTTATCCAAGTCCTCATCCCAAATGCCTTAGAACTTAGGGAAATCTCCCAAATGAACTGGTATACGATAAAACATCTCAAATATTGGAGAGATATCGATGTCACTATGCTTCTAGAAATTCAAAACCCTAGGTTTCAAGACTCCCTCGAGTCTTCTAACCTAGGCGGCAACCCTTCTTTGATAATATTTCCTTTCCTTGGATTTTCTATGATTTCTATAAGACTCCTCGTACAATCTCTATCTCTGCCTTGCTCAAGCCTCGGCCCTACGAGCGGCTCGCTCGTCTCTTTGCATTAGAGCTCTCCCTGAGGATGAAGTCCCTTTGCTCATGTATCAGATACTGGATCCAAAAGCTCAGCCAATGTATAGCGCTAAGCGAACCTATGACACTCTCTTATAGAGACGTGCCAAGCAATCCCCAATAGGATTGCCAAAATGTTATGCTCCTATGTCCAAGGAAACCATGTGATTTTGTGCATATGCTTGGCCAAAATCACCCGGAATCGGACCACGTGTTCTGCTCCAAGTCACCCAATAGTGCTTGAATTTACTACAAGTTTTTTCTTACTCGTGCACTCGCATGCCATTTATCTTTCGGTCCCTTTTTTTCTCTTTCTCCCCCTCTTACTCTCATCTCCTTCCTCTCACTCATTCACGTACACTTCTGCCCACATACACACATATCCCCACTTTCCTCTTTTCCTCTATTCCTCTCTTTCCTTCATGCACACCCACACACCTGCTCTCTTACTATCTCTCAATCCCCTTCCTTCACATGCTCTCTTACTCTTAGTTTCTCACACACCTTCCCCCACACTTTATCCCATTTTTTTTTAAACTGTGAGAGGGGCTGACATATTCTTTGGAAGTAACTTAAGTAGCTCATAAACCATAGCATAAGTCACCTTACACTAAGAGATGTTACACCCTTACACTAAGAGATGTTACACCCTTCAGGCAACCTAAAGCTCTTTAGTAGCTACTAGCGAGATAAGATGGCCGCGCTTGGCTAAAGACGATGTTAAGGCATGTCATAGAGCAGCTGTAATTATTAAACCAAGCTGATTATATGCTGATGCATCTTCCAACCAGATTCAATCATGGCTTGTGATGGCCTAGCCTCTCGCTAAAGGAACAAGATGCATTGTCTCATGAAGGAATCGCCATGCATTTGTAAGCTAGAACGAAGGTAGATAGTCAATGCAAGTCGAACATGCTGCACACCGTTATTATTCACCCACGCACGCCACTAATCTTGTCAAATTTTTGGATTCTAGCGTGAAGGGAGAGGAAGGAGAGAATAGAACCTGTTTTGAAGTCTCGGAAGGTGACAGCCTCGAAAAGAACCCAAAAAAGAAAGTTAAGTCATCACTTCAAAGTTTCAACAGTCGAGGTTTCTTACAGATATCACAAACAAGCCAACGATAGAATGACCCAGCTCATAATTTAATAGGCATTCCGACACATCTACAATCTTCCATAGTCAGATTTCCATTAATTCAACTAGATTCCACATCAAATACATACACAACGAACATTTAGAAATTAAGATGAATATCATTAGAGGGAGCAAATCATCCAAAAAACTGTTGGTTTAAAGAACTCTCATACCATTTATGTTTCTTCTAGGAAACCTGAGTTGGTTCAAGAAAAATTCCTAGATTCCAATCCTCGAAATCAGCTGCAAATGTGAGCATGTGCACACCTGTCTGAGAAATAAAACTTCGCTCCAACTTCTTCATATTACAGCTGCCTTTCCTTTGCATTGTCTTCCGCATTTGTACTGATTGATCTCCCTGAGGGCCCCCATCGTGCCTCAGACCACGATTCCCAAACTCAGTGCACTTTGCTCTTGTTTAAGTCGATTGTTGTTTCGAGCAATGACTGCATTGTCTACTGATACACTCCAAAGCTTAGATCATTGATTCCCCACTCCTTTGCTGCTGTCAGTGAGCGATCGGAACCCTCTAAGAGTGGCTCTTTACGATCCCTCCAAAACACAAGCCATCTCCCTCGACTTCAGCACATGGAAAGAGAGGAAGAAGAACAGCAGACCTCCTTCTGTAGTCGGGGAGCAAAGAAAAGATCGTTGATTCCCCACCTGTTTGCTGCTTTCAGTGAGCGATCGGAACCCTCTGAGAGTGGCTCTTTACGATCCCTCCAAAAAACAAGCCCTCTCCATAGACCTCTGTTGACGGAAAGAGAGGAAGAAGAACAGCAAACCTCCTACTGTAGTCGAGGAGCAAAGAAAACATCCCTTCAGAACCTCTGCCCTCCAAGACCACCTCCTACAATGACCTTCCAGCAAACAAGAACAGCAAGCTACAACGTTGCTGTTGTTCCCAGAAGAGAACCACATCCCCAATAGTTAGTCATCAACAAGAAAAACTGCCCAGCCACTAAGGGTAAAGAATGGAATATGGAGGAAGAAGAAAGCGTCTTCAAGGCTCTCTTGCCTATATCTCCTAGCTCAGCACGGAACCCCCCCTGCCCCCCAACAACACCCCCGCTCCTCCAACTTCCTTTTTCTGACATGTCAGAGGGTAGGCGACCGCCACCCACCCCCACTTTCATTCATGCAACCAACATCTTGAACCATTCCATGGTATGAACATACCAAAAGCTCACTCTCCCCCAGCCACAGAGTAAGAGTGAGCCAACAAACTGAATATTTGGCCGAGTAATGCATAAATAAATCAAGCATCCAATAGTGTGCTGATAGAGAACAACATCAAATGCATCTCCAGCATCATGAAGACTCTGTCGTAAACCAGTTTCCATAGGAGTGGCAATATATTTAAAGTCTTCAAGGCCAAAATGCTACAATAATGTGTCAGTATATTTCATTTTACACAAAGCCATTCAAGCATCAACGTGCATAAACTAAATGCCCAAATAGTGATGCAAATGCCCCAAATCAGACATCTCAAATGACGCATGCAAATCAGCCTTAAAATCAGCAATATGCTTTGCATGAGGACCAATGAGCAACATGTCATAAACATAAACCACAATGATCAAAAGTACATCAGTAGTACGCTTAACATATAAGGTGCTTTCAGTTGGACTGTTCTCAAAACCATGTGCAATCAAATAGGCATGTATCTTCTCATACCAAGCACGTGGTGCTTTCTTTGAACCATATAATGTCTTCTTTAACCTACACATCTGGTTTTCATGCCCTTTTTGCACAAAGCCACGAGGCTGAAAAAAATACACTCTTCACGCAAGTCGCCTTCCAGAAATGTTGTTTTAATGTCCAACTGATGTACATTTCAACCATGATGGGCTGCAAGTACACATATGCTCCGAAAAGTAGTCATACGGCATGTAGGTGCAAAGGTCTCATCAAAATCAATGCCTCTTTCCTACGCATAACCCTTTGCAATAAGCCTAGCCGTATACATGTCAACTGTTCCATCAAGCTTATGCTTCAACTTGTATACCCACTTAGTGCCAATGGCCTTCTTGCCAAGAGGCAAGTCACATAATGGCTAGGTACCATTTTTCATTATAGCATCATATTCAAATTGCATTACAGCCATTCAATGTTCAAAACTTTGTTCTTCATCAAAGAAAACAAGCTCAGTCTCATCACAGAGACTAGATGTAGCCATAACATAGCAATCTGATGCTAAAGAGGCACTATGAGAGCCTAAACAAGTATGATATGATAGAGATGCATCTAATTTGCTATCACACAAGGTCTGCTTTAGCCATTTTGGCATAGTTCTTGCGTACTCAATATCAGCTCTCTCATCAATAAGTGCATCATGTTAAATCTACATCAGAAATGGAATTATTTGCATCATCACATGAAACCTGCAAAGGTTGAGAAGTTCCCTCATTAGGACCAGCACTAGTTTTTTCACTTGTAAAAAGAGGTAGCAAAGTATCATACATGCCTTTGGAGCTCATATGGAGTGATAGACTATAGTGCATTGGTGGGACACCTATTAAGTACATATGCTACACACATGACAACCTCAAGCCAAAAACTATGTGGCAAAGTCTGACTCTTGACCATACACCTCACCATCTCCATGAGTGACCTGTTTTGTTTAGTGCCTCCATTCTATTGAGACGTATATGACATTGCACACTGGTGTTTTATCCCACATTCAACCAAAACTACATTAAAATCAGAAGACATATATTTCCCCCGTCAATCAAAATGGAGGGTGCCTATTTTACATGCTTACAAATTTCAGCCAAAACCTAAAATTGTTTGAAGCACATGAACACTTCAGACTTTGCTTCAATGGATATACCCATGCATGCCTAGAAAAATCATCGATGAAGGTCACAAAGTAAAGATAATTTCCAAAAGAAGTTGTCTGCATAGGACCACAAACATCACTATGTGCAAGCTATAATTTCTGAGTAGCCCGAACTTAACCATCTTTTGGAAAGAATGAACACTGCATTTTGCCCAAAATATAGCCTTTAGAAACATGTTTTTTGGGTGCCTCAAGTTTGCACAAAGAGGACACCATTTCAGATTTCTACAGGCGTAGCAAACTAGCAAAATTCAGATGACCAAAGAGTGCATGCCAAAGCTTTGCAACTAATATAGCCTGAGAATCATGTATTGAATGTGCCAAATGATTTAGAGATCTTTCATAGTCTATGAGCTTATATAATCCACGACATAAAATGCCAGAAGAAATTATCACATCCCCATTTGACAGATCATGAACTCTACATCTGTCATCAACAAATTTCACAACCAAGTCAATCTTGGATAATGCAGAAATTGATAACAAATTTTTCTTGATCCCTGGCACAAACAAAGCATCTGACAAAGTGAAAGAACTAACATCAGTAGTGGTCAATGATCTTACCAACTCCCATAATAAGATAAGAGGAGTTGTTGATGCATGTAACAGTATTCCCTGTAGGGACTGGCTTGAGTGAAGAGAAGAAACTACACTGCGAGGTAATATGTTTGGTTGCCTCACTCTCAAAGTACAAAACATTTGATTCTACTACAGACATGCACTACTCATGAGAAGATGGGTCAAAATTGCAAACAGTAGTAAATGCCCATTCTTCTTCTTGCACAAGATTAGTAGACTCTCTTTTTGTTATAGAGGCTTCTGGAACAACCATTCCAACCTCTTTCTTCTTTGCCTTTTTAGCAGCGAGTTTTGGACAATTCTTTATGGTATGATCATTCTCTTTATAGTATTTGCAAAACAATTTTTGCTTTTCTGATTTCTTATCATCTTTATCTTGGTTCTTCGAATGTGCAACATTTGCAAATTTCTGCGTACTAGTAGAAGAGCTCCATTTTCCTTTTCCCTTCTGACTAGCCAAGAAAGCTTGATCTACAAAACCCATAATGGACTTGTTCTGCTTGGACTGATCTTCCTGCAATAGAACACATATTAACTCCTTAAATGACAAGGCATTTGGATTGCCTTTCATCATCAATCAAAGAGTAGAAGCAAAACTCTGATATAAATCAGGAAAACAGTCTACACAAGTGAGCTATATGGTATAATCTCATCAACAGAAATCAACTGCTCCTTCAAGTCTTTGATCTTCATTAGAAAATTATCCATAGAATCGCCTTCATTCATGTGCTCACTCTCCAACTGTTTTCCGAGGTAAGCAACATGAGCCTCATTCCTAGCTTGGTACAATGTGATAAGTGTATCCCAAGCATCCTTAGTTGTTTTGCAAGAGTGGATTTGAGGAACAATGGCACGTTTGATAGACAAAGCTATCAATGCATGTGCCTGGGCATCTCTACCATCCCAACAAATTTGCTTTGCCATAGATGCAGCAGAAACCACAACATGAATAGGAATATGCAAAATATCATCATCTTCGACACCTTGTGCATCAGCTTCAGTATGTGCCATTGTAACTATTGCAGGTGTGAAGGACGTTTTTGAACACCCTACACAATGTTCCACAATCCTTTTCCAACCAATACATGTTGCATCATATAAGCCCAAAATGGGTAGTTGGTACCATCCAACTTATCCTCAATAGCAAACATACAAAATACATCACTACTTTCATCCATGGCTAGTGACTAAAATACCTTGATGCAAAAAATTGACTGTATCTCAAAAAGTTGAACAGAACTGCCCCAGATGATTTTTGCTAGACCTGTAGTAGACTTCGAGACACTTATACTAGCAAACCAAAAGTGGTATATACCTTTGGCACAAGAAGAGAAAATAGTGTGCACAAGCACTGTGATAGTGCATTTTAGAGGCCAAAACAAGCTCAAAGTATGCTGACCAAAATTCATGCGATTCTGAGACTACAATCGGAGAGGTGTTGATGATGACCTAGATGAAGCGATGACCTGCTCTGATACCAATTGTTGGAGTTAGACGTCTACGAAAGCACACGATCAGTTAAAGGAAGAAGAAGAAGCTTGGCGCACAACACACAATACTAAATGTATCACTAGAGAATGTACAAAGATAAGTAGCTCGTTTGGGGAATAGACGTATATACAAACCAGGGGAAGAAAACCTCCTAAAGAGGGAAAAAAGTGCCTTGACAGTTCTAGATTGTACACACATCACTACCAAAATATATCAACAAGGGAAAAAAGTGCCACTGCAGTCCTAGAGTGTTCACACACATCACTACCTAAATTTATCAACAAATTGCCCCTAGGAGTGATACGGTGAACAAGAAGCTGGCACTCATGTATAAGGAAGTGCCAAGCTATGTGGAGATCGCTGCACAAAAGGAAGTAAGCCCAAAGCTTTGTGGAAAGCTTCAAACTTCTTCCTAGGCAGAGCCTTCGTGAAAAGTTCTGCAATGTTCTCCTGTGTGGGCACATATGCTAAGCTGATCTCCCTAGTAGAGAACCTCTCCCTGACATACTGATAATGCACCTCAATGTGCTTAGTGTGAGCATGGAACACAGAGTTCCTCACAACTGCCAATGCGCTCTGACTCTCAAATTATGAAGATGGTGGTGGCAGAAGACTGACCAACACCCAAATTAGCCATAAAGCATCTGAGCCACACACACTCAATAGTCGCTGTGAAAGCTACCCTATACTCAGCCTCACAACTGGAAGTGGCAATAGCAGGCTGCTTCTTGCTCAACCAAGATATACATGAGCTACCAATCATGAAGCAAAATCCACTAGTGGACACACGAGTATCAAAGCAACTAGCCCAATCAGAGTAAGAAAAAGCATGCAAATTTGGTGGTAGTGATCCCCCCTTGGGATAAAACAACCCAAGTGGCCGAGTACCAGTCAAGTAGTGAAAGATGTGCTTAACCCCCTGCCAATGCTTGACCCTTGGGCAATGCATAGACCTTCTCATTTGTGAACCAACAACTATATATGTGGCCGAGTAATGCATAAGTAAATCAGGCACCCAACAACCTCCTAATAGAGAACAACATCAAATGCATCTCTAACCTCATGAAGACTCAATCGTAAACCTCTCTCCATAGAAGTGGCAATAGGTTTATAGTCTTCAAGGCCAAAACATTGTGTTAATGTGTCAATATATTTAGTTTGACACAAAGCCATTCCACCATCAACATGCATAAACTAAATGCCCAAATAATGATGTACATGCCCCAAATCAGACATCTCAAATGAGGCACGTAAATCAGCCTTAAAATCAGCAATATGCCTCTCATGAGGACCAGTGAGCAGCATGCAATCAACATAAACCACAATGATCAAAAGTACATCATTAGCATGCTTAACATATAAGGTGCTTTCAGTTGGACTGTTCTCAAAACCATGTGTAATCAACTAGGCATGTATCTTTTCATACCAAGCACGTGGTGCTTGCTTTAAACGATATAATGCCTTCTTTAACCTCCACACTTGGTTTTCATGCCCTTTCTATACAAAGGCACAAGGCTGAAAAACATACACTTCTTCATGAAAGTCATCATTCATAAATGCTGTTTTAATGTCCAACTGATGTACATTCGTACCATGATGAGGTGCAAGTGCACAGATGCTGCGAACATTAGTCATTCGGCAAGTAGGAGCAAAGTTTTCATCAAAATCAATGGCTCTCTCCTATGCACAACCCTTTGCAACAAGCCTAGCCTTATACTTGTCAATTGTACCATCTGGTTTACGCTTTGGCTTGTATACCCACTTAGTGCCAATGGCCTTCTTGCCAGGAGGCAAGTCACATAAAGACCAAGTACTATTCTTCATCATTGCATCATATTGAGATTGCATAGCAGCCAGCCAATTTTCTGAATTTTGTGCTTCATTAAAAGAAACATGCTCAGTCTCATCACAAAGACTAGATGCAGTCATACCATAACAGTTCGATGCAAAAGAGGCACTATGAGAGCTTGATCAAGTACGATATGATAGAGGTGCATCTAATTTGCTATCATGCAAGGTCTGCATGAGCTATTTTGGCATAGTTCTTGCCTACTCAATATCAACTTTCTCATCAATAAGTGCATCATGTAAGTTTGCATCAGAAATGGAATGATCTACATCATCACATGAAACCTACAAAGGCTGAGAAGTTGGCTCATTAGGATGAGCGCTAGACTGTGCACCTGTAAAAAGAGGCAGCAAAGTATCATACATGTCTTTGGAGCTAACGGATGTCTCCTTACTACATGAAAGCAATGGCTGAATAACATCTTCCACAAAAACAACATCACGGCTAACCTGAATGTGTTTAGCTTGTGGATGATACAGATGATAGCATTTACTTTCAGAACTGTACCCAACAAAAATACATTTTACTGCTTTATCATCCAATTTTCTACGATGTTGTTTGGGCACTGATGCATAGCCAAACAATAAAAAACACATAGATGAGAAATAGATGGCTTGTGGTCATGCCAAGCATCATATGGAGTGATAGAATGTAGTGCTTTAGTGGGACACCTATTAAGTACATATGCTACACACATGATAGCCTGAAGCCAAAAATTATGTGATAAGGCCTGACTCTTGACCATACACCGCGCCATCTCCATGAGCGATCTGTTCTTTTGTTCAAAAACTCCATTCTATTGAGGCGTATACGACACTCTACATTGGTGTTTTATCCCATGTTCAACCAGAAATGCATTATAGAAGACATATATTCCCCTCCTCAATCAGAACAGAGGGTGTCTATTTTACATGCTGATAGATTTTCAGCCAAAACCAAAAATTGTTTGAAGCACATGAACACTTTGGACTTTGCGTTCAATGGATATACCCATGCATGCCTGGAAAAATCATTGATGAAAGTCATGAAGTAAAGATAATTTCCAAAAGAACGTGTTTGCATAGGACCATAGACATCACTATGTACAAGCTGCAATTTTTGAGTAGCCCGAACTGAACCATCTTTTGGAAAGGAGGAACACTGCATTTTGCCCAAAATATAGCCCTCACAAACATGTTTTTTGGGTGCCTCAAGTTTGGTCAAAGAGGACACCATTTCAGATTTTTGTGCGCGTAGAAAACTAGCAAAATTTCAGATGATGAAAGTGTGCATGCCAAAGCTTTGCATCTGACATAACTTGAGAATCATGTACTACACATGCCAAATCATTTGCAGATCTTTCATAGTCTATGAGCTTATATAACCCACAACATAAAATGCGAGAAGCAATAATCATGTCTCCATTTGATAGATCATGAATTGTACACATGTTATCCAGAAATCTCACAACCAAGCCAATCTTGGCTAATGCAGAAACTGATAACAGATTTTTCTTGATCCCTCGCACAAACAAAGCATCTGACAAAGTGAAAGAACTACCATCAACAGTAGTCAAAATGATCTTATGAACTCCCATAATAGGATAAGAGGGGTTGTTGGTGCATGTAATAGTATTCCCTATAGGGGCAGGCTTGAGTGAAGAGAAGAAATTGCGCTATGAGGTAATATGTTCGGCTGCTCCACTATCAAAGTACCAAACATCTGAGTACCAAAAATGAACCCTAAATGGGCCTTTTAGATTAAGGAGTGATTAGTGATGGGCCAATAAGAAGAGGGTGGTGGCCACAGTCTATGCCCTATAAAATACTAGGCTGAAGGGAGAAGAGGGGACATATTTCTCCCTTATTTAATGAGGTGCCTCTAGAGAGAGAAGGAATCTCGTAACTCAGTTGGGCCCAAAAATTCAAAATTTCTTAAAAGTTAAAAAACTCATCATAACACCTGAAAATGGACCCCCCATTACTTTTTAGGGTCAAAAGTACTCTTTTTTACCCCAAATTCAAAATCCGTGCATGTTTTCAGGTAAAAAAAAAGGGTTTTTTCAAAAATACTCAAAAAAGAGTTATTTCCCTCCTAAACCTCACATTTTCATACCCAGGTCCCAAAAAGTCATCTTTTCGCACTACTTTCACTCTGTAGCACACCATTGAAGCTCCGGTTTCTACACTCCAACCTATCTGCATCTCCTATCTCAAATTACTGTTGTAGCTTGAAGACCTTTAGCTTCAATGGCAACAGCTAAAGCTTCTAGGCGACCGAGAGATGAAATCCTCACATTAAGATGTCGCAATATCAAAGCCATAGATGGATAGTGGCTATCATATGAGTACTCCAAAGGTGGATGGGTGTACATGCAACCCTCTAGAGTTGGGCCTCATCGAGTTAGAGATCATGGAAACTTAGATTTTCATTGGAAGGGAAAGTTATTTGGCTTCAAGAAGCACAGAGACAATGGGTTGGTTGCTATTGTACAACATGTTTTTACAATGGCAACTATGAAACTTGAAAACTCTAGTAGAATGAGATATCCTGTGAATTGTGAGTATTACTCTACAATATTTTATGTTTTCTTGTGTCGGATATATTTCTGAACTATTTATATATGTTTTTGTTTGTTTTAGATATATTTCCTTCTACTTTGGTGGAAGAGCAACCACTTCATAGTCTTACAGGTACTTTCCAGGCATTGCATGTAGATGTTGGTGCACTAGTCTTTCCAGAAATATCTCCTGCTCAACTTTACCATGATAGAGTTTTCTTTTACACACACAGATATGTTGTACCATCTACAATGAATGGTTTTGGAAGGTTAGAGAGAATTGAAGTACATTATCTTCTTAGCTTGGAGTGGCCAAAACCTGATATATGGTCAGTATCATCTTTGAAGCAAAAGATGGTAATGGATATACATAACTCTTGAAATTCACAAAAGCATCTAGGTCTGTAGGTTTGCACTGGTCTTTTCCCATTCATTGTTTTGTATATTTATTCCAAGGATTCTCATTCCAAGTGACTTCCATCATGTTCATGTGTGAAGATATCACATATGAGCAAGTCGAAAGTCTTCTTGGTGAAGATTGGGGTTTGATAGAAGGAATTGGAAAAGGTGATAAATATCTTTGTAAAATACGTGGAATAGGTATAGGATTTTGATATTTGAAACAACGTACTTCATTATACATCAGATTCTACTATGATCGTTGGATGTGCAAACTTGGCAACTGGATACCATTTCAAAGTTCAGAGGGATCTTTAAATTCATTTGAACTAAAGCTTAGATTGCCCAATAATGAAACAGAAACTATTTTAGTGAATAATCATTGGACCTTGCTAATCTGAGAGAACACTTGATGATTATGGGGTTTGAAGGACTAACTCAATCCAAATTTCACGCAACGTACTGACCTCACCATCTCTGATCACTACCCGATCGTTATCACTTTTCAACCTTCCAACAGGACCCACAAGGCTCCGTGGTTCCATGCCAACGCTTCCACCTTCTCTCTCCCCTCCGTCCATCAAGAGATTGCCGATGTGTGGAAGGTGGCGTTTGCCTCTGGCTTGGCCCCAGCCAAGTGCTGGAGAAGTGCGGTCGACAAGTCTCGCAAGATCATGATCAGAACTAAGAAGATGCTCGAGACAGTGCGGCGGGCTCGTAGGGAAGCGCTTTACCACAGACTCCGGCGACTCGAGGAGGAAGTGAACAAAGGAAAACACCAAGCCCAGCAAGGTCTCCGAAAAATCAGAGTAGCGTTGAGATACGAGGAAGAAATACAAAGGAAAAACTTGCAAATCTTCTTCAAGGAGTGGTGGGCTGGAAAAGCCGACAAACCCACCAAAGAGATGTGCAGTATCCTTAAAAGGAAACACAACAGAGAGACGATTCCCCTACTGCTAGACCCACATGGCAATGCATGCAACTCGGAAGAAGATAATTTTGGCATCATTGAAGGGCACTTCACGAGACTCCTGGGAACCTCGAACCCCCTCTCTCACCATAGAAGGGACTGCATGGCTGCCATTTCTAGGGTTTCCCCCCGGAGAATACCACCCAACCTCCACTCCCTGCTTCATGCCCCGATCTCTGAATCAGAAATCATTGAGGTCATTGATGCCCTCCCTCTCGGTAAAAGCCCGGGACCCGACGGACTCACTAACGAGTTTTTTAAATCCTTCAAGCTGGTGGTTGCCACCCCTCTTTGGATGGTTTGGCAAGAAGCGCTAAACTTTGGTGCTCTTCCTTCTTGTATAAATAATGGAATTATCAAGCTGATTCACAAGAAGGGGGAAAAAAACAGAATCGAGAACTGGCGGCCAATTACGATGCTCCAAACAGGATACAAGATCGTCGCCAAAGTCATTGCCAACATACTTGCGTGCCACCTGAGATCTTGGCTTAGTGAGGACCAAAAAGGTTTCATCAAAGGCAGGTCCATCCTGGAAACCATTATGGATATTTGGGAAGGTATTCAATTTGCAAATGAGTCTAATCAAGATGTGGTCTTCCTCAAGATCGACTTTGACAAAGCCTACGATAGGCTAGAATGGGACTATGTTCTGCAGTCGCTCCAAGACCTCGGATGTAGTCAGAAATTCACCAAGATGATCGCGACCCTTCTCGGCAACGCAACGACCCAAATTAACGTTAACGGCAAACTTTCGAAGGCGATCCATCTTAAAAGATCTATTAGACAAGGGTGCCCCCTTGCCCCCCTTCTCTTTGCCATCGCCACTGAGGGGCTGAGCAGACTTGTGGCTCATCATGTGGAGGCTGGCAATATCAAAGGCCTCCAGCTACCTCACGACCACAGTCAAATCATCATGAGACTCTTTGCCGACGACATGAACGCGTTCGTTCACAATGATAATACCAGCCTGGAGACTTTCTAGAAGTGTCTTGATACCTTTTGCGAGGCCTCTGGATCCAAAATCAACCACAATAAGACCGCCTTTAGGGCCATTGTGGGACATCAACCTGGCCTTCTCATTGATCATGGCTGTCAAATCATTCCGCAGGGCCAAATCTTTCGGCTGCTTGGAATCCCCTTGGGGTTTGGCGTCTCTATGGAGCAGCGATGGAACTGGGTGCTGGCCAAACTTGAAAACAAGCTCAATTACTGGAGAGGCATGCAAATCAATCTCGCTGGACGGGCGATGGTCATCAACACGTTCCTCCTCTCGTCTACCATCTATTTCCTTTCTTGCTGGAGACCGAATGAGCAAGGCCTGTCCAAACTGAATAGCATCTGCAGAAACTTTCTTTGGACGGGTGGTCATAACAGAAGGGGGGTGCCCAAAATCAAATGGGCCATCTGCACCAGCCCTAGAGATAGCGGGGGGCTTGGCATCCTGGACATTGGGTGTATGGCTAATAAACTGGCGGCCAAATGGATGATTAAAGCTTGGTGCAATAGGGAGGCCTCGTGGGCCAAGCTGATCTTCAGAAACAAAAATGAGTTGGCCCTCACGGGGTCCCCGAACTGGAAGAACCTTGACATCATGACCCTGCTATTCTCCCCGATACCTGTCTTCCCGAAAGGCTCCAATCTCGTATGCTCTCTTTGGAAGGGCTGGAATAAAGTCAAAAGCTTCACAAGAATTAGTGAGGACTGGAAGTGGGCGGCCGGAATCAGACAAAACGACTCTATCTGGTTTCCGATACATGGCATCCGGACTGTGGAGTCGTGGAACATTCAAAATGCCAAGAAGTTATGGAACAAAGGATTCAAAAAATGGAAACACCTCTGGAAACATGACACCAACAGTTGGATCAACTACGAGGATATCGACCCTCGCATAAACATCTCCTACGAAGAATGGAACACCTTGCAAAGCAGATGCCTCGCTTGGGATCGTCACAAAACTCGCCTTCTCATGGGACATGATGCCCCGAACGCGCGCGGTCTCAAATGGCACAATGGAAATAGCCTACTCAAAATCCCGAACATCAAAGAAACGACTGACCTCCAGATCAGCCTCAACAAGAAGTGGTGCCTGTCTTGGACGAGGCTTCGGTGGGACATGAAATTCATGGGTATCTGGCACCCACTTATAGAGATCAAGAGGTCTGTCCTCTTATGGCAAATTCTTCATCGAGGAATTTGGACTAACCATAAGGCAAGCAAAATTTGTGGGATCCCTCCGTGGTGCAAACGCTGCCACCGTGCAATCGAAGTCGTCCCACACATCTTCCTTACTTGCCCCAACTCCTACAGAATCTGGCAGATAGTTGGACTGAAAATCAGAGTTCAGAAACAACTTAGTTGGAAACAAGTCCTTTTGGGAGAAGCGATTGGATGCTCTGCGGCTCTCTGGAACGCAATCAGAGGGGAAGTCCTGTGGAAAATTTGGCGGGAGCGGTGCGCTCTCAACTTCGGTGACCCCCCCAGGGAGTGGTCGATTGAAAAATCTCTTTTCCTCCTTGGCAAAAGGATTGTCAACAGTAAGAAATCCCCCCCCTTCAGACACCATCAAGTCCTCCTTGTGATCAACAACAAGCTCAAACCCAAGTGGGTCCCACATGAGGGCGACGAGAGGGTGATCAACCTTCTTTGTAATGCAACCTAGGAATCAACCAAGCTTCCCCTGCTTTGTGGGATTTGGGGGGTCCCGTGGGCACTAGTCCCCTTCTTTTGTACCTTTGTTTCTTAATTTAATTCAAGTCCGGGAGAGTAGGCTATTGCCGAACTTCCTTTATATAAAAAAAAACTCAATCCAAATTCAAAATTCAAGGACGTAAGGTGAGAAATGATTCGTTCTTTTGTTAAAGTAATCTTTTCATTATTGTTTATTTTACTTTAATGACTTCAATTTCTTGCAAATTGATTACAAGTGGGCAGAAGAATGGAATACAAAATGAAAGTCCCTGTAGATTGGAATAAAGATGGAACAGAACTCTCATTGTCATAGTTCTTTTGCAACCTGATAATGTCACTTCTTGGGTCCTAGTCATTGTATCTCATGGTTTTTGCACTTTTAAGAACCTTTAAAAAGTAGGACAATTGATTCATGTTAGATATTGTATATACCTTCTTCTCTTATCCCTTCTCTCCTACTAAGATATCTAAAAATCCTCTTGATCTAGAATTGGTCTAGAAATACTTTACATCATGGATGAGCATCGCAAATTTTGTGATGCGTTCTTGCATTTGCAAGCACTTCAAGTTGTACAATCATTGATACCAATAATTTGTAAATTCTCTAAGATTTGATATTTGTAATGAAAACATGTCTACGCTCACATTTTTGTAGTCTACAACTGTGCATTTATAATTTCTCTTGGTGATTATTCAATTTTTGCTTTTATATAGAGTATGTTCAAGTTCACAAAAATTGACATTTTATTGGTTAATTTTCTCAATAGATGATCATTTATGAACTTTGAAATTACAAAGGATATAACTAAAAAAGGCCATTCATGTTAGATATACTCAATACTTACTCCTCAAGCACCACAAATGATCCATGGTGCTCTAAGTTATAAGGCCCCCATTATGAGGAGAAACCACTTTGAGAGTACAAACATCCATGGAACCTTAACTTCTAAGCTAGATAAGTTTTATATGTGAAAATTTATGGTAATAAATGGTCTTTGTGATTGATGCCATGAGGTAAGTGGGGCATAAAAGTTTTTCCAATTTGAATGCCATTCAAGCTGAAAATAAAGGCCCTTTGGTGCTATGGAATTTCCCCATAGAACCTTAATGGGAGGAGTTCAAAGGGGGATTTCTGCCTTATGTGGGGTATAGATGCACAACGAGAATGCTAGACATGAGGATATTATCCTAAATTATATTTTGCAAACTATTTTATCTCATGTGACTATGTTTGTTTATACTGGCTCCCATTGTAGAAGTTGTATATGCATGGATCACTATAGAGTAAGTGACTTGTTAGAAATAAGTTCCACGACTCTAAAAATCTAAAAATAAAGTTTCATATCCACTAAAAATAACCTTGCATGACCTCAAAAGTATAAAAAAAGAGGAGCCATAGAAACATGGGATATGTCTTCGCAAAAGTTTTGTAGAGGCCTATTGTGTGTTTCTATGGATGAACTTTTTTTGTGCTTTTGAGGCCATGCAAGTTTATTTCTAGTGGATATGAAACTTTTTTATTACAAATTGAAGGTCCATGAAACTCATTATGTGCTCAACTCAATTTACCAATGGGAAAATGAGTTTATAACCATAAATGTTTTGCTCTGCACACATATCATGTTGACTTGAGTGCATATGATTGTGAGCATATGATATAGATCAATGTGGAGTTGAGCATGTGTAAGAAAGGTTATGAAAAAGTATAATAACCAATGAGATAATTCACATTACAAAACATCTCTTCAAGAAGAATGATCATATAGTCATATATGCTCCTATCTAGTTCTTTGGTTGCATAATTTCCCTAAAAATTGCAAGAAGTAATACTTATTTCCACCATTTGATGACCTTGCATGATCTCAAAGCACCAAAAAAGGGTTTATATCTCATGAATGGTTTATATTTTGGAGAAATGGATGCTACCATCACATCCGGAAGATGCAAAAACCCTAAGATTGACTGTTTATTTGTCTAATTCTGCAAAGGCCTATCCCGCATTTTTGTGGCTGCCCCTTTTCTAGTGTTTTTTGAGGTTACCAGGGCTCTGGATGTCAGAATTAGACAAATAAACAGTCAATCTTAGGGTTTTTGCATCTTCCGGACGTGATGGTAGCATCCATTTCTCCAAAATCTAAACCATTCATGACATATAAACCCTTTCATAGAATTTATGTTTTTACAATGGTTTCCTTTGTGTTTATGACATCATCTCCCTCTCAAAGCGATAAGTTCCACGGGAAGTAGCTATGTAACTGTGAGATTTTTTGGAAATTGAATCTTCATAGTTATTGGTCTTTTTAGAGTTCTTTATATGTTGTACTAGAACACGATGATGATGGATATCCATGATGGTACTAGAAAGGGTTTGTAGTTTATCTAGCTAAATAATCAAGGGCATGATTCTCATGATGGATAGTAATCCTTTTCTGACTCAGATGATGATCTTTTGATGTGGAATGGTGATCGTGGAAGTCTTACACCCAGCTTGTATCTTCTTCCTAGGACATTTGAATATGATGTGGTTAGTGACAATACAACTCCTTTCTTTCAAATTTTAGGTTCACGGACTTTATTATATGCACAACCTAGTTGAACAATGCAAATACTAGATTTTATTCTAACAGATTTGTTTTGCACACATACCATCTTTACGCAAGTGGATACAATTTTGAACATATGATATAGATCAATGTGGACTTGAGCATGTGTAAGAAAGATGATGAAAAGTAGATTATCATAATGTAAATGTGATTTTACAAAATGTATCTCCTCAACAAGAATGATTACATAATCATATATGGTCCCATCTAGTTTCTTTGGTTGTATGGTCATCATCTTCACATGAGCTACACACAAGTCAATATCTTTCAAAATAGAAGTAAGGAATGCATCTCCTTCCTCTTGGATGGCTTGAAGTGCTATTGATTATATCCAAAGTCTGGTGCATTAACTTTGAATCACTAAGGATCGTTAACGTTTGCTCACTTTTTTGTTGCCTTTGCATTAGGAGAAACTTTAGGTTGTGCTACATATGATCTATGATGTGGTTGGTAGTTCTTATTCATTTTACATCTATGCCTTGATTGACATTGTGAAACAATTTATGGCATATGTTTCTTTTCTCATATGTGGGTAGTGTTCTTTGACCTTATAGTAGTGACTTTATAGCCTCTACTTGATATGATGTTGGAATATGCATATGTTTCATGATCATTCCTTGAAGCTCTCCTTTTTGGATGACTTGGAATGGTTACTTCATGCATGTTTCATCAATCATGTTCCATTTGGAGGTAGATTGAGTTCAAATGGTTCATCACCAATGATTAGTGGATCTATTATTCCCCTTTGTGCATGTCCTTAGAATCTTTTTATGAATGGTCACATATGTGGCAGTTGATCTTCATCATGCTCACAAGAATGATTCTATGGATGAGGGTATGAACTGTTTTGATATTCTTAATCGACTTCACTCTGTCATATTGAGCCACTCTATGATTGTATGGTGACCTCTATTGCATGTAGACCACTTCATCCTCTGTGATGGAGCTTCATCCAAGGTGGTCATTATGTACCTTGAGCATGGATAGGATATACCACAAAAACTTGTTAGTATAAAATAATCAATGATGCCTCTTATGTAACTTGAGTTCCAAGTTGAACCCTAAAACACTTTTTGTGCATGACATTGATCATGATGCAAAGGACTTGCTCATAACCTCCAATTTTCACTTGCAATGTTGTGTTGTAATTTCATGAAAACATTTCTAATAGTCAAACTCTTGCAAAAGTTGTTTGAAGAAAATCAAGTGAGTATTATTCCAACTAGTCAACATGCATCTTTTGAAAAGAAGGAGAAGCAAGAGAAACTATTAACAATTTAACGTGCTTCTTTGGTGTTGATGAAGCACTTATTTCTTAGATGAATTACCTATGCAAAGGAAATATTGGTTTAATTCTTTTGCAAATATGAGAATCAACAAAAATATATACCTCATTAGAAGAATATGGTGTCTGTGTCCTCCCAGTCCACATGAAAGAGCTTCCAATGATGGTATTGTGTGCTTTTCCTCCTAAAAAATAGTAGATGAATACTAGAAAGTAAAATGAATAGTACATCTTTGATCACAAAGAAAGAATGAACCACCTACTTGGACATGAATATTGTCATCTCATGGGAGAAAAAAAATTTCTTTGTGAGTGATTCTATTATTGTTACATCTTCTCCTTGGACGAAATTGTTCCAATACCCCATGGCTGCTAGAATTCAAGAGGTAAGAGAGAGAAAGATAGAAGAGAATCAAAATAACATGTATAATGGACTAAGAAGTATCTGTACATAGAGAAGATTACTTTTTTGATATGTGTATGGGTCAGGTTGAGGTTTTCCATTCTATGTGAGTGAAAATGATAAAAATTTGAAAAACATATTTTTTGAGGTAGGGAAAGTTACGAGTTTGATGATGTGGCACTTTACTTTTGGAGCAATTTGAAAAAAGAACTATTTTGAGTGATTTTATTAAAAAATCCATAAAAAAAGTAACTTTTGACATGTATATTAAGAAATGGGCCCTTTTTAGTAAGCAATAACCAACTGTGTGACTTTTCAAAAAAAAGTCATTTTTTTATTCACAAAGATGGATGGATTTGATGATGTGTAAAGTGGAATCTCTCTCTCTTTCTTTTACAGAAGAGAGAGATGAACCTACTTGGGCCTAAAAAAAAGCCTAGTCTTGCCTACTAAAAAGTGCTCTATTAAATGCACTTTGTTCCCTCAAGCAAGAACAAGATTAGGCTTAATCCCTCTAAAATTAGGAATCCTTACAAGGCCCATGCAAGGTTCAATTTTTCCCCTAATATGATGAGAAGATGGGTTGAAACTACAAACAGTAGTAAACACATATTCTTCTTCCTGCACAAGATTAGCAAACACTATTTCTTGTGTATAGGCCTCTACAACAACCATTCTAGCCTCTTTATCCTTTGCCTCTTTAGCAGCCAATTTTGGACAATTCTGTATGATATGATCATTTCCTTTATAGTACTTGGAAAACAATTTCTACTTTTTTTATTTCTTTTCATCTTTGTCTTCCCTCTTCGATTGTGTAGAATTAGCATATTTCTACTTGCTAGTTGAAGAGCTCCATTTTTCTTTGCCCTTCTGACTAGCCAAGAAAGCTTGATCTGCACCACACATAATGGACCTGGTCTGCCTAGATTGATCCTCTTGCAAGAAAACGGAGACTAACTCCTCAAAAAACAAGGCATTTGGATTTCCTTTCATCATCAACCGAAGAGTAGAAGCAAAACTCTGATATGAATCAAGAAGACCATTAAGAACGGTCTACACAAGTGAGCTATCTAGTATAATCTCATCAACAAATTTCAACAGTTTTTTCAAGTCTTTGATCTCTTTTAGAAAACTTCCATCATCTTCGACACCTTCTGCGTCAGCTTCAGTACCTGCAGTTGCAACAGTTGCAAGTGTGATAGGAAGTTTTTCAACACCCTACACAATGTTCCACACTCCTTTTGCAACCAATACATGTCACATTATATAAGCCCATAACGGGTAGTTGGTACCATCCAACTTATCCTCAACATCCAACATATGGAATACATCACTGCTTTCAACCATGGCCGGTGACTAAAATACCTTGATGCGAGAAATTGATTATATCTCAAAAATGTGAACAAAACTACGCAGAAAAATTCTACTAGACCTATAGCAGACTTCGATATGCTTATACTAGCGAACCGAAACTCGTATATAGCTTTGGCCCAAAAAGATGAAATAGCCTACACAAGCATCGCTATAGTGCCTTCGGAGGACAAAACAAGCTAAGATCACGATCTCAGAAACACTTTGAGTATGCTCACCAAAATTCATGTGATTTTGAGACTGCAATCGGAGAGGTGTCGACGATGCTCTAGATGAAGCGGCGACCTGCTCTAATACCAATTTTTCGAGTTAGATGTCTACTGAAGCATGCGAATAGGAAAAGGAAGAAGAATAAGCTTGGAGCACAACACATAATACTCAATGTATTACTATAGAATGTACAAAGATAAGTAGCCCATTAGGGCAATAAGCGTATATACAAATCGGGGAAAAAAACCTCCTAAAGAGGGAAAAAATTTCCCTGACATTCCTAGAGAGTTCAAACACATCACTACCTAAATATATCAACAAAAGAAGATTCAAAGGCATGATTGTATTGTTAGAAATCAATGAGGACTGAAGACTCAAGCATACTTGGCTTAAGGGGGAGATTTCGGTGTATTTCATCCAAGCCTAATGCTTGATCACTCATTAATGTAAAGCATTTTTTATACATACTCTCAATGAGAGAGCCATATAAACAAACTCTTGTAATATTTGAGAAGTAACTATAGTAAAAAGTAAAAGTCATTGGAGAATCTTCTGGCCTATTTAGGCACAAAATATAAGCTTTTTTAGGAGTGATTGACTAACTAAGTGATTGCCTAACTTGAGGGAAATTTTGTTGGAGTTAGACATCTGCAAAAGCACACGAACAGCACAAGGAAGAAGAAGAAGCTTGGAGCACAACACACAATACTGAATGTATTACTAGAGAATGTACAAAGATAAGTAGCCCATTAGGGCAATAGGCGTATATACAAGCCAGGGGAAAAAAACCTCCTAAAGAGGGAAAAAAGTGCCTCCAAGGTCCTAGTGTGTTCACACACATCACTACCTAAATATATCAACAAATCCCCCCTAGGAGTGATGCGGTGAACAAGGAGCTGGCACTCATGTATAAGGAAGTGCCAAGCTATGTGGAAATCACTCCACAAAAGGAAGTAAGCCTAAAGCTTTGCAGAAAGCTTCACACTTCTCCCTAGGCAGAGCCTTTGTGAAAAGGTCTGCAATTTTCTCCTGCGTGGGCACATATGCCAAGATGATCTCCCCAGCAGAGAACCTCTCCCTGACAGAGATAATGCACCTCAATGTGCTTAGTGCGAGCATGGAACAGAGGGTTCCTCGCAACTGCCTATGCGCTCTGACTATCAGTGAAGATGGTGGTGGCAGAAGACTCGCCAACACCCAAATCAGCCATAAGGCGTCTGAGCCACACACACTCAACAGTCGCTGTGAAAGCTGCCCTATACTCAGCCTCACAACTGGAAGTGGCCACAGTAGGCTGCTTCTTGCTCAACTAAGATATACATGAGCTACCAAGCATGAAGCAAAAACCATTGGTGGACACACGAGTGTCATAGCAACCAGCCCAATCTGAGTCAGAAAAAGCATGCAAATCTGGCGGTAGTGATCCCCCCTTGGGATAAAACAACCCAAGTAGCCGAGTACCACTCAAGTAGCGAAAGATGCGCTTAACCGCCTTCCAATGTGTGACTCCTGGGCAATGCATAAACCTGCTCATCTGTGAGACAGCAAACTGAATATCTGGTCGAGTAATGCATAAGTAAATCAAGCGTCCAACAACCTACTGATAGAGAACAACATCAAATGCATCTCCAGCATCATGAAGACTCAATCGTAAACCTGCCTCCATAGGAGTGGCAATAGGCTTACAGTCTTCAAGGCCAAAACGCTGCAATAATGTGTCAGCATATTTCGTTTGACACAAAGCCATTCCACCATCAACTTGCATAAACTGAATGCCCAAATAGTGATGCAAATGCCCCAAATCAGACATCTCAAATGAGGCATGCAAAACAGCCTTCAAATCAGCAATATGCTTCTCAATAGGACCAGTGAGCACCATGTCGTCAACATAGACAACAATGCTCAGAAGCACATCATTAGCACGCTTAACATATAAGGTGCTTTAGTTGGACTGTTCTCAAAACCATGTGCAATCAGATAGGCATGTATCTTCTCATACCAAGCACGTGGTGCTTGCTTTAAACCATATAACGCCTACTTTAACCTACACACCTGGTTTTCATGCACTTTTTGCACAAAGCCATGGGGCTGAAAAACATACACTTCTTCATGCAAGTCACCATTCAGAAATGTTGTTTTAATGTCCAACTGATGTACATTCCAACCATGATGGGCTGCAAGTGCACAAATGCTCCGAACAGTAGTCATACGGCATGTAGGTGCACCATCTTATACAAATCTAATCAGATCATGAAGATTATGAAAAGGGGATACCTTCCAGTTTGTGGATCAATTGGATAAACAGATCCATCTATCCATATGTCAATATGTGTTTTGCCTTCTTTATGCAATCCATCCACTTCAAAAGGTTGAAGATCCCTTTGGAATACCTTTCTTATTGTTATATACTCATGACTAACTGCAATGTTGATATGGAACTTATCACAATGATTTCGGTTGGTGGAAAGCTCAGTGAGAGTGTTTAGGTTGAGGTTCTCCATGGTTTGCTATGAAGAGTGACATGATGTGTCTAAAATGACGTGAAAGAGAGAAACAGGCCTGCTATGGAACGTAGAGTAAAAAAGTGCAAAATGTCATAAGCACACATTATATAGGTCCATGAACAAAAGGAAAATTCAAATTTTGATGAATGTTTGATGAGCACAAACTTCGAGGTGTAAGATATCACACAAATTTTTTCGTGATTACCACATGAGTTTCTCTCTCTTAAAAATTTACATAAGATAGGTTTTAAATGAGCTTATAAAAAAAATTTTAAATGATTTGTTATCTTTAATCCAGATTAAGCACAAATAATTGAGATCCTTACATGCCCCTTTTTGGGCTGTTTTTCACCCTAATGAATAGCAAACTATTGCAGAGAAAAGAGGCACCCCAAAATTTTCAAATTAATAAGCATAAATTTCTTCTTCAAAATTCTAAGAAATTCCCATGAAACTATGTAAATGCACTAGAGGAGTCCTCTAGATGCATAAACCCCAAATCATTGTAATATACTTCTTGTAAAATAGTAGGAAATTAGAGATTAGCCAATAAAGTGCCGGTCACTTGTGTGAAAGGACCATTTTTATGGCACATGTATATACGTCACTTTGTGACTCTTTGTAAAGACGTTTTGCCATTCTGAAGAAGGAAGACTAACATTTTGAATTTGCTTCTTTCTTGTAGATTTTCAGCTTCTCTATGATCTTGTGTGTGTTTGAAGCTTGGAATGTGTATGTAGAACTATTATCTACCCCTCCCCATCACTTTTTAACTATTGTAGTGTGTGTGTGAGCAAATATGAGTTGTGGATTGAGTGAAGGTGTTTCTTGCCATTCACTGTTTTGGCCCTAACTTGAAGAGCGGTTACTAGATTCAAGTTTCCATTGCCAATAGATGCGTCTTGTTGAGAGCTTTGAAATGAACTCACTATTGGCCATATTTGGGGTTCACAGCTAGCAGAAACATTCAAATTTGTATTTACTGCTATAAGTGGTATTGCAACAAACACTTCCAGAGATTTAGTGAGTTGGAGAGGTAGATTAGTCTTTTATCATGCATTATAGCTAAACCACTTCACTTTCCATCACGTGTGCACATGTCCTTATACACTTGGTTCATGTGGTTCTTCAGATTGATAATTAAGCGTGTGTCAATACACCACTATATGCACTTGTGGGGCAAATGAGATTTAATCTCTTTGACACAAGTCCCTACAACCTCTTGCCTTAGATACACATGTTTTTGGCACCGTTGCCAGAGAATAACCAAGGTGCCTTTGTGATGGTTATAGCTCTAGAGTGAAGGAATCGTACTTGTAGAAGTGAATCTTTTAGTGGCAAGTAGTCATACACTTCAGCATTTGTTACTTCACATCTCTAAGGTGTGTGTAATGAGTTTTTAGGTTTAGGGTTAGGAGTGAAGGAGAGAAGGAAGAGTTAGGGTTAGGATAGAGAGAGAAGAGGAGTAGGAGTAAGTTGAAATCACCAAGAAAAATCCCAGTAAAATTGGCAAATTAGTATAGAACAGGCTTTGGGCATCATAAACTATAAAAACCAAAAGAATTTAGTTCATTTGACACTTGCTCAGGAGTTGGTATCATCTGCAGACTGCTATCAGTATCGTCGATGTGGTATCATGCTAGGAGAACTAAAGAAAGAAGTTAGGACCACACATTTGGGTGGAGACACACTAGAAGGTAAACCACATAAGTATTTGATTAAAGAAATCAATTCATAATTACCACCACACGTGACTAAACTCTCTTCTGGTATTGCGGAGTGGGACAAAGAGATTGGGGAGATTCTTTGAGTGAGATAGAAGGCCAAGAGTGAAAAGGGGTAAGAATTAAACACTTTTAAGCAAACATTTTTGTGTTTTGAACGATTTTGGTTGTAGTATCGTGGTCGGTTGAGTTTTGGTATCGCGATACCAAAATTCTCTTGTGTCATGATACTCGTCGAGTATCATATGATCACATACCACTTAAAGTATCACAATATCATTTTTGGTATTGTATCATCAAGTTGGTATCACGATCGCGATCTGCCAGTGGTATCCTATTGTGGTCCACTTGGTATCGTATCATCCTAGTCATGGTATCATATCGTCGATCGAGCATTATCATATCGCGCACAACACTTGTATCGGATCATATCATTAAACCTCCATAGTATCGTATCGTGAGAAATTTTAATATCGTATCGTGCAAAACTCGAGTATCATATCGTGCAAGGTTTTCACTTCCACTGATTCTACAATAGTGCCCATATCGAAAGTCAAGTATGAGGGAGGATTGTACATGGACAAGTTAGGTCACATCTATGTGGTAACAGAACACCCAGACAAGATCAATGAGAGAGGAGGATTAGAAGCACAAGGAAACTCAGGAAGACCACACCCTAAAGAGTTGGTCACTACTCCCAGAGGCAAATCAGTAGTAACTAGAGTCTTGAGAGGGGATTTGATACCTCAAGATGATTATTTACTGGAGGTCTACTTGATCTAGGGATCAGACTTACTGTTACAAACTGACTCACCTACATGCGAACAAGAGGAAAGTCCAATGACCTTCTATGAGAAAAGATCCTGAAGATGAGTCTAGAGTCACATACCTAGACAAGAACGAAAGAAGATACTAGCTTGTTGATGCCATTGATAGGGCTCAATTTAAGTATATGTGGTTGCCTCTATTCCCTTAGCGAGAGCACACTACTACCTCTCAAAATCCCTTTGGGACACAACAAGAATCGAAGCATATATTGTTAGGATAGACAAGCCATCCGGGCATTCCAAACCAAACCCATGTGCAATTTACCATGCGAGGAGTGCAATCACACAACCAAACTCACCTAGGACTAGGCAACCAACATCGGCCACCAATGAGGCCAAGACCACCTCTAGGAGTGCAACCTGGAATGCCTCCAATGAGACCAACAATTCTTGTAATGCATAGACAACTAGAGCCCATAAGAAGATTAAGACCAATTCAAGTGGCTAAGTGTATGAGAAATCATTATGATGGGATGGGAGAACCTTACGATCACATAGCTGAATTTAAAAAAGCTGTAGGGGATGAATAGGTGGATGATTTCTTTGTGCAGTATGAATCCTTTGGACTTACTCTCACAGGAATGGCCTTGACTTGGTTCTAGCCATTAGATGACAATCAATTTGGAGATATTGAGCAATTCTTTCAGGAATTCATAGGGGAATTCACTAAGAGAGGGATTAAACACAATTCTTCATCTTTAATCCATAGCTTCAAAAAAAAACCCCAATGAAACTTTGAAAACAGCAGCCCAAAGATTCAATCAATATGTCGATAGATGCCCAGTAGCAGAAAGACCCATGCAGCAAAAAATGATATCATTATTCTTGGATGGACTAACAAATGGGACTCTAAGAACTTTAGTTTATGTGAAGAATGTGAAGAGGCTGCAAATGTTGAGTGAATGTCTTCAAGAGTGTATTGACCTAGAGGATAACCTAGCGGATGATCTCAAGAGTACACTCAGTCCTACGAAATCAGAAGACACTAGAAGTACCATAACATCCAACTCTAGTAATGTAGAAGAGTTAGCAGAGCTAGTAGCCAAGAAGTTGGGAGTCCATGGACAGCGGAACTACCAGCATTCACCAATGACAGTACCCATGTTACGAAGATGTAGTTTATGTGGAGGAGATCACCCCACTCACATGTGTGTAATAGGAGTAACAGGCTTGCCTCAAGCTTACCCTTACAATGGGCAGCCACATCAAGGAACTGCTTTGTATTGCTACATAGAACAAAAATACACCAATCATACCATTGCAAATTGTCCATTGAACAGGCAGACACGATCTTTAAATCAACCTCAGTATAGGCCATATGGATACCCACCTAGAGAGCCAGGAAGGGAGATTCCCAGATATAATCCCTATCCCAGACTGCCAGGAGCACCTAGACCATATGAGCAAGGACAATATACACAACCTCAGCGAGTGTTAGGACATCAACCGCCACTTCCTCAACATGTAGTTCTAGTCAAATATGCTCAACCAGAGGAAAATTTGGAGAGAGCCATAGTGCTAGCATCACCATTAGCCAGCACAGAATCACCAACCCTAGGTTACGAGCAAACGCAAGGAGATTATTATCCCTGTGACTTTAGTATGATGGAGTACGAGCAAGCTTATGGCCCGCAATACTATGGATATGAGGGATATGATAATGTTTATGGACCAGAAATGGAAACACTAATGTACACAACACCCAAAGCACCAGCACCCATAAGACCACACATCAGATCGCCTATGCCAAAAAGACTATGTTATAGATGCGGAGGAGATCACTTTATCAGAGAATGTACTCGACCATATAACCCCACACCCCTGAGGACATGGGAAGGGTATTGCAATGATTGCGGGAAGAAACACCTCTTTAGAGATTTTCCAAAAAATCCAAATAAGACTCATGACACTGCACCCATTAATGTGATCAAAGTAATTGAATCATCAGGAAGTGACAAAGGGTACATTGTACCATTAAAGGCCATCATACAAGCACAAACAAAAGGTCAAAAAAGAGAACAAGTAGACTCAGAGCAAGAAAAGAGCAAAACTCTAAAAACCATAATACAAGTAGTGGAAGATTCAAAGGACCCATGTGAGAATATCCAAACAACAAAAAGCCAAAAGTGGAAGGACAGGAGAAAACAATTCAAGGAAAAATGGATGAAAAATAAAAACAAGGAAGACAACAAGCACAGACAACACAATAAGAAAGCTAAAGAACCCAAAATTCAGGAAGAAATTCCCATTACACCACAAACACTAGAGCCAGACAACCTAGGATCAATTCTAGCATACCCAAAACTAGAGGATTTAGACATGTGGTTGAAAGCTTACCAAGCTAGAATCATGAATGGACCAAACATAGAGCAACACGAGAAATCTTACCCACAAGGGGAGCTAGAAAAGGAAAGGCTAATGATATGCAGAAAACTCATAGAGGTAGCTCAAGCCACCCTAGAGAAGACTATCTCAACCCTTCCTGAGACAAGAATATCTGAGAATCAATACAATGTATGTATTAAAACCAAGGAGGAAAAACCAAAAGAGGAGGGTGAAAAGGAAGAATTACTGAATACCCAGGACAAGTCCATGTCCATAGTCCCGGATTTAGAGGCTGAGTGGCCAAAGGAGTTGTGGACTAGAATTTGAGAAGATCAATGGAAAAAGAATGGAATGGAAAAACTGTTCGAGTTAGACGTCTACAGAAGCACGCGAACAACACAAGGAAGAAGAAGAAGCTTGGAGCACAACATACAATACTGAATATATTACTAGAGAATGTACAAAAGATAAGTAGCCCATTAGGGCAATAGGCATATATACAAGCCGGGGGAAAAAAACCTCCTAAAGAGGGAAAAAAGTGCCCCGGCGGTCCTAGTGCGTTCACACACATCACTACCTAAATATATCAACAAATCCCCCCTGGGAGTGATGCGGTGAACAAGGAGCTGGCACTCATGTATAAGGAGGTGCCAAGCTATGTGGAAATCACTCCACAAAAGGAAGTAAGCCTAAAGCTTTGCGGAAAGCTTCAAACTTCTACCTAGGCAGAGCCTTTGTGAAAAGGTCTGCAATGTTCTCCTGCGTGGGCACATATGCCAAGCTGATCTCCCTAGTAGGGAACCTCTCCCTGACATAGTGATAATGCACCTCAATGTGCTTAGTGCGAGAATGGACCATAGGGTTCCTCGCAACTTCCAATGTGCTCTGACTCTCAGTGAAGATGGTGGTGGCAGAAGACTGGCCAACACCCAAATAAGCCATAAGGCGTCTGAGCCACACACACTCAACAGTCGTTGTGAAAGCTTCCCTATACTCAGCCTCACAACTCGAAAAGGCCACAGTAGGCTACTTCTTGCTCAACCAAGATATACATTAGCTACCAAGCATGAAGCAAAAACCACTGGTGGACACACAAGTGTCATAGCAACCAGCCCAATCTGAGTCAGAAAAAGCATGCAAATCTGGCGGTAGTGATCCCCCCTTGGGATAAAAAAACCCAAGTAGCCGAGTACCACTCAAGTAGTGAAAGATGCGCTTAACCGCCTTCCAATGCGTGACTCCTGGGCAATGCATAAACCTGCTCATCTGTGAGAGAAAAAACTCAATATCTAGCCGAGTAATGCATAAGTAAATCAAGCATCCAACAGCGTGCTGATAGAGAACAACATCAAATGCATCTCCAGCATCATGAAGACTCAATCGTAAACTTGTCTCCATAGGAGTGGCAATAGGCTTACAGTCTTCAAGGCCAAAATGCTGCAATAATGTGTCAATATATTTCATTTGACACAAATCCATTCCACCATCAACTTGCATAAACTGAATGCCCAAATAGTGATGCAAATGCCCCAAATCAGACATCTCAAATGAGGCATGCAAATCAGCCTTGAAATCAGCAATATGCTTCTCAATAGGATCAGTGAGCACCGTGTCGTCAACATAGACAACAATGATTAGGAGCACATCATTGGCATGCGTAACATATAAGGTGCTTTCAGTTGGACTGTTCTAAAAACCATGTGCAATCAGATAGGCATGTATCTTCTCATACCAAGCACATGGTGCTTGCTTTAAACCATATAACACCTTCTTTAACCTACACACCTGGTTTTCATGCCCTTTCTGCACAAAGCCACAGAGCTGAAAAACATACACTTCTTCATGCAAGTCACCATTCAGAAATGTTGTTTTAATGTCCAACTGATGTACATTCCAACCATGATGGGCTGCAAGTGCATAAATGCTCTGAACAGTAGTCATACGGCATGTAGGTGCAAAGGTCTCATCAAAATCAATGCCTCTTTCCTGTGCATAACCCTTTGCAACAAGCCTAGCCTTATACCTATCAATTGTACCATCAGGTTTATGCTTCAGCTTGTATACCCACTTAGTGCCAATGTCCTTCTTGCTAGGAGGCAAGTCACATAAAGACCATGTACCATTCTTCATTATAGCATCATATTCAAACTGCATAGCAGCCATCCAATTTTCTGAATTCTGTGCTTCATCAAAGGAAACAGGCTCATTCTCATCACACAGACTAGACGTAGCCATAGCATAGCAATTTGATGCAAAGGAGGCACTATGAGAGCCTTACCGAGTACGATATGACAAAGGTGCATCTAATTTGCTGTCACGCAAAGTCTGCACCAGCCATTTTGGCATAGTTTTTGCCTGCTCAATATCAACTCTCTCATCAACAAGTGCATCATGTAAATCTGCATCACAAATGGAATGATATGCATCATCATATGAAACCTGCAAAGGCTGTGCAGTTGCCTCATTAGGACCAGCACTAGACTGTCCAGTTGTAAAAAGAGGCATCAAAGTATCATACATGTCTTTGGAGCTTATAGATGTCTCCTTAGTAGATGAAAGCAATGGATAAATAGAATCTTCCACAAAGACAACATCACGGCTAACCAGAATGCGTTTAGTCTCTGGATGATACAGACGATAGCCTTTACTTTTAGAATTATACCCAACAAAAATACATTCTACTGCATTATCATCCAATTTTCTACAATGTTGTTCAGACACTAGTGCATATGCCAAACAACCAAAAACACGCAGATGAGCAACAGATGGCTTGCGGTCATGCGAAGCCTCATATGGAGTGATAGATTGCAGTGCTTTAGTGGGACACCTGTTCAGTACATATGCTACACACATGACAGCCTCAACCTAGAAACTATGTGGTAAGGCCTGACTTTTGACCATGCACCTCGCCATCACCATGAGTGACCTGTTCTTTTGTTCAGCAACTCCATTCTATTGAGGTGTATATGGCACTGTACACTGATGTTTTATCCCACGTTCAGCCAGAAATGCATTAAATTCAGAAGACATATATTCCCCCCCTCAATCAGAACGGAGGGTGCCCATTTTACATGCTGACACATTTTCAGCCAAAACCAAAAACTGTTTAAAGCACATGAACACTTCGGACTTTTCTTAGAGTGGATAAACCCATGCATGCCTGGAAAAATCATCAATAAAAGTCACGAAGTAAAGTTAATTTCCAAAAGAAGGTGTCTGCATAGGACCACTAACATCACTATGTACAAGCAGCAATTTCTGAGTAGCCCGAACTGAACCATCTTTTGGAAAGGATGAACGCTGCATTTTTCCCAAAATATAGCCTTCACAAACATGTTTTCTAGGTGCCTCAAGTTTGGGCAATAAGGATACCATTTCAGATTTATGCACGCGTAGCAAACTAGCAAAATTAAGATGACCAAAGCATGCATGCCAAAGCTTTGCATCTGACATAGCCTGAGAATCATTTACTGCACATGCCAAATCATTTACAGATCTTTCATAGTCTATGAGCTTATACAGCCCACGACATAAAATGCCAGAAGCAATAATCACATTGCCATTTGACAGATCATGAACTGTACACATGTCATCCAAGCCAATCTTGGCTAATGCAGAAACTGATAACAGGTTCTTTTTGATCCCTGGCGCAAATAAAGCATCTGACAAAGTGAAAGAACTACCATCAGCAATAGTCAAAATGATCTTACCAACTCCCATAAAATGATAAGAGGAGTTGTTGGCGCATGTAACAGTATTCCCTGTAGGGGCAGGCTCGAGTTAAGAGAAGAAACTGCGCTACGAGGTAATATGTTTGGTTGCCCCACTGTCAAAATACCAAACATCTGAGTCTACTGCAGACATGCATTGCTCATGAGAAGATGGATCAAAACTACAGACAGTAGTAAATGCCCATTCTTCTTCCTGCACAAGATTTGTAGACTTTGTTTTTGGTGTAGAGGCCTCTGCAACAACCATTCGAGCCTCTTTCTTCTTTGCCTCTTTAGCACCCAGTTTTGGACAGTTCTTTATGATATGATCATTCCCTTTACATTACTTGCAAAACAATTTCTGCTTTTGTGATTTCTTCTCATCTTTATCCTGGTTCTTTGAATGTGCAGCATTTGCAGATTTCGGCTTACTGGTAGAAGAGCTCCATTTTCCTTTGCCCTTCTGACTAGCCATGAAAGCTTGATCTGCAACACGCATAATGGACCTGTTATGCCTGGACTGATCTTCCTGCAACAGAACAGAGACTAACTCCTCAAATGACAAGGCATTTGGATTGCCTTTCATCATCAACCAAAGAGTAGAAGCAAAACTCTAATATGAGTCAGGAAGACCATTCAGAACGGTCTGCACAAGTGAGCTATCTGGTATAACCTCATCAGCAAAAATCAATTGTTCCTTCAAGTCTTTGATCTTTGTTAGGAAATTGTCCATAGAATCACTTTCATTCATGTGCTCACTCTCCAACTGTTTTCGGAGGTAAGCAACAGGAGCCTCATTCCTAGCTTCGTACAATGTGGTAAGTGTATCCCAAGCATCCTTAGCTGTTCTACAAGAGCGAATATGAGGAATAATGGCACGTTTGACAGACAAAGCTATCAATGCATGTGCCTGGGCATCTCTGCCATCCCAACGAATCTGCTCTGCAGTAGGTGCAACAGAAAGAGCAGCACGAACAGGAATCTGCACAATATCATCTTCGACACCATCCTCAGATAAAACCTCACACAATCTGGCAAAACTCAAAAAGACCAACGTACAATGCCAGTTGAGTGTGGAAGAATTACTTCGTGTCAAACCATAATTATGGAAACAATTAGTGGTACAATTGAAGTTAGAGCAAGAGAAGCATGAGAAGGAAAACAAGGAAAATGAAAATCCTTCTACCATACAAATACCGATGGATAAGGTTGGAGAATTTAGCGAAGGAGATGAGGGCAACACATGTCTACCTATCACGTATAATGAATACGTGACCAAGACTATACTAGACACAGGAGCAGGGGTAGGTATCACCACCAAAGGGACTTGGGAGAAATGGGGAAAGTGAGCCCTACGACCAATGCGTATGAAGCTTCAATTAGTAGATGGACATGTTGAGAAACCTTTGGGAATATTGGAAAATATTAAATTAACCACTTGTGGAGTTGAATTGGAGCACACGTTAGCTATTTGTGAATTTGGAAGGATAAATAGTTATGAAATGATATTAGGGCAACCTTTCATGAGACACTTAGGGTGGTACAAGATTGGGGATGAGACTCATTATATCTTCAACATCAAGGAAACACCACAAAGATCAATTTGCACACCTTCGCATACAAGGACATACCCCCATTACAATGGAACCTCGTACACAAGGAAGAAGATGATTTGTCTATCCGAAATGCTGGATCAAGTGATCAATCATGGATGCACGAGGATGCCCAATTATGGATGTGTAAGGAAGCAAAGACTGAGGAGAAAAAACTACAATTATGGCCCATAGGACATCAAAATTATCGACCCTTATAGGATCCAATGTGCATGCCTGAAGTTTTCCCTAATGAAGCATTCGAACCGCACGGTTGGATGGAAATCCTAGCAACCTTGGATGTATGTGTAAATGAAGAAGTATTGACCATGAATGAATGTGTGGACGAAGAAGGCTATGACGTAAGCTGCTACATGGTAGTCCTTCAAGAGTGTGAGCAATCGAAGCATCTCCAATAGTACCGAACCATGAGGAAACCACGAGTAGGACCAAACCAACCCTGGATCTATTTGAAGTTTCAAAACACTTCCATAGATACAAAGTAGAGGAAAGGAAAATAGCCATTCAAATGCATAAAAGATAGGTAAAAGAACGAGAAGCTTATGACAACAAGGAACAAACGAAAAAAAATCATAGTGACCATAGAAAATGGAGAAGAAAGATGCACATACATAGGAAAGGATGTGTACCTTGAGGAAGAAGAAGAATTGGTAAGACTGATTAGAGAATATCAAGATGTGTTTGCTTGGATGTACAAGGATCTCGAAGGTGTGGAACCCTCCATCTATTCTCATAGAATATCAATGACACGTGATGCAAAACCATCAAAACAATGCCCATACACATATAATGATGTTTATGCAACAAAAAGTAAGGAAGAAATAGATAAATTATTGTTGTTGGATTCATTTACGAGATAGAACATACCGAATGGGTGTCACCCTTAGTTGTTGTACCCAAAAAGAATGGGAAGCTGAGAGTGTGCATTAATCTAAAGAAAGTCAACGTAGCCACAATCCATGAGAGTTACCCATTACCTATCACTGACCACCTATTGGAAAGAGTTGCAGGCAAAGAAGTCTATAGCTTCTTGGACGGATTCTCTGAATACAACCAAGTAGCTATTGCTACTGAGGACCAAGACAAGACCGCATTCATGACTCAATGGGTGATCTATGCTTTCAGAGTGATGCCTTTTGGACTCACTAACACCGCTGGCCGCTTTCCAAAGGTTGATGTGCCACATTTTCAAGGAATTCCTAAGGAAGAGTATGGAAGTATACGTAGATGACCTATGTACATATTCAAATCGGAGGTAGGAACACATTCCAGAATTGCGAAAAATAATTGAAAAATGCCGACAATATAGAGTATGTCTAAATCTAGAGAAATGTGTTTTCATGGTAAGACAAGGGAAGATCTTAGGATACATCGTGTCTAGCAATGGAATATCTACTGATAACGTCAAGATCAAAGTAATTCTAGAACTTCCAAGACCAAAAAATGCAAAAGAAGTGCAAGCATTTATGGGTCACTGTGGATACTATCACTGATTTATCCACATGTACACCATAATTGACAAGCCTTTGTATGGATTGTTGACTCAATTCACATGGACGGGTGAATGTGAGAAGGCATTTAATGAGCTAAAAAAGCAACTAAGCACAACTCCTATTTTGAAAACACCCAATTGGAACAAGCCTTTTCATATTCATGTGGACACTTCCAATTATGCAATAGGATGCATCTTAGCTCAACCACCAGATGAAGGAAAATTGGAGCATCCAATTGCCTATGCAAGCCGACAACTGAATCAAGTTGAAAGAAACTATACAACTATGGAGCGAGAAGGATTAGGGATGGTGTACGCTGTGAAGAAATTCAAACACTTCCTCTTAGCCAGCAAGTTCAAGTGCTTCATAGATCATCAAGCCTTATTGTACTTAGTCAATAGGCCTTGTAACACAGGAAGGCTAGTGAGATGGTTTCTATTATTAATGGAGTTTGATTTTGAGGTAATTATGAAAAAATGAAATACCCATGTGAGAGCAAATCATCTCTCTAGGTTAACACATGGAGAAGCACCGAGCAATGTACCCGATAATTTTCTAGACACTTACTTGTTCAATTTGGAAGTGTGTCCTAAGTGGAAAGAAAAGCTAATTCCAATACTCACTCATGGACCATAACACTCGATTAACAGGGAGAGTAGGAAGGAAATCCTACAATCACATAACCTACACATTGTAGTAGGAAGTGTGCATCATAAAGAATCCAACGGTGTATTGTCTAGATGTGTAGAAGAAGACGAACAAAAGAACTTGATTGAACAAGCTCACATAAACAAATGGAGAATGCACAAAGGAACCCATAGAACTTTAAGAGAATTGAAGAGGTTAGGAGTCTATTGGCTTGATATGCCTAAGGATGTTTACGTCAGTAATTGTAGGGAATGTCAGGAAACCATTCCAGATGACCATACATCTCTACCTTTCTCTACAATAGCATCCAACTGGAGTTAGACGTTATTGAAATTCCTAAAGACACAAGAACATGAGGAAGGAATCAGTTTAGCGAGGAAATGATCCCTAGAAGAAATGAGCAATGACTATGTGATCATGGGAAGACAATTATTTAAGAGAGGGAAGGATAATCAACTATGGCTATGTGTACATGAAGAAGAGTACTTACCCATATTAGAACTGGCACATGTGAGCATGGCAGGAGGACATTTCTCAGCCGAAATAACTATAAAAATGATCCTCTTTGTAGACTTGTGGTGGCCAACTCCACATATGGATGCAATTACCTATGTACGAAGTTGCGAAACATGCCAAAGAGCTAAATATCCGATTAGACGAAATGATATGCCATTGAGACCTATGGTTTGTGCAAGAGCATTTTCCAAATGGGGTATTGATTTCATAGGACCAATTAATCCACCCACCAAAGGATCACATGCTCAATACATAATAGTAGCAACGGATTACTTGACTAAATGGGTAGAGGTGAAGGCAACCAGAAAAAATGATGCTCAGACCACCGTGAAGTTTCTTTTTGAGCATATCCGTACTCGCTTTGGACTACCTATAGAGGTACTGAGTGATCGAGGAATGCATTTCATGAATGAAGTAATAGAGTCTTTAATGAATGAGTTCTTAGTAATCCATAAAAAATCAGCCCCTTATCATCCTCAAGCCAACGGTCAAGTAGAAATTTCCAATAGGGTGTTGTGCACAATATTGACAAAGATAGTCAATAGTGGAAGGTCAAATTGGGACAAACAATTGCATCATGCAATTTGGGCCTTTCGCATGGCTTACAAGATAGCCATTGGGACTACATAGTTTAACCTAGTGTATGGACAAAACACAATCTTCCCCATCAATTTTTTAGTACCTACTTTAAGAGTAGCACAATAATATGAATGGATGGGGCATGAATTGTCCAAGCAACTACACCAAATTGAGAAGCTACATGAGACTAGGATACAAGTTGTTACTGAAATTTATGCAACAAAGAGAAGGCAAAAATCGTATTATGATGCACACATCAAAGATAAAGGGCTAAAAGAAGGAGATTTAGTTCTAGTATATACTTTGAAACAACATGCCAAGAAACTACAAAAGCACAGATATGGACCTCTAATAATCAATAGGATTTCAACTAGTGGAGTAGTTAACCTAGCTACTTTGGATGGAGATGTTCTTCCTAATTACATAAGTGGCTGTCGAGTAAAATGTTATATAGAGCCATTGACAGACCAAATGTTAGCACGACTTTTAGGTGCACAAAATAGAAAAAGAGAGGAAGAGAGGATTAGACAGGAGGCAAGGAAGAAGCCCTAGAGTATATCAAGAAATGAAAAGAGTGGATAAGGAAAAGGGATGAATGGTATCTACAAGGAGAAGATCCTATTCCCATGGCCAAGTATCAAGTTCACCAGGCCAACACGAACAATATCAGCATATCCCAACCATATTTAAATCTAGGAATTGGAATGACACATTACCAGTTAATAGATGCCTTGATAGACTCAAGAGCGGCACTCAGTTGCATATGAAGGACGATCATCACACATCTTAGAACGACCATAACACCTACTAAAGCACACATGATAGGCGTTGGAGGTCAATTCATAAAATGTATTGGAAAAGCCATGATATCCCTCCACCTAGGAAATTCCACTATGGAACACAAGTTCTGATGTGTAAAGATGAGGATCTAATAGATAACCTAATATTAGGGCAAGATTGGATTATTGAAAATGAAGTGAGCATTCACCTAGCTCAAGGATACATATCAGCCAAAATAGGGCATAAGGAAATCTTTAGCCTATTAGAGGAAAGTCCCTCGCAAGGGCATGACATATTCAAGCATGAGAAAGAAATCCTAGAAGAGGAATTAGCAAACGACTCAATCAAACATGTACCAGAGGAATGTCCTACGAAAGACGTGACTACCAAGAATAATGCAACAGTGGAAAAGGTGGATTCATCCTACATGAATGGTGAATCAAAGAGAAATGATGCGGACAATGCTCCTAAAGTCATCTACAACAAAGGGAGATCATCAACATGGAAGTTCACTATCAGATTACCGCAATCAGGAAGTGCTAATCTACAATGAGTTCACAAGGATCGAGTGAGGGAACCAGAGAAGTCAACACCAATACCAGTCATTCATCTTAGGGAGACAATGGGAAACAACGACTTCTCTTCATCACAATAAAAATAAAAAAGGCTTCTGAGAGTATGGCTTCCAAAGTCATTAGTAGAAGCTCAAAGAACATGGCAACACATATGGACTTGGAAGCAGGTCAGACAGATGGAAAATCAAGAGATAGACAAGCAAGAAGAAACAATATATGGACAAAGCAAGACCCTAAAGCCAAACAAAACTAACCAGAGGTACCGGAGGAACATGACATCAACTACTCAAACTACAAAAATGAAAGAGGAAAAACGGAGAGCATGACAAAACAAAGAGAAGAAGGAACCTCATACTTCACCTACAAAATGTATATGGAGACCCGAGAGGCAACAAGGACCGGAACAACATAACCAAAAGGATTCCTTTTGCACACATGAAGCATCGAATGCACCTAAAGTATGCATGATAGAGCCACATTATGAGGCCATGCATTCATCACATGATGTGTGTAACAAAACTAGTGGTGCACAATTCCCACTTGGGAATAGATCATAGATTCTACTTCCATAAGAATGGACCTACTATGTAAATAAATAAATGCTTCGGCTACACTAATTCTTGTTTTCTTTCAGGAATACAAATAAAAATATGTGGTAAGAAATCTTACTTATGTAAGCAAGGGGAACCGGAGTGACACAATGAACAATATGTTAGTACAATACACATCACTAAAGACATGCTTTCTATAGGAAACTAATGCTCTTCTCATTACAAGTGCAGATGGCTTCTGAGGACTCTGAAGTGACCATTCAAGAAGAGGTGTTGGAATTTCTTCTATAGAGCGTGACTAAGGCAAAAGGTCATTGGTTTAGAGAGGATCATCCAGGAGGAGACTATTTGTTCCTAGTAACAATTAAGATTATGGACACAGACCATTAGTTTCCTGTGATGTCCCGAGATTTCAAAGTAGTGCATGAACTCCCATCAACGGTGGACATCATGAAGAAAGGTGGTATCCACAAATACTTTGAACTCCCGATATACAAACTAGATTTCCAACATTGTACACAAGTCATGAACACCTTACAATCGACATTGCATGATCCATTGGTACCGGAAGGTAGAGTCCTGGATGCAGTAGGTGAGTGGGTTATCATACAATTCACCTGATATTAGACATAGAAGAGGAAGTCAAACTCATTCATCAACACTTTTGCTTTCCCAACATGCACCGATATACTACTCCACAGAAAATTATAGTGCAAATGTTGTCCCATGCAATGAAACAAATCGGGAATCAAGTTAATATGACTTCATACATTCAAGAACGGCTCTTCGAAGCAAAAAAATAGTGGAATCAGAAGAAGTTCCTAAATGGAAGTATTACCTTATTCATATTGATCTATCATGCTTTAGGCATTAGAGAACATTTGAAAGAGATACCGTCATCAGAAGCAATGGCCAAGTATGCAAAGATTGCTATAGCTCCCAGAAAGAAGAAAGGAGTCAAGATCATAGAGGAAACAGAATCCAGCTCCCAACCAAGAATGAGAGGTACAAAAAGGATATGGGAAATTATGTAGATAGAAGCTGAAGCTCCAACCACAAAGAAAGCACACATACTTCCAAGGAATAGGCTTGAAGAAAATCCACCTATTACGGAGGTAGAATTAACAAAAGAAATGGAAGCTACTCACTAGTATATAGGAGGAGAGGTAATTCTATCGGTGCAAGGGCATCACTACCAACAAGCCCTCAAGACAATGAACAAAGAAAAAGGTTGACCAAGGTTCATAGATACATAGAATTGGGATTGATGAATTCTAGTTCATCATCATACACACTAGAAGAACCAGATACATCTATGCTAAATGTGGATATTAAAAGTGACTCAAAGGATGATGGTTAAGGGGAAGAACTAAATCAAGTACAAGACGACTTTCCCATGGAAAGAACCAAAATCGAGTAGGTGCCTCATAACACAAGCAAGGACACCACATGACAGAAGGCATCTCAAGGAGGAGTCCATATTATCAAATTGAATGAAGCATCCAACATCCAAATCAAAGAGACTATCCTAGCGGGAGATGCTTCAATGAAGATACCTAAGGAAGAAAAGGTAGAAAACACAGTCGAAGAATGGGAACCCTTCACACCTATAAGGGTTGTGGTAGAAACCCTCCCTGATGGATGTCACATTTCAAGGAAGTGCCACCAAATCGATCAATAAGGAAGAGAAAAGAAGAGACAAAGAAGTACATCTCCAGATAAGGGAACCACATAATGAGACCATACATGTGGAGCAAGGAAAAGACATAAGAACCGGGAAAGAACCAAGCATCCCCAAAACTTGGTTGAACATAGATGTCGCTAAGCTCAAGCTAGTAGTACAACAGATGATACAAACTACCATGGATACTCAACAACTAATGCTTGAGGTTGATGCAGATTAGGACAAAGCAATGAAGGAGAAGAATCAGTTCAAGAAATAGGTGAGAATTTATCTGCCAAATTATTCAAGCATAAAAGATAATATTAGAGAAGGAGGTAGAAACCAACAAGGCAAAGAATCAATGTGCCACACTAGAAACGGAAAATCTAAGGCTGCAAGAACAACTAAAAGAACTACAAAGCAAATATAGGGCTAACGAAGTAGAGAAGGCTCAGATGCATACTAGAAGCAAGGTCCTTGAATCGCAAATCAAGGTGTACGTGGACGAGGCTGATAATTTAAGGACCAGGAATAAAGAACTGATGACAGCACTATCATGCAACCAACCAATAGCAGCTACCAAAATAAGAGAGAACAACACAAAAGCATTGGAGGAAAGGATAGCAGAGTATGAAGATCAACTAAAGAAAGAGCAAGCTATCATAGCAACATGGGAGAAAAGATATATGGATGACACCTTGGAGCTTAGAAAGAAATTGAAGATGGCAGAAAATCAGTACTTTGAACAATGCAATGAAGATGCGAATCAACTCGTTGCCATAGGAGAGGAGCTACTAAAAAATAAGGAAACGATTATGAAATCCACCGAAGATATTAAAGAAAGGGATGAATTAATAAAGCAATTGAAAAATCAATTAGCATAGCAGGTCAATGAGGGGACACCAGTAGTTCCACACTCCATAGCTGCTACTAAGGAGACTAAGGTACGTCCTCTGTCTCGTCCCCTACATCATTCATTGATAAGGGAGGACATGGAGACCAACACTGAAAGACATACTCGGGATATTGCAGAACTAAGCCAACATGAGCGGGCACTACTGGTGTCCCAACTTACCAAAGCTTTTGAAGATCAAGTAGTCAAAGTCATGAAAGAAGGAAAGATTGAAAGCAAAAATCTAGAAGAAGCACTAAAACCTTTCAATGTGCCTTATGGATTACTCAAAGAACAAACATGACAGTACATAAGGACCACAACAAATAAAGAGCCAAATAGCAACCTACAGTTCAGCGTGCAAACACTTACCTATACACAAGAGCACTTTGACAAAGCAGATCCTATCTGGAGGAGGAAATTTTTGGAGAAGAATCCTACACTATGGGTACACTGAGAATCAGCACCATATATACTTCAAGTCAATCCATCTTTTTGCCTAGTACCCTGAAGACGCTCCTGGATGCAATTTTGGAAAGGACAGTGCTAGGTAAGCATAAATAATCTATGGCTCAACTATCCATTGCTACCAAGTCCACCTCGTAATTACTTACCCACCGAAGAGTACATGGTTAAAACCATAGAATTTTGGATTGCTTGATACTCAGTTGTACCAGATTTAGCACTCCAAATTACTAACAAAATTTTAAGTATGTTACTGAGAGTAATAAAGGTATTTCAACATGCATATTATACATTCTTGAACTTCATCGGCATTAACCATGGATTAGATGCCCTCGTCTTTGATTTATCAACCATACCTAGTCGCTTAACACTAATGGCCATATACTCATGACTCATGTTTTTGCTAAGTACTTACATGCAGACGTTTGAAGAGGCATTCTTCATAGGATTTTTTGAAATGGATTCTAGAAATTTTTGCAAAAATATCTTTGAACATTAATGCAAGACTGTATGTCAAGCCAATTTGCTTAATGAGAGAGCAAAAAGTCATACAAACATACTCATGTCACCACAAAAAGCCTATCGGGGACAACAAAGTTCAAGAGGAGGGACTTGTGGAAGGGGAATCAGGCAAAAAGAAAAGAAGAAGAAGAAGATCAAAGAATAAAATAACTCAGTGAAAAACAAAAGCTCCTAAAGAAATAAAAAACCTTTTGCCTAACGCCCCGCAGGGGCACACATCAAGCGACAACACCAAAGAACTAGGTCCTGAGGATTGGAAAAAAGAAAGATAACAACCAGGACATTTCATGGGAGGTTGCACACAGCTTCCTCATCCACCAAGAGCAGGCGGTGAAGCGAAACAAGCAGGGAAGGGAGACAATATACAAAAGAATTCTTCATCGGATAAGATGACCAATTGTCTGATAATTTTAGGTGCTTCTCCCTCCATTGGATGCTTGAAATGGAAAGAAAGACATTAGATCCTAGAGGATGACAAAGAAGATTTAAAAATAGGACCTTTAAAACATAACGCTCACTTAGAAGGGAGCAAAAGTTGTAGAGTAAGGTGTGTGGTGGAAGAAAGTAAAAAGGCGCCAAGCAATACAACAGGGTCAGATGTGTGAAGACAAAGACATATCAGAAGACCAAAATTTAGAAGGGTGAGAGTTTTAGAAGTTGAAGAGAGTGACTAAGAATAGCACATTCTTAGCCACTGATGCCATGTGTGGCAGCCCGACTTAATACAAGAACCCATACATGTGATATAAGGAATACCAAGGGGCTTAAAGAAGCAAAGGATTAACTTCCGATAAAGTAACAAATTCTCTTACAGTCCTTATTGCTTCTTCCACCATTGGGTGCGTATATTTAGTAGCCATAAACAAGATGCAGACAAATAAACAAAGCCTGTCAAGGGACAACAGAGACGAAGAGGGAGAGAGTGTTGCAGAGAAAAGAGGCACCCCAAAAATTTCAAATTAATAGGCATAAATTTCTTCTTCAAAATTCTAGGAAATTCCCATGAAACTATGTAAATGCATTAGAAGAGTCCTCTAGATGCATAAACCCCAAATCATTGTAATATACTTCTTGTAAAATAATAGGAAATTAGAGATTAGCCAATTAAGTGCCAGTCACTTGTGTGAAAGGACCATTTTTAGGACACATGTATATAAGTCACTTTGTGACTCTTTGTAAAGACTTTTTGCCATTGTGAAGAAGGAAGAATAAAATTTTGAATTTTCTTCTTTCCTACAAACTTTCATCTTCTCTATGATCTTGTGTGTGTGTGTGTGTGCGTGAAGCATGGAATGTGTGTGTAGGACTGTTGTCTACCCCTCCCCATCACTTTTGAACTACTGTAGTGTGTGCATGAGCAAAATACGAGTTCTGGAGTGAGTGAAGGTGTTTCCCACCATTCATTGTTTTGGCCATAACTTGAAGAGTGGTTGTCAGATTTGAGTGTTTTCGACAATAGATGTGTCTCGTCAAGAGCTTCAAAATGGCTACTGTCCATATTCAGAGTTCGGAGCTAAGAGAAACATTCAAATTTGTATTTACTATTGTAATTGGTATCCTGATAGACACTTCTAGAGATTTAGTGACTTTTGGACGTAGATTAGTCTTTTCTCATGCATTATAGCTGAACCACTTCACTTTCCATCACGTGTGCACACATCCTCATACACTTGGTTCATGTGCTTCTTCAAATTGATAATTAAGTGTGTGTCAATCCACCACTATATGCACTTGTGCGGCAAATGAAATTTAGTCTCTTTGACGCAAGTCTCTAAGACCTTGTGCCTTAGGTACACACAAACTCATAAGGAATTTTGGTTATGAATTCCCTTTCGTTATCTGATTTGGGACAATCATCCTCACTAAATTTCACATATGTGGGTAAAGGTTTACTTAATGCCTTTCCACAATGCATATTGAACATGTGAAGTACTTTGGATATGTACTCACTTGAGACAAGTATATGCATCTTTTACTCCTATCACGAGTTATGTGCATGCGAGAAATATTTTTGGCATCCCCCAAATCCTTCATATCAAATGTCTCACTCATCGTGTTTTTGATAAATGACAAGCCATATGAGGACTTCCTAACAATCAACATGTCATCCACATAAAGTATCAAGCATATCAAGATGCCATATGAGCATCTCTTTGTGTAGAGATAATGATCCCCATCGCTTTGAGAATATCCTTGAGACTTCATAAAAGCATCAAACTTTTGGTACCATTGTTTAGGGAATTGTTTAAGTCCATATAACATCTTTCTAAACTTACAAACTAGACTTTCTTTACTAGGAACTACATATCCCTCTGGTTGTTCCATATAGATCCCATGTGTAACATCTCAATGCAAGAAAGTGACTTTCATATCCATTTGGACTATCTCTAGCTCCTCCACTACAATTAATCCAAGCAACATGTGCAAGGTAATCATCTTGGCCACCAGAGAGAAGATTTCATCAAAATCAACACCATGGTGTTGCTTTAAACCCTTTGCAACAAGTCATGCTTTATACTTTGGAGAAGCACTATGTGATGTGAATTTCAACTTATTTCCTACCATTTGGCAAAGGTACTAAATTCCAAGTACCATTCTTGTGAATATAATCCAGCTCACTCTTCATGGCATGCTCCTAGATGACATGATCCTCTATCTGCATAAACTCTTTGTAGCAAGAAGGCTCACTAGAATCTCTTACCATAACAAAACCATAACTTGGACATATCTATCAGGTGGATGCTAGACATGTGTAGAGTTTCTCAATGGTTGTTGAATAGGAACATTAGCAGACTAATCCCATCAAAAATTCTATTGAACATCCCTATGTACAACATTTTTATGCATGCTAATTGGAGGTCTAGTATCCTCAAACACCACTCTTCTCAAGCGAACCTCCTTAGTCATTTGTTTATGCATCTTAGACTCTTTGAAAATGACATCACTACTTCTAATCACTAACCCATCGGATAAGCGATATCTCAAATTTCCTTCTTGACCATATCCAAGAAAACTGCATTTCTTTGATTTATGGTATAATTTTTGTCTAAGATTCTTGGGCATATGAACATATACTTCACACCTAAAATCTTGAAGATGATCATAATGTTGGTGCATTTCAAGCCTTCACACTTGGCTTGAAACCTTGGAAATGTTGTGTTGAAACCTTGGAAATTTAATTCACTTGGAGAAAGGACCATGTGAACTTATGCTTATAAGTTCTTACTTCTTTACCCATTGTAAAAGTCTATATGACTTGGCATCTATATGTAATCACTTACCTACTTGATTAGTCGTGGAATTGGATGGTGTAAATGGAGAGAATATCTCCTTACTTTTAGAGGAGTGATTATAGGAGATTTGAATTTGAATTCAAATTCAAATCTCAACTTAACTTCTATAAAAGATGTACTTGAAAAGTCGTGTTTTTTAAGCTAAAAAATTGAGCTCACTTCCCGAGGCATTCACCATTGTAACTCTGTGTGTGTTAGTACTACTTCATAGCCTACACCACAACACCTCATTTAGCTATGCTTGTCATGCTAATGAGATTGTACAACTACATCAATCAATAGAAGTATACACATTCATAATCTCTGGTTTCTCTGAGTTATCTACTCCAAATCTGTCAACTTCAACAGAGCATATCTCAGGATCTACTGAACCAAATCAAGTGATTCAAAGCACATTGGAACCAGCTCTAAGCATACTACACGCCTACAAAATCTCAAGGTCAAAGGATCAGCCATCTCGGAGAAATCTCGCTCGAAGTGCACACTGGTCTGTGTCTGCAGAATTCCTAAAAAGTCGGGGGTACATATATTTTTGCTAAACATCTTTCTCAGAGTATAGTTTGTCATTTCTTCTCATTCCACTTGCAAATGGTAGCTTGTTAAGCTAATTTAATATGTCCAGAAGGAATTTGATCAATTGTTAGTGTGCTGGTCACACTGAGTGAAAGACTGAGCAGGTGTCACTACAAAAATAGCAAGTTTTTCTTGATTTTTGAAGTCTCAAGTTATCTCTTTTGATTTGATCATTACACATATCATTTGCAAAGTACATATATGCTTTCTTGGTATCATTTGGAAGCTAAGCAAGTGTACTAAGCATATCTAAAGCTGAGGAGGGCTGGAGCAAAGCAGGTCTAGCAGCTCCAACTCAATCTCTTGAGTGCATCCAACCATCTCTCCCAACAGTGGTATCAGAGCAAATAAGGTAAACATGGGAGATGGTTTTCCTTAATTCATTGACAAATTGGACAGGAACAATTACCAAGCCTGGTCATTGAGAATGAAGACCTATTTACAAGGAAGAAGCCTATTTGGATTCATATCAGGAGATGAGGAACTGCCCTCATTCAAAGCTAGAGGACTACCCACCAAGGATGAACAAGAGAGACTCAACCAATGGTGTGCAAAGGATGCTTTAGCAAGGTCTTACCTTCTTAACTCTATATCTGATTTCCTTTTACCTCATATAAGGAACTGTAAGACTTCTCAAGAGACTTGGGAAACTCTGTCAACATATTTCTCTTCCAACACAAGGGCCAGGAAGAATCAATTGTGGATTGAATTCACAACCCTTAGGAAGCAGCCCAAGCAATCAGTCTCAGAGTATGTGACCAAGATTAAAGATGTGGCAGACCAATTAGCAAGTATTGGAGAAGAGATTGAAGAGGAGCAAATAGTCAGGCAAGTAACAAATGGACTCAAGGCAAATGATAAGTGGGAAAGCTTCACCACTGCAATGGACCTCTATATGGACATGCATACCCCAGATCTCACAACACTCATGGGCCAACTATTCACACATGAAGCAAAATTTACAAAGGCAGGAGATCAATCAAAAGGTAACAACCCCTCTGCTCTATATACTGATAAGAAAGTTAAAGATAAAGGTAAAAGTAAGAAGGTTGATGAAGAAGGTTCTACCTCCCAAGCAAACTATGCAGGGAGAGGTAGATCCTCAAGAGGAAGAGGTAGAGGAGGTAAGTCAGGTAGGGGGAGACCCTACAACTCATCACCATGCAACATTTGTGGATTGTCCAATCATACCACAGATGAATGCTACAAGAACTACAAGAATCAGAGAGGAAGAGGCTACTCAAGAGGTGGATACGCTCAAGGGAGAGGCAGATTCAACCAACATCAAGGCTACAATGGATACAACAATCAATACAACAACAATTACAACCACAACCACAATGGTAACTACCAAGGTGGATTCAGAAATAGAAGGGATTACAACAATTACACAGAGGAGCAAGATGACTCCCTATTGATCATGAATATGACCTCCAAGGCAGGTACAAATGATGATCATTTATTTTATATTGACTCAAGATGTTCTAACCATGTAGCTGGCAATGTGGCACTACTCTCTGATTTGGAAGAACCCAAGGGCAAACATCAAGTACAGACAGGTGATGATACTAAACACTCTGTTGTAAAGATTGGAAATGTGAAGACATGTGATGGGAACCAGAACCTATTGAGCAGGGTACTCTATGTACCAACCATCACCAAGAATCTAATGAGTGTTGGTCAGATTGTGGAGAAAGGTTTGCAGGTCAGGTTCACTCAACATGGAGCATATGTGGAGGACCCAAGACATGGATTCAGAAGGATAGCCAAGGGGGAGAAATCAGGTAGATTGTTTACTTTTGAGCTAGAAGACACCAAGAATATTGCTTTATATAATTACAAGGATCAAACACTTTCAGAGTTAGAGATATGGCATAAGAGGTTAGGTCACATAGGTGAAAGAACTCTAAAGCAAATGTGCAGGGATCAATGTGTGCTTGGGATACCTAATGTATCCAAGCAACACATGATTTATAAGTGTGGAGCATGTCAGTTTGGTAAGTCTCACAGGTTGCCCTACTCAAGGAAAGGTTTCATGCATGAAGACTACCTAGACTTGGTACACACAAATGTTTGGGGACCTAGCAAGGACCCTTCCATTTCACGTTCAAGGTACTATGTATCCTTCATTGATGACTATAGCAGGTGGACCATCTTATACTTTATGAAACATAAAGATGAAGTGTTTAATTGTTTCAAGAGGTATCTTGCACTTGTTGAAAACCAAACAGGAAGAAGCTTGAAGAGGCTAAGGTCAGATGGAGGAGGAGAATACTTCTCAAATGAGTTTGAAGATTTCTTGCAGGAAAGAGGCATCAAAAGGGAGATTACTACAAGGTACTCACCTGAACAAAATGGGGTAGCTGAAAGAAGGAATAGACTCATAGTAGAAACAGCTAGGTCTATGCTTAATGAAAAGAAATTGCCAAATTATCTTTGGGCAGAGAGTGTATCTACTGCCACCTATCTTATTAACAGGTTGCCATCCAAATCACTTGATGGCATGACACCATATGAAGCTTGGCATGGTAAGAGACCTTCTCTGGATCATTGCAAAATCTTTGGTTGTGTAGCATATGTGCATATTCCCTCACAGGTAAGGGGAAAGCTAGACCCTAAAGCTGAAAAATGTATCTTCATTGGTTATGATTTGAACCAAAAGGGATACAGATTCTACAACCCAACAAACAAAGGCTTCAAGGTAAGCAGAGATGTCATCTTTGATGAGAATGACTCATGGTATGAGAATGAATGCAGGAAAGTTAGTCTACCCTATGATATGGAAGAAGATTTCCCAAAGCTCACTAAGGAGGAACCAATCCAGAAAGATGAATCAAGCTCAGATGATGATGATACAATAAACCTTGAGGAATTCAAGGCATGGAAGTCCAAAGGAAAGATGAAGATGAAGAAGCTTGAGGATACACCAGAATCCTCAACTCAAGCAATGAGGAGATCTTAGAGAGAAAAGAAGAAGCCTATCAGATTTGGGTATGACACATCAGTTGTAACTAAACATTCTGTATATCTTGCAAAGGATTTGTTGAATGAAGAACCAGGTACCTATGAAGAAGCTATCACCAAACCAGAATGGAAAGGAGCTATGGATGAAGAAATGTAAGCTCTCAAGGAGAGTGATACTTGGGACTTGGTACCCAAGAAGGACTCTATGAAGGTGATAGGATCCAGATGGATCTACAAGCTAAAGAGAAATTCAGATGGAACAATCAACAGGTACAAAGCTAGGTTGGTTGCCAAGGGTTTTGCACAAACCCAAGGCATTGATTATGAGGAGACATTTTCTCCTGTGGCTAAGATGCCAACTATCAGAATATTGGTGAGTGTAGCTGCATCCAAGAATTGGAACATGTACCAATTAGATGTCAAGAATGCTTTCTTGAATGGATCGATATCTGAAGAAGTCTACATGTCACAACCACCTGGCTATGAAGATCCCAAGAAGGTAAATTATGTTTGTAAATTGAAGAAGGCTCTATATGGTTTGAAGCAGGCACCTAGAGCATGGAATTACAGGTTGACAACCTATCTCCAAGACCAAGGATTTGTGATGAGCAAAGCTGATACTTCTCTGTTCATAAAGAGAAGTAGTACAGAGGTAATCTACTTGTGTGTTTATGTTGATGACATCATCATTACAGGCAATGATGTCAATGGTATTAGACACATCAAAGGACAGATGATGAAGGAATTCAAGATCAATGATCTTGGATTATTGAAATACTTCTCAGGTCTTGAGTTAGTCTACACCAACTCAGGTATATATATCACTCAAAAGAAGTATGTACAGGATATGGTCAAGAAGTTTGGCTTGCAGGATGCTAAAGCCTCAACTACTCCAATGGAAGTCAACCTAAAGCTAAGTGCTCATGAAGGTGATGAAGTCCAAGACATTACAGGATATCAAAGTATGGTAGGTAGTTTGAATTACGCTACCTTGATAAGAATTGACATAGCATATGGAGTTAGTGTGCTAAGCCAATTCATGCACAAACCAAGGGTACCTCACCTAGAAGCAGCAAAGAAAATCTTGAAGTACCTCAAAGGAACTCAAAGCCATGGTTTGTACTTTCCTTATACATCAGATATTGACATTAAAGTATACTCAGATGCAGATTGGGCAGGATGCAAGGATGATAGAAGAAGCACATCAGGTTACATTTGTTTTGCAGGAGATAAGCCTATTTCTTGGTCAGCCAAGAAGCAACCTACAATGGCATTGTCATCCACTAAATCAGAGTATAGAGGGCTTGCCAATGCCACTCAAGAAGCTATCTGGTTGAAGCTCTTGTATACAGAGTTAGGTCTATACACTAGACCTCCAATTATCTTTGGAGATAACACTAGCTCTCTTCACCTTGCAGCTAACCCAATATATCATGCTAGAACCAAAAAGATAGAGGTTCATTACCACTATGTGAGGGAGAAGTTACTAAGCAAAGACATTCAATTGACTTATGTGTCTACTAATATGCAATGTGCAGATTTACTCACTAAAGCTTTGGATGGAAACAAGCTATGCAGATTCAAATCTATAATTGGATTGCAGGATGTGATTGAAGACTAAAGATGAAGACTTAAGCCAAAGCGCTTGGCTTGAGGGGGAGCTGTTGGTGCATTTCAAGCCTTCACACTTGGCTTGAAACCTTGGAAATGTTGTGTTGAAACCTTGGAAATTTAATTCACTTGGAGAAAGGACCATGTGAACTTATGCTTATAAGTTCTTACTTCTTTACCCATTGTAAAAGTCTATATGACTTGGCATCTATATGTAATCACTTACCTACTTGATTAGTCGTGGAATTGGATGGTGTAAATGGAGAGAATATCTCCTTACTTTTAGAGGAGTGATTATAGGAGATTTGAATTTGAATTCAAATTCAAATCTCAACTTAACTTCTATAAAAGATGTACTTGAAAAGTCGTGTTTTTTAAGCTAAAAAATTGAGCTCACTTCCCGAGGCATTCACCATTGTAACTCTGTGTGTGTTAGTGCTACTTCATAGCCTACACCACAACACCTCATTTAGCTATGCTTGTCATGCTAATGAGATTGTACAACTACATCAATCAATAGAAGTATACACATTCATAGTCTCTGGTTTCTTTGAGTTATCTACTCCCAATCTGTCAACTTCAACAGAGCATATCTCAGGATCTACTGAACCAAATCAAGTGATTCAAAGCACATTGGAACCAGATCTAAGCATACTACACGCCTACAAAATCTCAAGGTCAAAGGATCAGCCATCTCGGAGAAATCTCGCTCGAAGTGCACACTGGTCTGTGTCTGCAGAATTCCTAAAAAGTCGGGGGTACATATATTTTTGCTAAACATCTTTCTCAGAGTATAGTTTGTCATTTCTTCTCATTCCACTTGCAAATGGTAGCTTGTTAAGCTAATTTTATATGTCCAGAAGGAATTTGATCAATTGTTAGTGTGCTGGTCACACTGAGTGAAAGACTGAGCAGGTGTCACTACAAAAATAGCAAGTTTTTCTTGATTTTTGAAGTCTCAAGTTATCTGTTTTGATTTGATCATTACACGTATCATTTGCAAAGTACATATATTCTTTCTTGGTATCATTTGGAAGCTAAGCAAGTGCACTAAGCATATCTAAAGCTGAGGAGGGCTGGAGCAAAGCAGGTCTAGCAGCTCCAACTCAATCTCTTGAGTGCATCCAACCATCTCTCCCAACACATAATATGGTGGCTTCCTTGAACATAATTCTTCCTGCCACTTTATACCTTTGGTAGTACTACTAGGTGAAAGACTAGTCACATGAATTGGAGTCAATACTACTTTTTTCCTAAAAGCCTTGTGAACGTTTTGCATGATGAAATAGAGAAAAAAGTACATGTTGAATAATATTCATTTGAGGTAAATTTACCCCCATTATTCAAATGCAAAGCCTTGAGCTTATTTCGTTTTTCAATATCAATTGAAGCAAGTCATTTTCTGAAGGTAGGGAATACCTAATCCTTTAATTTGATAGGATATACCAAGAATTTTCTAGTACCATCATCTATGAAGTGACAAAGTAAAGAGAACCACCAATGACCTTGTGGACAAAGGACCACACACATTTTTATAAATGAGATCTAAAAGGGTGAATTGAAGAGTTAATGTGCAGCCTATGCACATTCCTAATTTTCTGTCCATATTGGCTATGCTCACAAAATGAAAAATTAAAAAGTAAACACAAAGTAAGTAGTGAGAATGAGAAACATTTTGCATTCCACTATGAGATATGTGGCCTAAATAGCCATGCCAAATACAAGCCACATGCTCTTTAGTAACATCTAACAAGTGTTCTTTCTATGATATAAATAAGGGATAAAGTGGTCCAACTTTGCTTCCTTTTGCAATAACCATATTGCCATTGATATGTAAGAGGACTGATCAAGTTGACCAATTCACATCAAACTCTGTGATAATAGAGGGAGATTATAGAATACCCAAAAAACACAGTATATGGAGAGCATGAACACAAATTTCTCAGGTCTTACAACTGCACTCAAACTTACTATCTATAGTTGATGAGGCCATTGTTGAGATATCAAGATTAGCATGTGATGATCGGGGATGACACACATCACTTTTTCATTTCTCTAACATGTATAGTGTGATGAAATCTAATCCCTTCATACACCTTTTCTACTACCCTATAGAAAAACTTGAATTCATGCGCATTATAGTGATCCAAATCATGTAAGCTTTTAGCCACAACTATTATATGGATCTGCTTAGGTCAGCCACCAACTTTGTAGAAAAAAGACTATGCAAAGATGTAGGATATGTAGAAATTTAGGTTACAAAGATCCACCAATTTCTTTACACATAAAATTGATTTCAAGGTGCCCTCTTAGGAAAATTAAGACATGTATATAAGCTACAAAGTGCAAGTAGCTAACATGTAGCTAATCCGTAAATTATAATTAATAGCTAATAGGAAGTATCAAACATGTGGATAATCGATAAGTAGCTAACTATCAAGTAGCTAATTTACAACTAGGTAGCTAATAAGTTTCAACCAATAGCTGATATAAGCACTTACAACTAACACAATCACTAATAGCTAACATAATAACTAATTTGAACTCCCTCAGTTTTTACTTGCTTGGTGTCCATCTAGGCTTCTAATTTTCTCTTGGTGTAAATACTAGTACAAGGCTAGTTTGAGTTGAAAACTAATACCTTTCTCAATTTTTGATCTTCTTGTGCATCCTTGTGCCCAACTCCTAGTGTAGCCTAACATTGATTTGATGAGGATGGAGCATTACCTTTCACAAATGTTGTGCATGGAACTTCATTCTCCATCCAACCTATCGCCAAACATCATTACAATCAATAACACTATTGAGCTATAAAAAATTATACACAAGTATATAATATGAGGCATAAATAACAAAATACTTTAACAACATCATTACAAAATAAGCTGTTTTCAAAATCCAATGATAGCTAATAGATTTGGAGAATGTAACATGTGAGGATAGTAGCCATTTCAAATGAGAATTATGTAAGAGGATGAACATTAGTGATATTCTTTCAAAAGATCCTCTATATTAGGTATAATGCCTCTATTTAGGTTTGATCAAGTAGTTTTTCGCCTTCTACATAGGGCAAAATGGCTTGGGTTCTTTCATCCTTTTGAAGGTGCTTCCAAAATTCTTTTATCTTTTTCCATAAACTTCATGAAAGTGGCATCATCTTATACATTGACATCTACAACGTTTGTTGGGCATCTAGAAATTTCACAAACTATGACTTGTTTACAATAAATTTGCTTCAACGAGGTTTCATTTGTAGCATTTATTTGAAGATGATCTCTATTTGGAATCGGATTTGGATCGACTATTGGATTTTATAGAGGATCCTTGTTTGTACAAACAAAAGAATCATCAGTTCGAAGAGGAACATGCTTTGAAAGATTAGTATTTGAAGCAAGATCTTGATTTGGATACGTATTTGAATTAGACCGTGGAGGAAGATCCCCTGAGGGGATATGATATAGGTTACAACTAGACCCTAGCATAGATTCAAATTGACAAGAAATAGGCATGTGGATAGAAAGAGCAACCTCTTTATCAACTACAAAGTCGTGACTAGATAGATGAATATCTGAGGTGCTAACTAGATCAAGACAATTCTCAATTATTTGGTCTAGACACTATCAAAGTCAATGCATATGGACTCCACATAATGCATGTGGTCAACTGTACAAGGATCCACAATGCATCCCTTGTGGAATGGGTTTAGAGGAAGTATGGAACATTGTTGCTTCCTTTGGACGTTGAAGATTAGGCACAAGTCTTACTTTTAGCAAATGGTGTACATTCAACATTCTCATTTGTCCCAAGGTCCATATTCTATGCAACATCACCATTGTTAGGTTTTAATGTGAGTGTAGTATAAGAAACTGCTTAGTACATGGAAACCAACCATATTAGTGTTTTGGTAGAGGACTAAAGATTAAGAACAAGCAAGACAATCGATGGATGCATAAAGCATAGATAGGTATAACTAGATAAATATTTAGATAGATAGATAGTTGGATAGCTATATAGCTAGATAAGTGGATAGCTATATAGCTAGATAACTGGATAGCTATTTAGCTAGATAAATACTTGCATAGTTTTTAAGATCGATAGTTAGAAAACACAATAACTATTCATCTAGATAGATATTTCAATAGCTATATAGCTAGATATCTTGATAACTATTTTGTTATAAAGATAGTTGGATAGCTATATAACTAGATAGCTAGATGACAATTTATCTAGATAGATAGTTGGATAACCATTTAACTATATGGATAGATATCTGGAAAACTTTTTAGCTACATACATAGTTGTATAGCTATTTAGCTAAATAGGTGGATAGATGAATAACTTTTTAGCTATTGGATGGGTATTTAGCTTCTTAGGTAGATAGCTTGATAGCTATGTAGTTATTAGGTTGTTATTTAGATAGATAGCTAGATATTTGGATAAGTATTTATCTATCAGGTCGTTATTTATCTACATAGGTAGATAGATAGCTATTTAGTTAACAAAAAACTATTTAGCTAGACAAGTGGATATTTGGATAACTATTTATTAGCTAAGAGGAAGCTATTTAGCTTGATAGGTATCTAGCTAGATAACTATTTAGCTATTGGGTAGCTAAATAGCCAGATAAGTAGATAACAAGATAACTATTTAGCTAATATGAAGCTATTTATTTTAATAACAAACTAGTTGGATAACTACTTAGTTATTGGATAATTATTAAAATAAAAAGGTATACAAGTTGATAACTATTTAGCTACATAGTGAAATATTGATACATACCATTTTTAAGTTGACCTTCAGGTGGGACTAGGGAACCAAGGGGATTCCAAAGGATTTTGAGCAATACAAAGGGAAAGTTGGAACTAGAAGACAAAGCTTATGAACCTGAGATCTGGTAGGCACTGAGGTAAGGATAGGCAAATCATTAGATCATATAAGGCTAGTGTCAACCATACAACTAGGTCTTGGGCACAAGAACTAAGTGGTTATCCCTACACACTAAGCTTAGAAATAAGTGACTCAAAAATGTCTTTTAACATGGAGAGACCCACACGTACCTCAGGAACTGCCTATTTGCAAACACCAGAAGGTCCCTATAAGACACAATTGGAGTATATTAGGATCAACCAATTAGGTGCATGCATCTATGAGGATGGTCTCAGGCAATCAGTTATCCAACTAAAAAATCCCGATCAACCCTTTGGACTTGAACACCCAGTGGTCAAGTTCGAAGATGGTTCTTATATTGATAAGGAAGGAACCATGTATGTGGTTAGCAGCTTACCAGATAGGATGGAAGAAATTGGAAATATCATTCTTGAAAATGAGATAAGAGACCTAGAGCAAGGAGACCTAGGAGGAGAACCCAAGACTCCCAGAGGCAAGTCAGTCTTGACCAGGGTAATTACTCAAGAGTGGACTCCCCAAGACAACAAAAGCATAGAACTATTCTTGAATAGATAAAGAGAGGAAGCCTTTTGGAGATTCAAGCAAGATCAACCTAACCCAATAATCACCATCTACGAATTCAAAGACCTTGAGACACCAGACAAAGTTTTCTATCTAGACAGCACATCAGAGAGAATGTTCTTGGTAACAGAACATAACAGGCATGCATACACTTGAAGGAGTGAATTGATTTTCCCTCCACCAACGTCTAATGTCTCCCATGGCCTGCAAGGAGCAAGATCATCCAAGGCTCATGAAACCTAGAGGGAAAGAACCAAAGAGAGACCTGAGGTAAGCTTCGAGTAGACTATGGGTGGAGATTGATCAAGACTTGAAGGAGAAAGATATGAAAGGGAGAGACACCGAGCACATAGACATCAAAGAGATGAACATGATTTCCCATTGCCTAGACCTTGAGAGCACTCAAGAACCCTTAGATGCTCTCAAGTGTTCAAGGCAATGAAGAACTATTTTCATGGTTCAAGAGATCCTTATGATCAAGTGGTCTAGTTCAAACAAGTGTTAAGAGTTGAATAGATTGAGAAATTGTTCACCCAATTTGAGGCATTTGGTTTAACTCTTAAGGGTATTGCCTTAACTTGGTTTCAACCCCTGAATAGTCATAATTATCGAGATATAGGTCAACTACTAGAAGCATTCATTGTAGAATTCTCCAAGAGTGGCATCAGGCATAATACATCATCCTTTGTCCACACCTTCAAGCAAAAACCCCAAGAAACAGTGCGACTTGTAGGAAGAAGGTTCAGATAGTACATAGAAAGACGTCATGTGCCAGAATTACCCACACTGGCCAAACAAGCAGCCTTGTTCTTATATGGCTTACTGAGCACCAACTTAAGATCATGTGTACTTGAAAGAGCCTAGATCCATAGAAAAGTGTGTGCAAATGTGCATTGATATAGAAGATAGCTTGGGTGAAGAATTAGAATATTCCAAAATCTATAAGGATTTTGATAGTTCTACTAGTCATACCTCCAGAACCTTCATGAAGATAGATGAGATAGATGAGCAAGTTTCCAAGAAGCTAAGAGTTCAAAACAGATAAACACCAAGAGTCACCTCATTGAAGCGATGTTATAATTGTGGAGGAGACCACATGGCAATGTTTGTTCAATGATGGTTCAACCCCAAGAAAACCCGAATGATCCATATTGCACTATTCAGAGAAAATACGCAAATCAATAACCTTACCAATAGGGTAGGTATGAGAATCAATACCAACAGCCATATTATAGGCCACAATAGCAATATCAGGCACCATATAGGCCACAACAAGTCCTAGGAAACCAACCACCAGCTCTTGTCAATGTGATTCCAGTTAAGTATGCAGTGGTAGAGGAAAACCCTAATAGACCATTGGTGCCGATAACACCATTGGTCTTAGAAAATGACTCTCATGCTCAAAGTTCAGACTATTCTCATGAAGATATTCCACATGATTATTACACAGAGTCACCTGAGCATAGTGAGACTTATTCATATCAATATGAGGCACCACCTATGGAACAAAATTAGGAGCCAGAATACTCCAATGTGATGTATACAAATCCTAACCCCAGGCACAAGAGAGACAAGTAAAACCACTATCCCCTAGAGGACCATGGTTTAGATGTCAACGTGACCATTTCATTCATGAATGTCCCTACTCATTGACCTAGGACAAAGACAAAACATCACAATACAAGGCTTTTATCCTGAGTGTGACAAAGAACATCTTCCGAGAGATTGTCCCAGGAATCCCTCTAGTGTGCCCTAGGTTACACCAATTAATGTGGTAGGCTTAGTGGTGGATTCAAGTGCAAGTAGCAGCAATGTGGCTCCTGTATGTTAAACATAAATAAGTAAGGTCGTATATATTTTTGCAAAAAGGCTTTTTTTCAAATGGAAGAAAAATACAAAAATGAAGAATAAAAGCATTTACTTCAGCAAGTATGGAGATTGAAAGAGAATCAAATCCAAAAAATCTGAACTAGAAGAGGAGTGGCTACTCAAAGTGTGGAAGAGTTATGGAGAAGAGCTCTCAAACTCATCATGAGAGTTTTTGGTCACTTGGCTATAAACAAGGCAAGGGAGGGCACTCAAGAGTAGAGGAAGAAGGCGTGGAAGTCCCCTTGTAGCTATTTCATTTGGTTTGAGCCATTTCGTTCTCTTCACTCTCATAGAATATGTCTAATCGCATACCAATTTTTAGGTAGTCTACTTGTGAGAGTCTTGTATCTGAATATATGTATCCAATTTTAGATTTTAAACATTTCTTAGAAAGCTTATCTCAAGTAGTGCCTCTATCTAGAGCACTTTTATCAAATTCTTTATGCTCTATGTGTTATTAAATTTTTAGTGAAGTCTAGTTTTCAGCTTAATTGAGTGGATAGGTAGCCTATTTTGAGGCAAAGAGTTACCAACCCAAAACTATTCTAAATTGAGTGTTTGATAGCTCATTTGAAAGCTAGTGTCTACTTTGAGTGACCAAAGTTTCAAGTTCATTGCATTTTCTCGTTGGTACCAGTTTTTATTTGAAGATTAAGCTGTTGGCAAAAGCCTTGATTCTGAGAAGGTCTTCTACACTTTCTACTATGAATAGGAAAGGAATTCTCAACAATTGGTATCAAAGCATTGGAGTTTGAAGAGGCAAAGCATTGGAACTGAAGTGAAGCAAAGAAGAAGGTACAAATCAAGGGGGAGCTTCATAAATTCAAGGAAGAGCGCCACAACATATTTGAGGTAAACTTCAATCTTGGAAGTTTTCAATGGCTATTTTACGACAAGTTCAGAAGTTAGACAAAGATAATTTTCAGTCTTGGAGATATAGAAGAGAAAATTACCTTAAAGGCAAAGGTTTATGGAGTCTACTTAATGGAGATGATCCAAAATCGGTGGACCTTAAAGATCCCAACATTACTCCGGCACAAAGGAGACAATTTGCTGAGTGGGAAGAGAGGAATCTAAGGGTGATGTTCCTCATTTCATATAAATTGATTGTTGGACATCGAGAAGCTGAAAAGCCTCGCGGCTATAGGTTTCGCTCTAAGATGTGTTGTCAAAAAGCAAAAGGAAAAATCGCTGCTTTAGAAAATCTTCTTTTAACTCGAATGACTGAAAAATATTGTGAATCTCTTCAAAAAGTAAAAACTTCTTTTTGAATGACCACCCAGCCAAGACTGAATCTCTATAAAATGGAACGCTACTCCATGAACGAAGCAATAACACATGTTTTAACCGACCATGCCGACCCCCAATGACGAAGTCCCCGCATTCCCTCTTCGAACGCAAGGACTCTCGAATGGATGGCTCACATATGCCTTATTAACTCTCTTCTTCATTGCAAGCAGCACCATACTCATAGTTGTTGAAATACATCACCTTTATGCCTCTGTATCTGAACTTCTCATATGGCTTGGTTTTATGGTCCCCATACTACTTGTCGTAATATTGGATCAGGGAACAGAAGTACACACGGAAGAAGAGCATTCTGATGAATCAACATCGGTCTTTGTTACTGTCGATCCAAATCCACCATTGGGCGTCAAGCAACAGGACCTGTGCCGTCAGCTCGAGTCACATCCTGAGCTTGCCTTTGAGGATTACCATCCCATCAGACCCTCGTGAGTGCGACGTCGAAATCCAACCATGGGTCGAAAAGCTGTGTCTAAGACATTTCTAGAGATCTACTTCATCAATTTTGGTCTCTTGAATACAGATAAATTATGGGTTTATGCTAATATCACGAAGCCATTGACCAATGAGGGTCGCTCTTGAGGGATCGATTAGCCCTTTAGCATTTAACGATATGATGATTATTACCGTAGGTTAAAGGATTCAAAATTTGTGTAGAGAAGGTTCGAAATATGCACAGAGAGAGAGCCTCAAAGCGATAGCAGAAGACAGATTTGCAGAACTGCATGTAAATTGATTGTTGGACGTCGAGAAACTGAAAAGCCTCGTGGCTCTGCGTTAGCTCTAAGATGTGCTGTCGAAAAGCAAAAAGCAAAATCGTTGCTTTAGAAGATCTTCTTTTGACTCGAACGACTGAAAGTCCTGTGAATCTCTTCAAACTGCTTTTTGGATGGCCACCGAGACAAGACTGAATCTCTATAAAACGGAACGCTACTCCATGAACGAAGCAATAACACCTGTTTTAGCCGGCCATGCCGACCCCCAACGACGAAGTCCCCGCATCCCCTCTTCGAACGCAAGGACTCTCGAATGGACGGCTCGCATGCGCGTTATTAACTCTCTTCTTCATTGCAGGCGGCCCCATACTCATAGGTGTTGGAATACATCACTATTACGCCTCTGTATCTGAACTTCTGATATGGCTTGATTTTATGGTCCCCATACTACTTGTCGTAATATTGGATCAGGGAACAGAAGTACACACAGAGGAAGAGCATTCTGATGAATCAACATCGGTCTCTGTTATTGTCGATCCAAATCCACCATTGGGCGTCAAGCTACAGGACCTGTGCCGTCAGCTCGAGTCACATCCTGAGCTTACCTTTGAGGATGCCTGCACTCAATCTCGCTTCGTTGACAAGGGTGCGGAGTGCCAAATCTGCTTAGACGCATTCACAGACACCGACCACGTCGCCTTGTTGATGCCGTGCAGCCATGGATTCCATCCCACCTGCCTTAAAAATTGGATCTTATTGGACACATCCTGTCCTATCTGTCCTGGACGTATTGAGTTCATGGAAGACCAACAACTACGTTCGGGAAGGGGCCCTCCGGCTTCACACTTCATCTCACCGAACGAGCTCGCATAACTTCATCCTTATTATGAGGTTATGTGCCCACGTATACCAAAGCAACGTCGCATGCAAGTTCTTCTCTTCGATTTTCTTAATAACACAGTGTAATCGTAGACCAAAGCAACGGCGCACGGAAAATCCTCCTTTTTAATCGATTTTTCTGAACAACACAGTGTATTTTAGTCCAGAGGAACGGCTCGTGAAGCTCTCTCCTTCTATTTTTTTCTGCTCATATTAAAATTGATGCATAAGAGACAAAATCTCTTCTCTGAAATGAGAAAGCATTCTTGAATTTTAAATTTTCCTAAGTATCTTCAATTCAGTCACTTCAGTTCGAGCATTTTTTTATGAAAACTCAGTGTCTTCTACAAGTAGTGAGAATAATATGGGGTCATGTATGAAAGAATCATTTGTGTTTTGATCACATATGGATGTGTTTCTTTGAATCTGAACTAACAAACGTGCTTTCCTACCTAGCTGCATGTACCTTGATACATATTCCAGTACATCTTCCAGTCCCCATCACTTGATACATCTTCCCGTACATATTCCGGTCCTCATCACTTGATACATATTCCAGTACATCTTCTTGAATCGATCATGAGTGATTACTTTATTATCAATCTGAATACTTCACATGTCCTCTTCACCTAATGTTGTTTTCTCTATTGACATATAACCTTGCTTTCATACACATGCTAATTTCTAGTGTCTCAAGACATCTGCACTATTCCAACCTAGCTGCATGTACCTTGTGGGTTGCATGACCCTTATATGCTTTGACCATTACATTTGAATGGATACAAGAGTGTGATAAAGATTTTGAAGAGCTCAAACATTGGTTTGTCGCTACACCAATCTTGATAGTGCTTTATGGGGAAATCTTTCACATGTTTGTTTATACATCTAACTATGCCATAGGTTGCATTTTGAATATTGAACTTGCTAATAAGGGAAAAATAATCTTTCCAATTTTCTTTGTGTTGATATATTTAGGTAGTGATGTGTGTGAACACTCTAGGATCGTCGGGGTACTTTTTTCCCTCTTTAGGAGGTATTTTTCCCCTAGCTTGTATATATGCCTATTGCCCTAACGGGCTACTTATCTTTGTACATTCTCTAGTAATACATTCAGTATTGTGTGTTGTGCTCCAAGCTTCTTCTTCCTCCTTGTGCTGTTTGTGTGCTTCCGCAGACATCTAACTCCAATAATTGGTATTAGACCAGGTCGTCGTCGCGTCATCTAGGGCGCCGTCGACACTCCCCCGTTTGCAGTCTCAGATTCGCACAAAATTTGGTGAGCATACTCAGGGTGTTTCTGAGCTCATTTTGGCCTCCGAACACACTATCGCAGTGCTTGTGCAAGCTATTTCATCTTTTTGTGCCAAAGGTATACACTAGTTTCTGTTCACTAGTATAAACGTCTCGAAGTCTGCTACATGTTTAGTAGAATTCGTCTGGGCAGTTCTGTTCAACTTTTTCAGATACAGTCAATTTTTTGCATCAAGGTATTTTAGTCACTGGCCATGGCTGAAAGCAGTGATGTATTCCGTATGTTGGTTGTTGAGGATAAGCTGGATGGTACCAACTACCTGTTATGGGCTTATATGATGCGACATGTGTTGGTTGCAAAAGGACTGTGGAACATTGTGCAGGGTGTCGAAAAACGTCCTATCATACCTGCAACTGTTACAAGTGCAGATACTGAAGTTGATGCAGAAGGTGTCGAAGATGATGGTATTCTGCATATTCCTATTCGTGCTGTAGTTTTTGTTGCACCTATTGTAGAGTAGATTCGTTGGGATGGCACAGATGCCCAGGCACATGCATTGATAACTTTGTCTGTCAAACGTGCCATTATTCCTCATATTCGCTCTTGTAGAACAGCTAAGCATGCTTGGGATACACTTACCACATTGTACCAAGCTAGGAATGAGGCTCGTGGTGCTTATCTCCAAAAACAGTTCGAGAGTGAGCACATGAATGAAGGTGATTCTATGAACAATTTCCTAACAAAGATCAAAGACTTGAAGGAACAATTGATTTTTGTTGATGAGGTTATACCAGATAACTCACTTGTGCAGACCGTTCTAAATGTTCTTCCCGATTCATATAAAAGTTTTGCTTCTACTCTTCGGCTGATGATGAAAGGCAATCCAAATGCCTTGTCATTTGAGGAGTTAGTCTCTGTTCTGTTGTAGGAAGATTGATCCAGGTAGAACAAGTCCATTATGCGTGTTGTAGACCAAGATTTCCTAGCTAGTCAGAAGGACAAAGGAAAATGGAGCTCTTCTACTAGTAAGCAGAAATCTACAAATGCTGCACATTCGAAGAACCAAGACAAAGATGAAAAAAAATCAAAAAAGCAAAAATTGTTTTGTAAGTACTGTAAAGGGAATGATCATATCATAAAGAACTGTCCAAAAATGGCTAAAAAAGAGGCAAAGAAGAAAGAGTCTGGAATAGTTGTTGCAGAAGCCTCTACACCAAAAATGGAGTCTCCTAATCTTGTGTAGGAAAAAGAATGGGCATTTACTATTGTTTGCAGTTTTGACTCATCTTCTCATGAGTAGTGCATGTCTGCAATAGACTCAGATGTTTGGTACTTTGACAATGGGGCAACCAAATATATTACCTTGTAGCATAGTTTCTTCTCTTCACTCGAGCCTGCCCCTACAGGGAATACTATTACATGCGCTTACAACTCCTCTTATCATGTTATGGGAGTTGGTAAGATCATTTTGACCACTGCTGATGGTAGTTATTTCACTTTGTCAAATGCTTTATTTGTGCCAAGGATCAAGAAGAACCTGTTATCAGTTTCTACATTAGCCAAGATTGGCTTGGTTGTGAAATTTATTGATGACAGGTGTATAGTTCATGATCTGTCAAATGGTGATGTGATTATTGCTTCTGGCATTTTATGTCATGGGCTGTATAAGCTCATAGACTATGGAAGATCTGTAAATCATTTGGCATGTGTAGTAAATGATTCTCAGGCTATATTAGATGCAAAGCTTTGGCATGCAACTTTGGTCATCTAAATTTTGCTAGTTTGCTACGTCGACATAAATTTGAAATGGTGTCCTCTTTGTCCAAACTTGAGGCACCTGGAAAACATGTTTGTGAAGGTTGTATTTTGGGCAAAATGCAACGTTTGTCCTTTCCAAAAGATGGTTCAGTTCAGGCTACTCAAAAATTGCAGCTTGTACATAGTGATGTCTGTGGTCTATGCAGACACCTTCTTCTGGGAATAATCTTTACTTTGTGACTTTCATTGATGATTTTTCCAAGCATGCATGCGTATATCCATTGAAGGAAAAGTCCGAAGTGTTCATGTGCTTCAAATAGTTTTTGGTTTTGGCTAAAAATCTGTCAGCATGTAAAACGGGCACTCTCCATTCAGATCGAGGGGGGGAATATATGTCTTCTGATTTTAATGCATTTCTAGCTGAATGTGGGATAAAATACCAGTGTACAGTGCCATATACACTTCAATAGAATGGATTTGTTGAACGAAAGAATAGGTCACTCATGGAGATGGCGAGGTGTATGGTCAAGAGTTAGGCTTTACCACATAGTTTCTGGCTTGAGGTTGTCATGTGTGCAGTATACGTACTGAACAGGTGTCCCACTAAAGTGTTGTAGTCTATCACTCCATATGAGGCTTGGCATGACCGCAAGACATCTGTTGGTCATCTGCATGTTTTTGGTTGTTTGGCATATGCATTAGTGCTTGAACAGCATCACAGGAAATTGGATGATAAAGTAGTAAAATGTATTTTTGTTAGGTACAGTTCTAAAAGTAAAGGCTATTGTCCGTATCATCCACAGACTAAACACATTCTGGTTAATTGTGATGTTTCTGTGGAAGATGTTATTCAACCATTGCTTTCATGTACTAAGGTGACATCTGTTAGCTCCAAAGACATGTATGATACTTTGCTGCCTCTTTTTACAGGTGGATAGTCTAGTGCTGGTCCCAATGAGGCAACTTCTCAACCTTTTTAGGTTTCATGTGATGATGCAGATAATTCCATTTCTGATACAGATGTACATGATGCACTTATTGATGAGAGAGCTGATATTGAGCAGTCAAGAACTATGCCAAAATGGCTAGTGCAGACCTTGTGTGATAGTAAATTACATGCACCTTTGTCATATCATACTCAATCATGCTCTCATAGTGCCTCATTTGCATTAGATTGCTACGCTATGGCTGCATCTAGTCTCTGTGATTAGAATGAGCCTGTTTCGTTTGATGAAGCACAAATTTCAAAAAATTGGATGGGTAGTATGCAATCTGAATATGATGCAATAATGAAGAATGGTACTTGGTCTTTATGTGACTTGCCTCCTGGCAAGAAGGCCATTGGCACTAAGTGGGTATACAAGTTGAAGCGTAAACCTGATGGTACAGTTGATAGGTATAAGGCTAGGCTTGTTGCAAAGGGTTATGCGTAGGAAAGAGGCATTGATTTTGATGAGACCTTTGCACCTACATGCCGTATTACTACTGTTTGGAGTATTTGTGCACGTGCAGCCCATCGTGGTTGGAATGTACATCAGTTGGACATTAAAACAGCATTCCTGAATGGTGACTTGCATGAAAACGTGTATGTTTTTCAGCCCTGTGGCTTTGTGCAGAAAGGGCATGAAAACCAAGTGTGGAGGTTAAAGAAGGCATTATATGGTTTAAGGCAAGCACCACGTGCTTGGTATGAGAAGATACATGCCTATCTGATTGCACATGGTTTTGAGAACAGTCCAACTGAAAGCACCTTATATGTTAAGCGTGATAATGATGTGCTTCTTATCATTGTTGTCTATGTTGACGACATTCTACTCAGTACTCCTATTGAGAAGCATATTGCTGATTTTAAGGCTGATTTGCATGCCTCATTTGAGATGTCTGATTTGGGGCATTTGCATCACTATTTGGGCATTCAGTTTATGCAAGTTGATGGTGGAATGGCTTTGTGTCAAACAAAATATATTGACACATTTTTGCAGCATTTTGGCCTTGAAGACTGTTAGCCTATTGCCACTCCTATGGAGACAGGTTTACAATTGAGTCTTCATGATGCTGGAGATGCATTTGATGTTGTTCTCTATCAACAGGTTGTTGGATGCTTGATTTACTTATGCATTACTCGGCCAGATATTCAGTTTGTTGTCTCGCAAATGAGCAGGCTTATGCATTGCCCAAGAGTCAAGCATTGGTAGGTGGTTAAGCGCATCTTTCACTACTTGAGTGGTACTCCGCTACTTGGGTTGTTTTATCCCAAGGGGGGATCACTACTGCCAGATTTGCATGCTTTTCCTGACTCTGATTGGGTTGGTTGCTATGACACTCGTGTGTCCACTAGTGACTTTTTCTTAATGCTTGGTAGCTCATGTATATCTTAGTTGAGCAAGAGCAGCCTACTGTGGCCACTTCTAGCTGTGAGGCTGAGTATAGGGCAACTTTCACAGCTACTGTTGAGTGTGTGTGGCTCAGACGCCTTATGGCTGATTTGGGTGTTGGACAGTCTTCTGCCACCACCATCTTCACTGACAGTTAGAGCGCATTGGCAGTTGTGAGGAACCTTATGTTCCATGCTCGCACTAAGCACATTAAAGTGAATTATCATTATGTCATGGAGAGGTTCTCTGCTGGGGATATCAGCTTGGCATATGTGCCCACGCAGGAGAACATTACAGACATTTTCATGAAGGCTCTGCCTAGGGAGAAGTTTGAAGCTTTCCACAAAGCTTTGGTCTTACTTCCATTGGTGAAGTCATTTCCACATAGCTTGGCACTTCCTTACACATGAGTGCCAGCTACTTGTTCACCGCATCACTCCCAGGGGATATTTGTTGATATATTTAGGTAGTGATGTGCGTAAACACTCTAGGATCACCGGGGCACTTTTTTCCCTTTTTAGGAGGTTTTTTCCCCGACTTGTATATATGCCTATTGCCCTAATGGGCTACTTATCTTTGTACATTCTCTAGTAATACATTCAGTATTGTGTGTTGTGCTCCAAGCTTCTTCTTCTTTCTTGTGGTGTTTGTGTGCTTCCGCAGACGTCTAACTCCAACAATTTGCAAGTAGAAAAATCAATGATGTTTAAAAAGATAATACTATAATAGAAAGAGAATGCCCAAGGAAGATTTATCTAGTAAAGAAATCCAAGAATTATTTTTGGAAAATGAATTTGGATTTCTTGTTGATCATTAGAATCTTCTCTACTAGTGAACAATCTATTTGGATAAGGAAGAAGTTGCACGTCAAACTAATGTGGCATGAGCAACTAATAGGTTGGTAGATCTACATGAAATTGAATCTATGGTTATGCAAACAAGGAGGAATGGGAAACTCCCTCTGGAAGAGCTTAACTAGGAGTTCACAATGCACAGAGTGACAAAGGACAAAGAGACAGGCTAACTCTCAATGAAGATATCCAACCAAATGAAGATTTTGCCAACGCTAGCAGAGCAATGGGACAAGCATACAATAGGGCCCAAAAATAGCTTGAGGACTAACACATTGCCATGGCACCTACAGAATGAGAGGCTTTGAGACTATTGACATCAATAAAGAAGGGGATTAGCATCTATGAGATATTCAAAATGTATGGAAGATTAGAGTCCAAATGTTTGGAAATCATAGATAAAGTGTCCACGTCAACTCTAGTTGAAAATACTAATACGTTATGTGAGGGAACGATGGAAGGGGAAGCCACTCTTATACATTATAAGAGCCCAAGTCTCGCTCTCACTATAAAGGGAGACAATCTGCAAGAAGTTATAGTGGAGGGTGGCTCATGCCCAAACGTGATGCCATAGTACACTATGGAGAAGCTTCGATTTCAACCATCAAGACCAACTAATTTCATAGTAACATTGGATGACCAAAGCAAGCTAAGGCCCTTGGGAGTGTTTTCCAGAGTTCTAATTAAGAGACAAGGTAACATCTTTACTTTTGACTTCATTGTATTAATATTTCCATAGGTGAATGGGGATTCTCCATTGTTGATTGGGAGGCCCTAGCTACAACATGCAAGTGTTTTGCACGATTCGGGCAAGGATACTATGTGGATAAAACATGAAGGAAAAGAACTCAAACAAATCTATCTAGAACAAGGACTAGCAACCATGGACAAACCAAGATGATGAAAATAGTTGGCATTGTATGGAAAAGGACATGAAGGAAATCCTAAAATTGGATATCAATGAGCAAGAAGACATTTTGGATTGGTTGGAAGTAGGTAACTCATTTCCTTTCTATGGAGTTTTTTTTAATGAGACAAGTACAGAAGGCCATGAAGAAAAAGTGGAGAGCATACAAGTTGCTAGGTTGGGTGAACTTGTGATAGGTCATAGAACAGGGGAGAGCAATCTATTCCAGTGAATTGATCACCGCTCAAAGATGCACTCACACCTCTCTTTCCATACAAAAAAAAAGTTTCAAGCTATTGATCAGCTCCCAACAAGGATTGTCCTCCTTGCTCCAAGAAGATTTGTCAATGCATAGTGTGGTGAGGAGGTATTTGTCTTGGATTGAGAGGACAATACTATTATTCTCGTGCTTATAATTGACGGTCTGGCCAATAAACATGCTCCAAGCCAACGTGCATAAGGCCAATGTGCCCCAAGAAATTCGTTGAGTCCCCTCTCTCTAGGTCATAAATCTCAAGATTCTTTATCAAACTTGTTGGGCCAATATACAATCCTAAAGGCAGTGTCCTTGTGACTCCATGTGGAGGTCACAACCCATGCAAGCAAGAGGATGTTCCCCATAACTCAGCCAAGTATCAACAACAATATCGCTCTGATCAACCAACTATCAAAAAAGGATAGTCTGATAAGGTTATTGACTACTCTAGATGCACTACTAGAAGGAAGAGAGAAGCACACAGACCCCAGTCTAGAAATTACAAGTAACCAAGAAGAACTTACTAGAGACTTTTTCGCTAATATGATTCCACTAAAATGCCTTTCTATGATGGGAAAAGATAAAACGTTGATCCTCAATTGCATGAAGCTCCTATGAGTCATGCATCAACTAGGATCTCGCCCACTCTCTATTAGGGTACCGCTCAAGGATACATTTTAATGAGGCCACCCCCTAGTGAAGTCATTTTTTAATCTCCCAAAGTTGGACAAGCCACTAGCTACTCATCTCATGCAAGAAAATACAATCTTTTGTAGAGATTCAGAGAATGACTAGGCCAGAATATCAACATCCCACTCAAGGAAGCCCCAAATCTGAGTGATATGATTAGCCAAGATCTCATCAACTTGAATGTGCTCATAAATACGCATGACAAGAGATCCTTGATCAGCACTCTACCAAAAGATCCTTGATCCATTTTGCCTTGGACTTTGCTTCTTCATATGATGATGGCTCTCCAAATGACAAGTCTTTTGCAAGATAAACAGAGTGCTTAGTAACTAAGGAAGTGTCATATCTGATTGGTTTGTTGCTCTCCCTTTGTGATGTTCTGATTGCTTGGTTGAATGATTTAGGTATATCCTCCAATTTCTTCATCTTGATTTCTCCATTCTGAGTAGGCTCCTCCTTAGTGAGGCTTGGAAACTCCTCTTCCAAGTCATAAGGTAGTTTTACTTTCCTGCATTCACTATCAAACCAAGAGTCATTCTCATCGAATACAACATCTCTACTGACCATGAATCCTTTGTTTGAAGGGTTGTAGAACCTATACCCTTTCTGATTCAAGTCATACCCTATGAAGATGCACTTCTCTGCCTTAGGGTCTAGCTTACCTCTTATCTGAGAAGGGATATGCACATAAGCTACACATCCAAAGATCCTACAATGATTAAGTGAAGTTCTTCTACCATGCCATGCTTCATATGGGGTCATCCCATCAAGAGATTTGGATGGCAACCTATTTACAAGATAAGTGGCAGTAGATACACTCTCTCCCCACAAGTAGTTAGGTAATTTTTTTCTCATTTAATATTCATCTAGCTCTTTCAACAATTAATCTATTTCTCTTCTCTACCACCCCATTTTGCCTAGGGATATACCTTGTTGTAATTTCTCTCTTGATTCCTCTATCCTGCAAGAATCAATCAAATTCATTTGAGAAGTACTCACCTCCTCCATCTCACCTTAATCTCTTTAGGTTTCTCTCTGTTGGGTTTCCAACAAGTGCAAGATACTTTTTAAAGCAACTAAATACTTCATCTTTGTGCTTCATAAAGTACAATAGAGTCCACCTATTGTAATCCTCGATGAAAGATACATAATAACTTGATCCAAAAATTGAGGGATCCTGCAAGAGAATGACTATAATGACCACCACATGCTAGAGAGATGACTCTCCTCCCAACCAAATGTCTCTATATATAGCTCTCTCCAGAGGACTTCCTTCTTGGCATGTGGATACTAGCTAGACATGTGTCGGCCATGTAATTGCATGTGTGCCAAGTGTCCCAGTTAACTCGAGTTAACTCAAGTGGATGCTTCTAGAAGGCTATAGATCTCTTTGGGCAAAATACTCTCCCCATGTCCCCCATGGGGATTGAACCCAAGACCTCCTACTTCACATCCTTGAGACTTAACCACTAAGCTAAGTGGATCACTTGTTCACAAGAGTACAAGACCTCCTAGTAAGCCTAAACTCAAGATCTTTGTTCATACACACGGATGACCAAATGGTGTCCCATTTCAGATCTGTCTAAACCGGTTAGATCCTTGGATCATATACTTACTTTATTACATTCTTCCCCCCTTGGAAAATATTTTTGTCCTCGAAAATAGAGTTATATACACACTGTAGGCAACCCCCGAGCCTTATGTTCTAAACTAGAAGAACATAGTCATGTTCTAAAACTAGAAGAACATGTCTCATCTTTGTGGTGGCGTCCCTGCCCAAATGATTCAAAACACTGTCTCATTTTGCACTTTGATGAATTGGACAAAGTAAAAACTAGTGATAGAATAATAAGGGTGGATCTAAACACATCCATGGCCAATTCACAGTTTCTCGATGTGCGATCTAGGCACAAACATATGAACTAGGTGGATTCAAATTACTAGTCTATTTCTAGGCATAACTAGTGCATGGACTTAGTAATGAAGGTGGGATTCTTATTCCTTACAAGAATTTGAGAACTCTTGATTCACTTGAATTTGTTTTGGAGAACTTGAAGTTTGGTTGTCTCAAACATCTAACTTAGATGTTTGTACAATGGTTTACTTTGATCCAACAGTTACTTGATTTATTCACCTGACTAGAGGACTACTTTGTCCAAATGAGTTTAAAAATCCTATGTAAATTGTAAGAGAAAGTTACCATTTTCTTTGAGTCAACCATACTATAACTTGCCCAATACAAATTCAAAATGAAAGTTGTCCAACTTAGGACACTTTTCTCAAAGACTTGAGCTAAAAGTTCTTGGGAACTGTCAATGTGTTGAGCAATTCCTAACCTCGCTATTCTAGAGTATACTAGACTCTAGGAAATCATTTGTGCTATTTAACTTGAAACAAATTCAAATAAATAAGTCCACGTAGAATTCTTATCTTTTGAAAATTGAAAAGGTTCTTTGTACATAATATCTTCTAGGATGTTTTAATTTAGTTATCTAGTTCTAACCAGCTAACCCTGGTCTTTTGCAAAAGGAATCAGATACCATATATGAGCCAATTCCAAAAGATTTGAAAAGTGGAAAGAAATAACTGAAACTGAGTACAACTAAATCAAACTTCGAAGATACGTAAGCTTGCTATGAGTCAAAGTCTAGATGACTCGGGACTTTAACTTCCCAAAGATATATCTCAACAAGATATTGAAGCATTTATCTATCTTTAAGAGAAATAAGATGGATTCTCAAAAACATTCAAGAAAATAAGAAACATCATCCAACCACAGGATACTAGTGTGGAAATTACCATCAGTGTGTCGACCCACTGAGGTTCTGTTGATGAGTTTTTTACTCATATAATGCTTCACTTGAGACTAAGTTCCGGTCACATTTAGTCTTTCTGACTGCTTATTGGGAATGCAATTCTTGTGCATTTCTTTGAGTCAAAAGAGTGAATTTACTGATTTACACTAGGAACCCGATGCTTGAATTAGTCAATCAAATCCTTGGTTGAAAAGACCAACTCAAAATCAAAGTCCAACTTTTTCAAAAATTTATCAAATATTTCTGATCGACAACACAGGCTTGAAGTGTTCTAAGAAGATCATAGACTTACTGTTTGACAATACTTAAGCTTGAAGTGTTCTAAGAAGATCTTAGAAGTTACTTACTTCATATCTTCAATTTCCTTGATCTTGAAGTTACCGTGAACTATCTTAAGATACTACTTTCATCCTTCTTGAATTAAACTCCTTCTTTGAAGGTTTAATTTCCTTGAGGATCAAACCTAACTTCAGGATTTAATCTAGGACTAAAAGATAATCATCATCTCACGGTCTGATGTCCCATACCATCTTTCCTACATCAATCTGAGTATAAAATCTAGTGTCCCATACCACCCTATTTTATACTTACATTGACGAGTGAGTGCATTTTATCCAAAAGTCTAAACATATCTTGATAGAATACCTTTTTGCTTCAACTTATTATGAGAATTTTGAAGTTTCACGCATTATCTCTAACTAGATTGTCTAGGTTTTGATCCCTTCACATGATCGTGTCATTATCTTGTGCTTTCCTTTGGGAACTTGAAAACCTTTTGACGGAATATCCATCCTTCTTTGCTAGGGTTTTCAAATAAAAACCAATTAGAATTCCAAGTACTTGAATTTTCATAGATTCAAGTTCAATTGGTTTATCCTTGACCAATTTGTAGTGACAAGAGCTTTTGACTTCTTGTCTTTAGATTCCTTTATTACTGAAGCTTTAGGTACTTACCCCAGCCAGGACTTTTACAGGAATCTCTCTACTACTTAAGTCTAAGCATCTGCTCATGCTCTTGGGATTTGTACCAAAATCCCTTTAAGGATAGGTAAACACTTATGTTTTACCTTCCATAGACTTAAGTACCGTCTTCATGGTTGCAGACTACATTCTTGGAATTGCTTCACGCTGCTCAAGATTGGAACAACTTACTCTACTCACTTTTTTTCCATTGAGTAAATGGAACTTGAGTGAATAAATCCCAAAAGGAATTTTACTGCCAATGCTTGGGCAATCTACAAAGTAGTTCCAATCACATGTTCTTGGACAATCATGGCCAAGCTTGATCAAGTTTAGTTGATCTTGCGATTGAAATAAAGACTTAGTATTTATTTTTAAGATCTACGAAACTATCAAAAGCTTCTTTGCTTACCCGCGGGATTTTAGAGATCTTTCCCTTACTAAGTCCAAGCATACACTAATGCCTCTCAGATTCCAAAGCTAAGAATCTTTGATATTCCTTTAGATTATATCAATATTTGGACTTAATTACCAATACTAGTGGTTTGGGAATTACTGGGAACTTTGATATTAGATTTTTCTTGAAAGATTCTAGTCTCACATCTAGGGAGAGTTTTCTTTCAAGAACTTTAGATTCATGCCAAGGAATCAAGTAATACTTAGTCAATGATACATCTTGAAATCTTTTGCTTTCCAGTCAAATGATTCATCTTGGAATCCTTAGTTTTATTGGAATCTTCTCTCTAAAAGAAATATTGACTATTGAACAAGAACAAGACTTATGGCTTTATTGCTTGTCCATAAGATATTTCTTTTTAGCTAAGGAAATAGTTAACTAGGCTATTTTCTTTATTGGTTTAACTTTTTTAGGAAGTAACTTAGTTCCTAAAGATTACTTTGACATATCTTTTAGGAAAATATCTTGATTCCCAAATATTAATTTGTCTTGGGTTTCTTCATTAAGCTTGAATTAGCTTAAACAAAACCAAGCATACTTTATATTTTGGCAAACCATCTATATCTTAAAGAGGTTTTGCCTTCTTCATCTTTCGACAAAACATCGTTTTTGGACAGATGTACTTAACAAGAGGTCTAAGCTATCATTTTTCATACACCTTTTACTAGAACATCATCATTCCTTGGTCCTATCATATAGTATGAATTTATGTGTATTTTGGGAAGAGTTCATGAATCAATCAAGATCCTCTACTTGGAATGTCTGCCTTCCCAAAAATAAATTCATTTCAAACATGGTAGGAGAATGATCTCACATGGAATAGAAGGCTTGACTATTTCATTTTAGTGTTTCTCTTTTAGGAAATATCTCAATTCCTAAAAGTCATTTACTGAGGTTTCATTGTAAGATACGAATCTTGAAATCACAAGGAAACTTCTTAAAACTTTCAAAATCTTCTAAATAGAAGAGTGTTTCAAAAGTTTCCATGTTTGCATGGCCCTATGCATCATTACCAGAGATGCAAAATATGAACAAAACACAAATCTATTGAACTTCAAAGTTCAATTTGTATTTAAGCTCATCGATTTGGTTGTTGAGTTCCATGGAATTGAAGAGTGCTCATGGAACTTGGAAATATAGCAAAAGTTATCATCCAATCTTGGGATGCTTGAGAAGTTACATAAATTACGTAACTAATCAACTAAAGCTTATCCACATGACTTTCTAAATATTACCTATACTTAGAATAATCATTATAAGCTTATCTTCATGACTCCCTAAGTACATCCGGGACTTAGAGTCATCATTCTCAAAAATGTTGCAAGTAATTAAATTTTCTTGGTCATCAAGAAAATTTAATTCTTAACTTTCTCCTAGTGCCTACTTATACCTAGTCAGACATCAAACATACTTAATTATCATTAAGTATTTGTCTTTGATAGCGGAGTATCATCTTGGAAAGGAATCGACTAATTACTTGAGCTGCAAACTAGAACTTGCATGTCTCTGCAACTAACTAGTCCTCTGTCTTCTCTAATACCAAGCCGCAAGCTTTATAAAGTAAGCTAAATACTAAGAGAGTGCATTTTCATATCTACTTGCAAACATCGTCCCGTTTTATCATGGAAATGCATGTATCTTCATGCGAATCCATATGCTCACATGTGTATGTATGCATGTTCTTTGCATGCCCAAAAATAATGCAACAATCATGCATGAGCTTGATGCATGACTTTTCCTTGTACTAAGAATGTATATCATGAAATCTTGATGCATGTATATCCTTTCCTTTGTCCTTATGCACTATGATATAAAAACATATCTTTGTGGTGCAATAAAAATCTTACTCAATGGAAAGGAAATCTAGAATTAAACTACCGAAATACATTCTTTGATGCACAAGGGTCTTATTTAAATCAGTTCTTTCCTTAATCCAAACTAACGCTTGGAATGAGAAGCGGATTTTTTCATTATCTTAGTCTAAGCTTAATCAATTAAAATTTTGGTTGTTTCAATATGCATCTAGGATTAAGTGTAGAATAATGAAAACAAGATAAATCAAGCATTAAGTCCAAGTAGAAACTAGAAAATACTTAGCTTTGATCATAGCTTCCTCCATCTCAAGGTCTTGGCTCGATTGGTTAGAAGAATTTCCTTTCAATCAGAGGTGTAGAGATCCGACATCAATCCGGGTACGTAGCTGCCCAATGCACTCCTTCTGCTTGTGATCAAGCTTCTATACATTACATTTTTTGTGACAAGAGGTTACATTTTGGATAACAGTGTTATAACCACATGTAAGGCATAAAATGGCCTTGCTCATGTGGCCAGATGAGCGGCTTCGTGAGGGGGTGGTCCAAGGTTCAAATCCCTTGACTTTCGTCAGGGAGAAAGAGAACATGTACTCTTTTGCAATCTGGAAGCTTATGAGCATCGTATTATATAGAATATAATGCTCATTTAACATTGAATGCACGATGGTTGTAGCTTGATTGGATGAGACATGCTCCTATCATGTAGAGGTGCAAAGTTCTATCTTGATCTCCATGCCCACCATATCTTCAATTTTCATTTTGTACAATTCTTACTGTAGATCATGTCCCTTGCGAACGTGGATAGAGGAACTATTTGACTTCTGCACGTCACAGGTTCGAAATTGGGATTTGCCAACTGTAGGCCTCTTTTTTTTCTTCTACTCTATGAGGATGTGTGTTGTTATATAAAGGAAGTTCGGCAATAGCCTACTCTCCCGGACTTGAATTAAATTAAGAAACAAAGGTACAATAGAAGGGGACTAGTGCCCATGGGACCCCCCAAATCCCACAAGGCAGGGGAAGCTTGAATAAATCCTATGTTGCATTACAGAGAAGGTTAATCACCCTCTCATCGCCCTCATGCGGGGCCCACTTGGGTTTGAGCTTGTTGTTGATCAAAAGGAGGACTTGATGGTGCCTGAAGGGGGGGGGATTTCTTACTGTTAACAATCCTTTTGCCAAGGAGGAATAGTGATTTCTCAATCGACCACTCCCTGGGGGGATCGCCGAAGTTGAGAGCACACCGCTCCTGCCATATTTTCCACAGGACTTCCCCTCTGATGGCGTTCCAGAGTGTCGCAGAGCAGCCGATCGCTTCTCCCAAAAGGACTTGTTTCCAACTAAGCTGTTTTTGAAGTCTGATTTTCATTCCAACCGTCTGCCAGATTCTGTAGGAGTTGGGGCAAGTAAGGAAGATGTGTGGGACATCTTCGATAGCCCGGTGGCAGCGTTTGCACCAAGGAGGGATCCCACAAAGTTTGCTAGCCTTATGGTTGGTCCAAATTCCTCGATGAAGAATTTGCCATAAGAGGACAGACTTCTTAATCTCTATAAGGGGGTGCCAGATACCCATGAATTTCATGTCCCATCGAAGCCGCGTCCAAGACAGGCACCACTTCTTGTTGAGGTTGATCTGGTGGTCAGCCGTTTCTTTGATGTTCGGGATTTTGGGTAGGCTATTCCCATTGTGCCATTTGAGACCAAGTGAGTTCGGTGTGTCGTGTCCCATGAGAAGGCGAGTCTTGTGACGATCCCATGCGAGGCATCTGCTTTGCAAAGTGTTCCATTCTTCGTAGGAGATGTTTATGCAAGGGTCAATATCCTCGAAGTTGATCCAGCTGTTGGTGTCATGTTTCCAGAGGTGTTTCCATTTTTTGAATCCTTTGTTCCATAACTTCTTGGCATTTTGAATGTTCCACGACTCCACACTCCGGATGCCATGTATCGGAAACCAGATAGAGTCGTTTTGTCTGATTCCGACCGCCCACTTCCAGTTCTCACTAATTCTTGTGAAGCTTTTGACTTTATTCCAGCCCTTCCAAAGGGAGCACACGAGATTGGAGCCTTTCGGGAAGACGGGGATCGGGGAGAATAGCAGGGTCATGATGTCAAGATTCTTCCAGTTTGGGAACCCCATGAGAGCCAACTCATTCTTGTTTCTGAAGATCAGCTTGGCCCACGAGGCCTCCCTATTGCACCAAGCCTTAATCATCCATTTGGCTGCCAGTTTGTTAGCCATACACCCAATGTCCAGGATACCAAGCCCCCCGCTATCTCTAGGGCTAGTGCAGATGGCCCATTTGATTTTAGGCACCCCCCTTCTGTTATGATCGCCCGTCCAAAGAAAGTTTCTACAAATACTATTCAGTTTGGACAGGCCTTGCTCATTCGGTCTCCAACAAGAAAGGAAATAGATGGTAGAAGAGAGGAGGAACGTGTTGATAGCCATCGCACGCCCAGCGAGATTGATTTGCATACCTCTCCAATAGTTAAGCTTGTTTTCGAGTTTGGCCAACACCCAGTTCCATCGCTGCTCCATAGAGACGCCAAACCCCAAGGGGATTCCGAGAAGTCGAAAGATTTGGCCCTGCGGAATGATTTGACAGCCATGATCAATGAGAAGGCCAGGATGATGTCCCACAATAGCCCTAAAGGCTGTCTTAGAGTGGTTGATTTTGGATCCAGAGGCTTCACAAAAGGTAGCAAGACACCTCCAGAAAGTCTCCAGGCTGGTATTATCATTGTGAACGAACGCGTTCATATCATCGACAAATAGTCTCATGATGATTTGACTGTGGTCGTGAGGCAGCCGGAGGCCTTTGATATTGCCAGCCTCCACATGATGTGCCACAAGTCTGCTCAGTCCCTCAGTGGCGATGGCAAAGAGAAGGGGGGCCAGAGGGCACCCTTGTCTAATAGATCTTCTAAGTTGGATCGCCTTCGAAAGTTTGCCGTTAACGTTAATTTGGGTCGTTGCATTTCCGAGAAGGGTCCCGATCATCTTGGTGAATTTCTGACTACATCCGAGGTCTTGGAGCGACTGCAGAATATAGTCCCATTCTAGCCTGTCGTAGGCTTTGTCAAAGTCGATCTTGAGGAAAACCACATCTTGATTAGACTCATTTGCAAATTGAATACCTTCCCAAATATCCATAATGGTTTCCAGGATAGACCTGCCTTTGATGAAACCTTTTTGGTCCTCACTAAGCCAAGATCTCAGGTGGCACGAGATTCTGTTGGCAATGACTTTGGCGATGATCTTGTATCCTATTTGGAGCATCGTAATAGGCCGCCAGTTCTCGATTCTGTTCTTTTCCCCCTTCTTGTGTATCAACTTGATAATTCCATTATTTAGACAAGAAGGAAGAGAACCAAACTTTAGCGCTTCTTGCCAAACCATCCGAAGAGGGATGGCAACCACCAGCTTGAAGGATTTAAAGAACTCGTTAGTGAGTCCGTCGGGTCCTGGGCTTTTACCGAGAGGGAGGGCATCAATGACCTCAATGATTTCTGATTCAGAGATAGGGGCATGAAGCAGGGAGTGGAGGTTGGGTGGTATCCTCCGGGGGGAAACCCTAGAAATGGCAGCCATACAGTCCCTTCTATGGTGGGAGAGGGGGTTCGAGGTTCCCAGGAGTCTCGTGAAGTGCCCTTCGATGATGCCAAAATTATCTTCTTCCGAATTGCATACATTGCCATGTGGATCTAGCAGTAGGGGGATCGATTCTCTGTTGTGTTTCCTTTTAAGGATACGGCACATCTCTTTGGTGGGTTTATCGGCTTTGCCAGCCCACCACTCCTTGAAGAAAATTTGCAAGTTTTTCCTTTGTATTTCTTCCTCGTATCTCAACACCGCTCTGATTTTTCGGAGACCTTTCTGGGCTTGGTGTTTTCCTTTGTTCACTTCCTCCTCGAGCCGCCAGAGTCTGTGGTAAAGAGCTTCCCTACGAGCCCGCCGCACAGTCTCGAGCATCTTCTTAGTTCTGATCATGATCTTCCGAGACTTGTCGACCGCACTTCTCCAGCACTTGGTTGGGGCCAAGCCAGAGGCGAACGCCACCTTCCACACATCGGCAATTTCTTGATGGACGGAGGGGAGAGAGAAGGTGGTTGCGTTGGCATGGAACCACGGAGCCTTGCGGATCTTGTTGGAAGGTTGAAAAGTGATAACGATCGGGTAGTGATCAGAGATAGTGAGGTCAGTGCGTTGCGTGATGGCAAGGTGGCCCCACTGATGAGTAAAACTCTGAGAGATGTAGCATCTCTCGAGTCTAGCTTTCCTCAGGTCCTCGCCCGCTTGGAGATTCGACCAAGAAAAGCCATTCGAGTCTTTGAATTCAACCAAATCCAAGTGAAGTTTGGTCATGTCCCACGTTTCTTTCTCCCGACTGTCGATGACCCTGCCCTTGCCCATCCATCTGTCCATAGGGTCCTCCACCATGTTGAAGTCTCCACATATAAGCACGTTGTGGGGAAGCAAGTCTAAGGAGGCCCAAGTGTTCAGTCTCTCCAAATCCCCGTTAGGGGCGTACAAGGAAACCATAGTAACACAAAGAGGAGCACCAAAAGAAACAGCAATCCAACGGTGACTTACATCTTCAATGGAGTTCTCAAGCTTTTCAAACCAGAGTTGTTTAACACCGATAACCGTTCCACCAGACCCCCGCTGGTGCTTCGTTGGGATCCACACATGGGCCGAGGAGACCTGTCTGAGCCATTTCTGGAGGTCTTCTCCGTCAATTTTAATCTCTTGAATACATATAAAGTCTGGGTTTAAGCTAATGTCGTGAAGCCATTGACCAATGATGGTCGCTCTTGAGGGGTCGGTTAGCCCTCTAGCATTTAACGAGATGATGATCATTGTCGTAGTAATCCCTCTTTGCGGGAGGGAGCTTTGTCCTTTCTTTTCTTGGGTTCATCTTTCTTTTTCGCTCGGATCGGATCCCGAGTTAGCAATAGGTTCTTGTGGGGGCTTTTCCACGGTAACTCCAAAGGTTGTTTTCCTTTGCGGGATGCCTCCTGCTGGGAAGAACTGGACACCGTTTTCAGCTCCGTTTCCGGAATAGTCGATCCGATGATGGAGCTTTCACTATCCATGTTATCTTCGTTGCTGGTAGTAAAGCCGTCTTCTTTGCTTGTAGTGTAACCCTCCTGCAAGGTTTCTTTACTGTCAGCGATCTCCAGGCCTTTGACATCGGTGTCCTCCTCAAGTTGGTTCCCACCTGGGTAGTCAAACTCGTTGATTTCCTTTTCCAGATTGCAATACAAGTTGCTGGAGGGGGAAACAGACTTGTTGTTTCGCTCAGAGGTTGCCCTAGGGCTTCTTTTCCTTCTTCTTCTGACTTCGATGAACCCGTCTGCATCAGCTTCTGGATTAAGAGGACCTTTGAATTCCTCTACTTTCGTCGAGTGATTCAATGCTCCATTGCTGACTTGAGCATTTTCGGGGGCTTCTTGATTTCGCTTGCTTTTTCGTCTCAAAGGGCAATCTTTGATCCTGTGACCTTGTTGGCCACAGCGAAAGCACGCGTTGGGAAGGTTTTTGTAGCTGATGTCTTGCTCCCATACATCCCCTTCGCCCAAGTCCAGTTTGATCTTCGATGGGAGTGGCATACTGAGGTCAGCCTCGACACAGATTTGAGGGTGCCACCGGGCGTTGAACGAGTGTCTTGCGCCTTCATAAATGAGACCACCAATGTCCTCGCGTGAGGCCAACGGCTTGCCGATAGGAGAAACGATGTCCCATACGAAGTTGTACAAGAAGTATGGCAGGTTAGGGAGCTCAACCCAAAGGGGGTACCGAAGCGATTTCGATTTGTCGGGAGTAAAATCAGGGGACCATCTGAATAGGCACAGGGTCGCCCGACCGAGTTGCCAAGTTCCGACACTAAGGGCTCGAAACGCCATATCTACATTTTTGAAGACTAGCAGCAAGTGGCTTGCCGGTAAGAACTGACACTTACAAACAACTAGCCCGCGGGGGAACCACTCGTTGCGAAGCCACTGTCGCACAGTTTCGAGTGGGGGCTTAGGGCCGAACATTTGGCCGACGAGGCAAACTTTCTTGAGCTCCTCCTGAGTTGACAAAATTGCGGATCTATTGAGGGAGACCAAGGGGGGTTCAGCACTCTCGAGGGCCCCTTGGGGGCACAAGAACCCCCTCCAACAAAGAGGCCAGGTTAACGGTCTCCCCGAGAGGAGGGGCCAGATTGCTTCTCACAAGAGAGGGGGTCGCCAAATCCATGACAGATGCCGGATTTTTGAATGGGCTTAACTTAACCTCTTAAATGCCAAAAAACTGCAGCATAGCAAGCTCCAAAGAAAAAGGGTACTCTCCCGTCAATGCAACCTCCATCAGTCCACCTTTCTCCTTTCTCTCGTTCAAAGGTTAGATTAATCTATCTATGCTAAAGATTTAAAAGGAACACCAAGCTTTCGCTTCAGTAAGGTTGATCGTTTGTGTTTCCTTTTGGTTCGATGAAATTTCCACAAAAACCGGGAAGGAACAAGTGAAAGCGCGACTCTTTAACTCCCCAAAGAGCTGCTGGCTTAGCCGTACAATAAATGAGGCTGGCGGCGCAACAGAGAGCAGCCAGCTTACTCGGGAGTCGGGGCAGCCAGGAGCCACGCAACACACGACAGACAGAAGCTCCGCGATAGACTGAGCTCCACGTGAGAGAGTGACCTCCGCGATTGACTGAGCTGGCCACGATAGACTGAGCTCCGCGATAGACTGAGCTCCACGTCAGAGAGTGACCTCCGCGATTGACTGAGCTGGCCACGACAGACACTGCGCTCCGCGATAGACACTGCGCTCCACGATCGACTGACCTCCGCGATTGACTGAACTCGCCACGATAGACACTCCAGTCTTCGCGATCGACTGAGCTCGCCACGATAGCCACGATGCTCGCCACGATAGCCTCAGTCCGCGATAGACACCTGGTGCAAGCCTGCAAGCCTGGAAGCTATGGCGTCACCCAAGAAGGCAGAGTAACACCCCTCCGCCACGATATGAGGATGTGTGTTACAAACTCCAGAATGTTGTCCTTTAATATCCAACACATAAGAATCATGAATGCGTCTTGTTGTAGTGGAAAAACGGACGATGTCTCACAATGCAGGTTGTGGGGTCAATCATCGAATCTTTCGATCTGCGTAGAGATTTTGGACTTTTGCTCATGGGCACTACTCCAGGCCCGATTGCATACAGACATAAGGAACTCTGTCCGCAAAACAGATATTGAAATGTTTGCGAGTATATTGGCTACAACAGCATGGTTCTATGGAAGCAAACTGAGTTTGAATCCCATATCTCCTCAATTGGCATGGATAGTTTTGGTCTATAATAGACCAACTATCACGAGAAAAAGTTATTCCTATGCATGCTCAAGAGCAGAAAGCCATTCATACATGAAAAGCGCACTCCATATGGCTATCCATACGCGAAATTTCAGAAGAAAAGCTAATCTATATTTTTGAATATGAGGAAGATGATGAGCTATGAAGATCACCATGAAAGCTTTGCCTAAGCTCTAATACCAATGCAAGAGAATGACAATAACAACCACCACATGCTAGAGAGATGACTCTCCTCCCAACCAAATGCCTCTATATATAGCTCTCTCCAGAGGATTGCCTTCTTGGGCAGGTGGATACTCGCTAGACATGTGTCGGCCATGTAACTGCATGTGTTCCAAGTGTCCCAGTTAACTCGAGTTAACTCAAGTGTCCAGAGGACTGCCTTCTTGGGCAGGTGGATACTAGCCAGACATGTGTTGGCCATGTAACTACATGTGTGCCAAGTGTCCCAGTTAACTCAAGTGGATGCTTCTAGAAGGCTCTAGATCTCTTTGGGCAAAATACTCTCTTCATCTCCCCCATGGGGATTGAACCCAAGACCTCCTCCTTCACATCCTTGAGACTTAACCACTAAGCTAAGTGGATCACTTGTTCATAAGAACACAAGACCTCCTAGTAAGTCTAAACTAGAGATCTTTGGTCATACACAGATGACCAAACGGTTTCTGATTTTAGATCTATCTGAACTGGTCAAATCCATGGATCATAGAATTAGTTTATTATAGATCCTTACTTGGTCCCCATACATCTATATGGACAAGCTCTAGGTAGTCCACGTGCATGTAGCCTTTCCTACAGAAGGGTAACCTGTGAGATTTTCCAAACTCACAAGCACCACATTTATAAATCATGTGTTGCTTGGATACATTAGGTATCCCAAGCACACATTGGTCTCTACATATTTATTTTAAAGTCCTTCCACCAACATGCCCTAATCTCTTGTGCCAAATTTCAAGCTTTGAGAGTGTTTGATCTTTGTAACTATAAAGTGCAATATTCCTTGTACCTTCAAGTTCAAAAGTGAATAATCTCTTTTCTCCTTTAGAAATTCTCTTGAATCCATGTTGGGGACCCTCCACCAGTGCTTCATATTGGTTGAACCTGATGTGCAATCCCTTTTCCACAATTTTTCCAACACTGATCAAGTTCTTGGTAATTGTAGGTACATATAAAGCCCTTCTCAATAGATTCTTGTTTCCATCTGAGGTCTTAACATTTCCTACTTTAATCACTGAGTGCTTGGTGTCATCACCTATTTGTACCTTTTGCTTACCCTTTGGGTCCTCAAGGTCACAAAGAAGAGCTACATTGCCTACCACATGGTTTGAGCATCCTGAGTCAATGTAGAAGAGATGGTCATCATTTATACCTTGTTTTGATGTCATGTTCATAATCAGAAGAGAATCTTCTTTCTCCTCTATGTAGTTGTTGTAATCCTTCCTTGATTTGTAGCCTCCTTGGTAGTTGCTATTGTAGTTGTTGTTGTAGTTGTTATTGTATCCTTGATGGTGATTAAATCTTCCTCTTGATTGTGTATATTCACCTCTTTTATATCCTTTACCTCTCTGATTCTTGAAGTTCTTGTAACACTCATCTGCAGTATGATTTGAAAATCCACAAATATTACATGGTGAGGAGTTATAGGGTCTCCCCCTATCTCGCTTATCTCCCCTACCCCTTCCTCTTGAGGTTCTACCTCTCCCTACATAGTTGGCTTGCGAGGTAGTTCCTTCATCTTCAACCTTTTTGTTCTTCCATCTCTCTTTGGACTTACTTTTATCAGTGTATAGGGCAGAAGATCTATTACCTCTTGATGAATCTCCATTCTTGTTGAGCTTGGTTTCATGGGTAAATAGTTGCCCCATGAGTGTGGTAAGGTCTGGAATCTACATGCCCATGTACAAGTCCATGGCAGTTGTAAAGATCTCCCATTTGTAATCAGCTTTAATGCCATTGATCACTTGTCTTACAATTTGATCCTCTTCAATTTCTTCTCCTATGCTTGCCAATTGATCTACTACATCTTTGACTTTGTTCACATACTTTGAGATTCCTTGCTTGGGTTGCTTTCTTTGAGTGGTAAACTCAATCGACAATTGTTTCTTCCTAGCCCTTGTGTTGGAAGAGAAATATGAAGACAATGTTTCCCAAGTCTCTTGGGATGTCTTACAGTTCCTAATATGTGGAAGAAGAAAATCAGAGATTGAGTAAAGTAACTAAGACATTCCTAATGCATCCTTGGCACACCATGGGTTGATTCTTTCATTCTCCTCTCTTGTAGCTTGTCCTTTGCTTCTTAATATGGGCATCTCCTCATCTCCTGAGATGTATCCATAAAAGCTCTGTCCTTGCAAGTATGTCTTCATCCTCAAGGACCATGCTTGGTAGTTGTTCCTGTCCAATTTATTAATGAAAGAAGGAAAACTATCTCCCATTTTACCTTAGCTTTGCTCTGATACCACTATCGGGATAGATGGATGGACACTCCAAGAAATGAGTAGGTACTACCAAATCCTGCTTTGTACCAGCACCTTGTAGCTTCAAAGTTGAGTTTTAGGCCCGCTTAGCTTTCCAATGACACTAAATAAGTTTATATGAACTTTGGAAAGGATGTGAGAAAATATTGAACCAAAATAGACTACTTCCAAGTTGAAGGATCAATGAAAATCTTCTATTTTTGTTCACACACTTGCTGCTTATTATGCTCAGTGCTTCCAGTACAATAGGAATTAGAAAAATTCCTTTTAGAGGTATCTAATTAGCTTAGTAAGCTACTGATTCCAAGTTGAATCATGTAAAATGATGCACTATACATAGAGCAATTAATATTTAGCAATTGAATCATTACCCTGGATTTTTTAGGACCTCTGCAAAGTTTGACCAGGGAGTGCTTCAATGTGCTTTTCTCCCAATTGGTTGAATGCATTTCCTTCAAAATTTGTCAGCAGTAGAAAACTTGCAGTGGATTTCAACAAGCTATAGAACATTGAAAATGGTGAAGAAATGACTGAGATATGAGCAGTACAAGTTGATTGTTATGAATGACTATGAAAGAGAGATCATAGATGAGCAATGTAGATCTATTGTATTAATGAACAATGTTGTAAAAGATCATAGGCTTGACAATCATAGCCTAATGATGGTGAGCAGTGTATGTTACACTGTAGACCTCATTCTCTTACAATATGGCAATCGAGAACTCGGGAATAGAGTCACTTCTAACCGTGACTTTTACATGCTAGGAGTTATTATCTCCAACATAGAGTTCGTGATTTTTCCATCTAACAAACTCCATGAGTTTGTAGGTAGTTATAATGATTTTTCCAAAATAAGATTTTACAAATGGTAAAAAGATAAAAAGTCTTCATAGCAATGAGTTCCATGAAGCTTCATTTATTCATGAACTTCTAGCCAAATGTGTACACTTGCACTTTGCACCAATAGGGGGGGGGGGGGGGGGGGGTAGAGGCAACAACAGCTCAGATGTTGGGGGTTTGTTGCTCCTGGTGGCTAAAAAAAGTGAGGTGATCAGGTGGATGATCCGCCCGGGAGAGAGAGAGAGAGAGAGAGAGAGAGAGAGAGAGAGAGAGAGAGAGAGAGAGAGAGAGAGAGAGAGAGAGAGAGAGAGAGAGAGAGAGAGAGACAAAGAGAGAGAGAGACAGAGCGAGAGAGAAGGTATTTCAAGTCTTGGCGAGAAAAAGCATTGCGGATTCGAAGAAGAATAAGCCCTCTAGTGATTGTTGTGTATTTTCCTAGTTGTAGCTGCTTCCTGAGCATCCAAGCGAATCTATCAAGGGTATTTGTTTGAGTTACTTTGCAAAGAAGTTCATCAGAACTTTGAACAATAAAGAGCCTATAATGCATTGTTTCCTATTTAGTGATCTAGCCCAATGAGTGGGCTCGCCCAAGAATTTCTAGATTCTTGCTACACCTTGGATATCCCCATTTTGGGTTTTATATGATTTGCTTGCCCACAACAAAAAATTCATGGCATTTCTTTTCATTTGATCACGAAGTTATTGGGCATTGACCGCTATGTTTTGGGACGATTCATTGAAGAGTGTAAGTTTTGGGAAATTTCCATGATTTGTATCTAACTTAACGTTAAGATTTGACTTAGGATACTAGGGTCATAACTTTACAGCAAAATACCTTTTTACTGATAAAAGTAAAGCTTGGCAAAGATTACCCAAATGGACAAGGACTCTCTTGCGCTATGTAAATTTAGGGGTTTGTGATGACTCAGCCTCAAATACATCCTAACACGCCTGTCCCAGAGGTGAACTCGGTAAGACTTTCGAGAAAGTGTGAAAGGAAGAGAGTGTGAGTGTGTGAGAAGAAAGACATAAGTATGTATGTATGTGAGAGCAGTGTATGTGATCATGTGCATTTGATTATGTATTGTCTTCATCGCTGAGTGTATAAGTGTGTGTGTTTGGAGAGTGAGCATATGTGCGTGAGAGCATAGATATTTGTGTAGGAGGTGAGTAGGGGTGTGTGAGAGAGAAGGAGAGGTGAAAATCAGTGATAGGAAAGGGAGTGAGTGTGTGTGAGAGAGAAAAAAAATGAGAGTGGGGTTAGAGAGTGGGAGGAGAAAGTGAATAAGAGGGTGCAATTGTGAGAGTAGGAAGGAGAAGGTGAGTTGGTGTGTGTGAAGAGATCCTAGGTGTGCCGGTATATGTGTGGCTTCAGGTGTGTGTGTGTGTGTGTGTCATTTGTGAGTAGCTAAACTTGTATGACTTTTGGTGCATTTTTGTGATTGAATGGGGGTGTAAATAATTAGCGAAAAGTGGGTGTTTGGACATAGGTGTATTACTAATGGAAGACATTCATCCTATTGCATCTAATAGTACAAAAAATAAATCTTAAATAAAATTTACCAATCAAATAATCAGAATTTACTAAACGAATCTTTTCTTTTTTTATACACATAAATTGGGTTTTTTTATTAAACATTTCACCCTATTACTCAAAAGGCAAATATAATTGTATATAAACAATAGAAATCCATTCACTTGAGACATACTTCTCACTTATGCATCAAATTTCTATTTTGAAACATTCTTGAAATGAATTTCAAAATTTTCAACCCCATAAAGTTAATGAGTATAGTTTTGATAATGATTTTGTATCTTTTGAAAAGAAATTATACATAAATTTCCTATTAAAGAACTTACAATGGAAGGAATACATCAACTTGAATGCATGGGACATTGTCACATACTAATACCATTCTTTCATGTAAAGAAGTCTTCTTTTCCTAGTATACTAAAAAAGGCATTGAACAACTCATTCCACAATGTGTTGTTTCTCTATAAGCTTAGTATCGTTTTGGAAATAAATTAAATTTTTCATGACATAAACATTAGTATTAGATTTATATGAATTTTATAATCCTTCCTCGCATGATGTCTTTTCACAATGATTCAATTGGGATAGTAGTAGATAGTTTCAGAAAATATATATTTGAAAACACAAAACACAATGCAAAAAAAAAAAAAAAAACATGAAAAGTTGAACAACTAGAATGAACCTTTATCATCAGAAAACCACTTAAGTACATTAGTTAAGACCTCAAGTTTGCACTATAAAGAGTGAATTATCAAAGTATGGATATGTAGGGCTACACTACCAAGCCGTGCATTCACTAGGCACAAGAGAGTTAAACTCATGCACATAGAAAATATCGGTTTGCTTCAGTAAAAAGAGTTGGGTCAAGAAGACAAATGAGAGGAAATACTTCTACCTCTCATGACCTCATTATTATTTTTGGATTCTTTATCAATATTCAGAAAAAGAGGTGTATATATATATATATATATATATATATATATATATATATATATATATATATATATATATATATATATATATATATATATATATACACACATACATATATATATATATATATGTGTGTGTGTGTATATATATATATATATATATATATATATATAATATATATATATATATATATATATATATATATATATATATATATATATATATATATATATATATATATATATATATATATATATATATATATAGAGAGAGAGAGAGAGAGAGAGAGAGAGAGAAAGAGAGAGAGAGAGAGAAGAATTTAAAAATATGCATATACTTCTATATGAACATAAATATTTTATCAATTTTTATGGAGCACAAAATGACCAAGAAATACAACATTGTGTGAGTGGCATGTTAAGACCTTAATTATGTCTATTTTTTTTTTTCGTGATGATCGATGAGAATATTCATATCTGCATTGACCTTTTTGGTATTTTACCTTCAAAATCCTTCCAATTGCACAAGAATAATCTTGCACAGTGTAATGGTCACAAAGTCTTTTGAAAGTGTAGTAATATTAATATGTGATGTTGAGTGGTGTGAATTATTTTTAATCTTCTATGATTGAAGAAACAAAGTGATTTTTCAAGTCTTTTATTAATGTGTGTGGAGTGTTGGTGTAATTTATTTTATAAGATTACTAAAGGGCTTCCAATAGGTGAATTGGAGGTGGATGCAACGTCTCTATCCAAGGGACATTACTTCTTGGATAGTGAAGCAATAGATGAAGTAGTGGAATTCGACTCAAACCGAGAAGAAGATCTAGAGCAGGAACATATAGAAAAAGAGTTGAAAGAGTTCTTGAAGATAGTTAACAAACACATCTTCACTCTTAAAAAAGGAAAGCACAAGTGCATTATCCTAATCCAAGAGTTCTATAACTTTCAAAGATCAACATAGAAGAGGTGGAAAGATGTTGACCTCCACAAGCTCCAAGAAGAACCCATATTCATTATTGATTTTGAGAGATGTGAACAAGTGATGTCTTCCTTGCAAGAATTGAAAAGAGGTGCAAAAGCCTACTTTTTATGCAAAGTCAAGAATTGTGAAAATGAAATAGTAAATGTGATTATCAAGGCAAAATATATAAAAAATGCCTTCAAGTTATATCCCATGGTTACCAAAGTTGATGTGCATTTTGTCAAAAAGAACTCAACAACATATGTTGGGTATACAAAATTCTCCAACTTCAAGAAGAAGGCCAATGAAGAGCTGGCCATCAGAATCTTTTCGTGATGCTGAACAATAAGGATAAAACAAAACCCTTTGAAGTGGTGGACATGGCACCTTGTTGAAGATAAATGTACAAGCTCATTTTCATATGAGCCATGCTTGGATAAATTTAGCAAATATAAAGATAAAGGAAAAGTGGAGGAAAAAAGGAAAAAATAATAAAAGAAAAAGTCTAGTCAAAATTCATGATGAGTAAGAGATACAATATCTTACCTTGTAGTTAGTAGCATGTAGTGGAGAAAGTGGTGAGTTAAGAAGGAGGCACAAACATCTACACATGCTCATTGGTTATAAAAATGAAGTGGGAGCAGATTCAAAACAAGGAGAGAAAGAGGCAAGAGCTTCCAGTAGTCGGATCTGGCCATTTTGTCATTTTGGCTTCCCTTAGACTCCTTCTAGCCGCACGTCAGTTTGTACATAGCTCTATTATAGAGCTCATATCTCAGTGCATATGTAACCATTTTGTGCACTTAAACATTCATTGGAAAGCTTATCGCATGTACTTTCTGCATATCAAATATCTCTTTGAAAGCTTATGTAGTTTGTGAGATATCAGTGAAAGCGTGAAGTCCAGGTTTTCAGTATACCTGTATAGATAGGTAGTCTATTTTGGTCGGTTAAGTTTCCCAACCAAAACATATCCAAATTGCATGATTTTTGTCTTGTTGGAAATCTCTTGGCAATTTTCACTGTCCCAAATATCTCCTTGATATAATTTATATTCTGTGAGATATCTGTCAGATAGTAAAGTCCAATTTTACAGTGTACTTATGTGTGCAGGTGGTCTATCTTGGTGAGTTGAGTTTCCTAATCAAAGCTCATTTAAATTACTTGTTTTTTATCTTGTTGGAAAGCTATTTGTGTCTACTTTTTCTATACCAAATATCTTTCTCAAAGGATATATATTTAGAGAGTTATCAGTCAGAGAGTGAAGCTCAGTTCGTTAGCATATCTGTGTGGACAGGTAGTTCATCTTTGACAGTTGTGTTTCCTAATCAAAACTTTTCCAAATTAAGTCATTTATAGCTTGTTAGAAAGCTCTCTTTGTCTACTTTGATTGATTAAAGTCCCAAGTCCATTTGAGTTTTTATTGAGAGCAGCAAGCTATCTAAGGTGCAGATGTTTGTCCAAGTGCTGGACATACAAGGGCTCACTACACACTTCCGTTGCGCATAGGTGAACTCATTCTCCACAGTTGGTATCAGAGAAAACTTGGTCTTGAAGCTTCATCAATAGAGATGGAGGTGAAGCAAAGCAAAAGAGGAGCTACAAAACAAGAAGGAGCTTCACAAACGCAAGAGCAACGAACTATAACTATTCGAGGTAACTCTCAAAGTCTTTGATACTCTTCAATGACTGGCTTGGGTCAACAAGTAGAGAAGTTGGACAAGGATAACTATCCCGTGTGGAAGTTTAGAATGAACAACTACCTAATGGGCAAAGGCTTATGGGGTATTGTGAGTGGCGATGATGCTCAACCTCAAATCAATCAAGCTATGGCCACCAAAGTCCAAAGGAGGCAAGCAAAAGAATGGGAAGAGAGGAACAGGAGAGTCATGTTCCTCATTTCGCAAGTCATTACTAATGCCATGGTAGGTCATATTCAACATCTAGAGAAAGCTAAGGATGCTTGGGAAGCTCTTGAAAGGATGTATTCAACAAATACCAAAGCTAGGAAACTTCAACTCAAGAATGAGTTGAACACAATCAAGAAAGGTTCGAGTCAATCCATAGCTGAATATACTTTGAAGATTAAGGAGCTAAGCGATGCTTTAGCTTCTATTGGCACAATGGTTGAAGACGAAGATCTTGTGTGTTATACTCTCAATGGCTTGAGAGAAGATGAAAGATGGAAGCCTTTTATAACTTCCATTAACTTGAAAGATGTATATCCAGGTTTTGAACAACTAATCCCTCATCTTGTCACAAAAGAGCTTAGCTTCGGTGGTCCCAAAGGAAAGGACAACCACAACCAAATGTTATATGCAGGTCAAGGGAAAGAAAGAAACTCAAGAGGAGGCTCAAGAGGAAAAGGAAGAGGTCACAACCACTCCAACTACAATCAAAACAATTCGGAAGACAACAAGGATGCATCAAATGCCAACACACAAGGAAGAGGTCGAGGTAGAAGTAGAGGAAGAGGCCGAAGCTCCTACAATTCTCATAAAGGTATAACATGCTATCATTGTGGTAAAGTAGGACACTATGCTAGTGATTGTTGGCTGAAGAATGGAAGACAAAATGGAGGCAATCAAAGGAACGAAAGCAACTATGCAAGCACCTCAAGTGAAGGAAGCAAGGACACACTACTTGCAATGAGACATGAGTATAGAAGCTTTTGTGAAATGACAAAAAATGGTACATTGAATCAGGTTGTAGTAACCATATGTCATGCCAAGGAAGTTTGTTCACTAATCTACAGGTACCAAGTGGAAAGGGATGTGTTGAAACAGGTGATGATACTCAACACATGATTGAAAACATTGGAGATATAGGCTCAGAGATACAAGCAGAGCAAAGGTACTATCTAATGTTCTTCATGTTCCTACAATTTCAAAGAACTTGATTTCAGTAGGACAAATGGTAGAGAAGGGTTATCATGTCATATTCAATGAGAATGGGTGCTTCATAAAGAATCCAAAGGAAGGCTTCAAGGTCATTGCTCGAGGTAGACAAGAAGGAAGGATGTTCACTTTGGATGTCCAACATCCACATGGAAAGGTCATGTACATTCAATGTGGGAACAAGAAGATTTCAGAGCTGGACTTATGGCACAAAAGAATAGGACACATCAACATTCCAAAGCTGAAGGACATGAGCAAACATGAAGTGGTAAGAGGTCTTCCAAAATTTAATAGCATTGGACTACATGAGTTATGTGAAGCTTGTCAACTAGGAAAGCAAACCAGGCAGCCATTCAAGAGGAGCAATTATGTGGCTCCAAATGTCTTGGACTTGATACATACGGATGTATGGGGACCAATGCAAGGGGCATCAATGGCTGGTAATAGGTTTTTTGTCACCTTTATTGATGATCACTCAAGAAAGGTATGACTGCTTTGTGTGAAGCAAAAATGAGAGGTGTTTTCTATACTCAAAAGATTCAAAGTTGAAGTTGAAAAGGAAACAGGAAGGTCTATCAAAACCTTAAGGTCCGATGGTGGAGGAGAATACTTCTCCAAAGAATTTTCAGATTTTCTACAAGAGAATGGGATCAAAAGGCACTTCACTTGTAGGTATACACCATAGGCAAATTGTTGAAATTGCATGATGCATGCTCAACGAGATGAAGGTACCATTGTACTATTGGGCTGAAGCTACCACAACTGCCATTTACTTGATGAATAGGTGCACAACATCGGGAATACATCACTTGACTCCAAAAGAGGTATATTCCGGTAAGAAACCTGATCTTACACACCTCAAAGTGTTTGGATGTGTTTGCTTTGTTCACATTCCACAAGAAGTTAGAACAAAGATGGAACCAAGATTAGAAAAATGCATTTTCATCGGCTACTGGATGGAGCAAAAGGATACAAGTGTTACAACCCTAGAACAAAGGAATTAAGAGTCTTGCAAGATGTGGTCTTAGATGAACTAAGACCATGAAGATAAAGGAAAGGAAAAGATTCTTGAAAAAGATTGCGATGATTATGCAGGAACAAATCAAAGAGAAGTTCAACAATCAAGCACAAAGCTTTCAGGTCCAGAGGCATCTACATCAAATGAAGAATGTTCAACATGGAGGGGGAGTCATTCTTTGTCTCCAAATTCAGCTCATAGCAGAGCCAAAGAAGCAAGTGCTACTCCAAATAGTGAGGTAGATGCAAGTGAAGAAGAATATGAAGAGGTAATCACTCCGATGGTAAAGCTAAATAGGTTAAAGAAGCAACTCTCTAAAGGCAATTAAAGAAGATCTTCAAGGACAAGGTATCCAACTCAAAGGTTGAGTTATGATAGTTTTATGGCGACACATTTTGCATACATGATGCAGGTTATCAAAGACAAAGAGCCTGAGACATATGAAGAAGCTTGCACACAAAAGGAATGGAAGCAAGCTATGAAAGAGGAGATCAAAGCTCTCAAAGATAATCACACATGGGAGCTAGTGCCAAAGAAAGAAGGTATGAAGATTGTTCCAAACAAATGGGTGTTTAAAGTAAAGAGGAATGCTGATGGTTCACTAGCTAGATATAAAGCTAGATTAGTTGCCAAAGGATTTAAACAAACACAAGGCATAGATTATGATGAAGTTTTCAGCCCCATTGCAAAGATGGGAACTATCAGCACCTTAATAGCAATTGGTGCTTCAAGGATATGGCCATTATATCAACTCGACATCAAAAATGCCTTTCTCAATGGAGAACTACAAGAAGAGGTATACATGAGTCAACCGGTTGGATTTGAAGATGAAAACCATCCAGATTTTTTTTAATATAAAGGAAGTTCGGCAATCGCCTACTCTCCCGGACTTGAATTAAATTAAGAAACAAGGGTACAAAAGAAGGGGACTAGTGCCCACGGGACCCCCCAAATCCCACAAAGCAGGGGAAGCTTGGTTGATTCCTAGGTTGCATTACAAAGAAGGTTGATCACCCTCTCGTCGCCCTCATGCGGGACCCACTTGGGTTTGAGCTTGTTGTTGATCAAAAGGAGGACTTGATGGTGTCTGAAGGGGGGGGATTTCTTACTGTTGACAATCCTTTTGCCAAGGAGGAATAGAGATTTTTCAATCGACCACTCCCTGGGGGGGTCGCCGAAGTTGAGAGCACATCGCTCCCGCCAAATTTTCCACAGGACTTCCCCTCTGATTGCGTTCCAGAGAGCCGCAGAGCATCCAACTGCTTCTCCCAAAAGGACTTGTTTCCAACTAAGCTGTTTCTGAACTCTGATTTTCAGTCCAACCATCTGCCAGATGTGGTAGGAGTTGGGGCAAGTAAGGAAGATGTGTGGGACATCTTCGATTGCACGGTGGCAGCGTTTGCACCACGGAGGGATCCCACAAATTTTGCTTGCCTTATGGTTAGTCCAAATTCCTCGATGAAGAATTTGCCATAAGAGGACAGACTTCTTGATCTCTATAAGTGGGTGCCAGATACCCATGAATTTCATGTCCCACCGAAGCCGCGTCCAAGACAGGCACCACTTCTTGTTGAGGCTGATCTGGAGGTCAGTCGTTTCTATGATGTTCGGGATTTTGAGTAGGCTATTTCCATTGTGCCATTTGAGACCACGCGCGTTCGGGGCATCATGTCCCATGAGAAGACGAGTTTTGTGACGATCCCAAGCGAGGCATCTGCTTTGCAAGGTGTTCCATTCTTCGAAGGAGATGTTTATGCGAGGGTCGATATCCTCGTAGTTGATCCAACTGTTGGTGTCATGTTTCCAGAGGTGTTTCCATTTTTTGAATCCTTTGTTCCATAACTTCTTGGCATTTTGAATGTTCCACGACTCCACACTCCGGATGCCATGTATCGGAAACCAGATAGAGTCGTTTTGTCTGATTCCGGCCGCCCACTTCCAGTCCTCACTAATTCTTGTGAAGCTTTTGACTTTATTCCAGCCCTTCCACAGAGAGCATACGAGATTGGAGCCTTTCGGGAAGACAGGTATCGGGGAGAATAGCAGGGTCATGATGTCAAGGTTCTTCCAGTTCGGGGACCCCGTGAGGGCCAACTCATTTTTGTTTCTGAAGATCAGCTTGGCCCACGAGGCCTCCCTATTGCACCAAGCTTTAATCATCCATTTGGCTGCCAGTTTATTAGCCATACACCCAATGTCCAGGATGCCAAGCCCCCCGCTATCTCTAGGGCTGGTGCAGATGGCCCATTTGATTTTAGGCACCCCCCTTCTGTTATGATCACCCGTCCAAAGAAAGTTTCTGCAGATGCTATTCAGTTTGGACATGCCTTGCTCATTCGGTCTCCAGCAAGAAAGGAAATAGATGGTAGACGAGAGGAGGAACGTGTTGATAACCATCGCCCGTCCAGCGAGATTGATTTGCATGCCTCTCCAGTAATTGAGCTTGTTTTCAAGTTTGGCCAGCACCCAGTTCCATCGCTGCTCCATAGAGACGCCAAACCCCAAGGGGATTCCAAGCAGCCGAAAGATTTGGCCCTGCGGAATGATTTGACAGCCATGATCAATGAGAAGGCTAGGTTGATGTCCCACAATGGCCCCAAAGGCGGTCTTATTGTGGTTGATTTTGGATCCAGAGGCCTCACAAAAGGTATCAAGACACCTCCAGAAAGTCTCCAGGCTGGTATTATCATTGTGAACGAACGCGTTCATGTCGTCGGCAAAAAGTCTCATGATGATTTGACTGTGGTCGTGAGGTAGCTGGAGGCCTTTGATATTGCCAGCCTCCACATGATGAGCCACAAGTCTGCTCAGCCCCTCAGTGGCGATGGCAAAGAGAAGGGGGGCAAGGGGGCACCCTTGTCGAATAGATCTTTTAAGATGGATCGCCTTCGAAAGTTTGCCGTTAACGTTAATTTGGGTTGTTGCGTTGCCGAGAAGGGTCGCGATCATCTTGGTGAATTTCTGACTACATCCGAGGTCTTGGAGCGACTGCAGAATATAGTCCCATTCTAGCCTATCGTAGGCTTTGTCAAAGTCGATCTTGAGGAAAACCACGTCTTGATTAGACTCATTTGCAAATTGAATACCTTCCCAAATATCCATAATGGTTTCCAGGATGGACCTGCCTTTGATGAAACCTTTTTGGTCTTCACTAAGCCAAGATCTCAGGTGGCACGCAAGTCTGTTGGCAATGACTTTGGCGACGATCTTGTATCCTGTTTGGAGCATCGTAATTGGCCTCCAGTTCTCTATTCTGTTTTTTTCCCCCTTCTTGTGAATCAGCTTGATAATTCCATTATTTATACAAGAAGGAAGAGCACCATATTTTAGCGCTTCTTGCCAAACCATCCGAAGAGGGGTGGCAACCACCAACTTGAAGGATTTAAAAAACTCGTTAGTGAGTCCGTCGGGTCCCGGGCTTTTACCGAGAGGGAGGGCATCAATGACCTCAATGATTTCTGATTCAGAGATCGGGGCATGAAGCAGGGAGTGGAGGTTGGGTGGTATTCTCCGGGGGGAAACCCTAGAAATGGCAGCCATGCAGTCCCTTCTATGATGGGAGAGGGGGTTCGCGGTTCCCAGGAGTCTCGTGAAGTGCCCTTCGATGATGCCAAAATTATCTTCTTCCGAGTTGCATACATTGCCATGAGGGTCTAGCAGTAGGGGAATCGTCTCTCTGTTGTGTTTTCTTTTAAGGATACTGCACATCTCTTTGGTGGGTTTGTCGGCTTTTCCAGCCCACCACTCCTTGAAGAAGATTTGCAAGTTTTTCCTTTGTATTTCTTCCTCGTATCTCAACGCTGCTCTGATTTTTCGGAGACCTTTCTGGGCTTGGTGTTTTCCTTTGTTCACTTCCTCCTCGAGTCGCCAGAGTCTGTGGTAAAGTGCTTCCCTACGAGCCCGCCGCACTGTCTCGAGCAACTTCTTAGTTCTGATCATGATCTTGCGAGACTTGTCGACCGCACTTCTCCAGCACTTGGCTGGGGCCAAGCCAGAGGCGAACGCCACCTTCCACACATCGGCAATCTCTTGATGGACGGAGGGGAGAGAGAAGGTGGAAGCGTTGGCATGGAACCACGGAGCCTTGTGGGTCCTGTTGGAAGGTTGAAAAGTGATAACGATCGGGTAGTGATCAGAGATTGTGAGGTCAGTACGTTGCGTGATGGAAGGGTGGCCCCACAGATGAGTAAAGCTCTGAGAGATGTAGCATCTATCAAGTCTAGCTTTCCTCAGATCCTCGCCCGCTTGGAGATTCGACCAGGAAAAGCCATTCGAGTCTTTGAATTCGACCAGATCCAAGTGGAGTTTGGTCATATCCCACGTTTCTTTCTCCCGACTGTCGATGACCCTGCCCTTGCCCATCCATCTGTCCATAGGGTCCTCCACCATGTTGAAGTCTCCACATATAAGCACGTTGTGGGGAAGCGAGTCAAGAGAAGACCAAGTGTTCAGCCTCTCCAAATCCCCGTTAGGGGCGTACAAAGAAACCATAGTAACACAGAGGGGAGCACCAAAGGAAACCGCAATCCAGCGGTGATTTACATCTTCAATGGAGTTCTCAAGCTTTTCAAGCCAGGGATGTTTAACACCGATAGCCGTTCCGCCGGACCCCCGCTGGTGCTTTGTTGGGATCCACACATGGGCCGAGGAAACCTGTCTGAGCCGTTTCAGAAGGTCTTCTCCGTCAATTTTAATCTCTTGAATGCATATAATGTCTGGTTTTAAGCTAATGTCGCGGAGCCATTGACCAATGATGGCTGCTCTTGAGGGGTCGGTTAGCCCCCTAGCATTTAGCGAGATGACAATCATTTTTGTATTGATCCCTCTTTGCGGGAGGGAGCCTTGTCCTTTCTTCTCTTGGCTTCATCTTTCTTTTTCGCTGGGATCTGATCCCGACTTAGAAATCGGTTCTTATGGGGGCTTTTCCAGGGTAACTCCAAAGGCTGTTTCCCTTTGCGGGATGCCCCCCGCTGGGGAGAATTGGGCCCCGTGCTCGGCATCGTTTCCGGGATCGTCGATCCAATGATGGAACTTTCACTATCCATGTTGTCTTCATTATTAGTAGTGAAACCATCTTCTTTGCTTGTAGTGTAGCCCTCCTGGGGGGTTTCTTTGTTGTCAGGGATCTCTAGGGCTTCGTCGTAGTTGTCTACCTCAGGTGGCTTCCCACCTGGGTAGTCGAGCTCGTTGATCTCCTTTCCAAGATTGCAATACAAATTGCTGTGTGGGGTAATTAGCAGGTTGTTCCTCTCACCGTTGGCCCTCGGACTTCTTTTCCTTCTTCTTCTAACTTCAGTAAAGCCATCGGCATCAGCTTGTGGATTGAGGAGGCCCTTGCCTTCCCCTTCCTTGGTCAAGTGGGTCAAATCGTCAAAATTGTCTTGAGCAGTTTTGGAGGCTTCTTGAACTCGCTTGTTTTTTTGCCTGAGAGGGCAGTCTTTAATCCTGTGACCTTGCTGGCCACAACGAAAGCACGCGTTGGGGAGGTTTTTGTAGGTGATATCCTGCTCCCAAACATCTCCTTCGCCCATGTCCACTTTGATCGTTGATGGAAGCAGCGAACTGAGGTCGGCCTCGACGCAGATTTGTGGGTGCCATCTAGCATTGAACGAGTGTCTTGCACCCTCATAGATGAGACCACCAACGTCTTCTCGTGACGCCAACGGCTTGCCGATAGGGGAGACTATGTCCCACACGAAGTTGTACAAGAAGTATGGGAGGTTAGGGAGCTCAACCCAAAGAGGGTACCGAAGTGATTTCGATTTGTCGGGGGTAAAGTCCGGGGACCATCTGAATAAGCACAGGGTCGTCCGACCGAGCTGCCAGGTGCCAACGCTTAGGGCTTGGAACGCCATCTCTTCATTTTCAAAAACTAGCAGCATGTGGTTTGCTGGTAAGAACTGGCATTTGCTGACAATTAGTCCTCGAGGGAACCACTCTTTTCGCAGCCATTGTCGCACGATTTCGAGCGGGGGCCTAGGGCCAAACACTTGGCCGACGAGGCAAACTTTCTTGAGCTCCTCCTGAGCAGACAGAAATGCGGGTCTACTGAGGGACACGATGGGGGATTCAACACTTTCGGATGCCCCAGGGGCGGCACATGACCCCCCCTCCAGCAGAGCGGCCAGAATGCCGGTCTCCCCAGGGGGGGGGGGCCCGATTACTTTTCACGAGAGAGGACGAGGCCACATCCATGGCCGAAGGAACTTGCACCACTTTTAATTTTCAATGCCCAGCGGCAAGACCCTCCAACATAGAGAGAAAGCAGACCACAGACAGGGAAGAATCCCCCCACGGATCACATCGCATCCAAATACTCCACTTTTCAGGGAAAAACAAAACGGCCAGAAAATCCCACAAAAGAGGGGAGCACACTGCTCCTTTTTTGAAACTTTTCAAATTTCCTTTTTCTTTTTCTTCTTATTTCTTCTTTCTTTTTTTTTCTTTTCTTCTTTTTTTTTTCTTCTTCTTCCTTTTTTTTTTTCTCTTCTTTTTTTTCTTTTTTTTTTTTTCTTCTTCTTCTTTTTTTTTTTTCTCTTCTTTTATCTAATTCAAGCTATGAAAACCTTCCAAACAGGTGGCAAGGCGGATTATGCTTATCTAACTTTCAACATATCAATGTGAAAAAGTCTCATTCCCTTAGGAGATCTTGAAGTGATTTCGCTACTTCTTGATTGCAAGTAAATGCTTATTTTCTTACTAGTGGGTCACAACAAAGGTCTTATGATGCCATAATACATGTGCATATGGATCACCTATGGTATCCAATGTGCCCGAGAAGACTCTAAAATTCCTAGGGGTTTTTATGGATCTCCATGGAGAAAATGGCAAAAACTTTATAAGGACGGACGAAAGATTCGAAGGAAACAGAACTCATACCTTCGCCCTCATTGTAGCAGTGTAAGATCACGTACTAGTTTTCCAGGCGTCACCAATATGCGATCAACAGCCCGCACTCCAAGGCGCTCTGTCCACGTGTTTCTCGACAAGCACAGATCGAAGGTTTGAGGGCCCGCGAGGAAAACGGTTAGCCCCGCACTCCAAGGCGCACGGACCACGCTTCGACAGACCGCCACGTGTCCCGCGACAGACGCGGACTGCCCGCCCCGCGATAGATAGAAGAGCCGCGATAGACAAAGCCAGTGTCTCCGCGATAGACGCCTCGAATTTCTCCGCGATAGACACCTCGAAATTCTCCGCCGCGATAGACAAAGCCTCGATAGACGCCTCTGTCTCCGCGATAGACGCCACGAGTTTCTCCGCGATAGACACCCTGAATGTCCGTCAGCTCCACCGGCACGCAGAAGCTTCTTTCAGCCTTGACGTTCGTCGCCTCTATCTGTGAAGAGTACTGTTGTTCAGTATCAATTCGCCTCTAAACCATCCAGATTTTGTTTGCAGGTTGAAGAAGGCACTTTATGACTTGAAGCAAGCACCAAGAGCATGGAATCAGAGATTGGTAGAGTATCTAACTAAGTGTGGATACAACCCAAGTAGTGCAGATCCTTCGTTGTACATGAAGAAGGAAGAAAATAGAGAGGTATATATTTGCATCTACATCGATGATCTCATCATATCAGGAAATGATGTTACAGGGATTAAAGATATCAAAAGGAAGCTTGGTAAGGAGTTTAAAATTTCAGATCTTGGAGAGCTAAAATATTTCTTAGGAATTGAAGTTGTTTATGGAAAGAGTGGCATCTACTTGATGCAAAGGAAGTACTTGTTGGATGTTCTTTTCAAATTTGGAATGAGTGAATGCAAACCACTCACTCAACCCATGGACAGAAATACAAAGATTTGTTCAAATGATGGGGAACCATTGGAAGATGTTTCGACATACAGAAGCATTGTAGGATCATTGATCTATGCAAACATTACAAGACCTGATTTATCTTATGTTGTTGGTGTACTTTCTCAATTTATGCAAGCCCCGACAAGTGAACACTTAAATTCAGCCAAGAGAGCATTGAGATACATAAAGCATACAATTAATCATGATTTGTTTTATAAGTCTGATGAAGAACTGCAGGTCAAAGGCTTTAGCAATGCTGATTGGGCAGGCTCAAAGGAAGATAGGAGATCAACCTCAAGTTATGTGTTCATGATAGGAAGCACACCTATCACATGGAGCTCAAAGAAACAACCTACTGTTGCACTTTCATCTATGGAGGCTGAATATAGAGGATTAGCATTTACCACATGTGAAGAAATGTGGATTAAAAAGCTTTTGGTGGATCTTGGAGTGCAAGTTGGAACCATCCCTATATATGGTGATAACATGTCAAGTATCTACTTGGCAAGCAATCCTATGTTTCATGCAAGGAGCAAGCACATAGAGGTCCACTACCATTATGTAAGGGAGAAGGTGCTGAGCAAAGATGGGGAGATAAAGTTCATCAAAACCAAAGAGCAGGTTGCACATATGTTTACAAAGTTCTTGGATGCTTCTAAACTCAAAGGTTTCAAGGATGCGATAAATTTGAAGGACATGGTTGAAGATAACTCCCGAATGAGCTTGAGGGGGAGTGTTGAAGATAAATGTACAAGCTCATTTTCATATGAGCCATGCTTGGATAAATTTAGCAAATATAAAGATAAAGGAAAAGTGGAGGAAAAAAGGAAAAAATAATAAAAGAAAAATTCTAGTCAAAATTCATGATGAGTAAGAGATACAATATCTTGCCTTATAGTTAGTAGCATGTAGTGGAGAAAGTGGTGAGTTAAGAAGGAGGTACAAACTTCTTCACATGCTCATTGGTTATAAAAGTGAAGTGGAAGCACATTCAAAACAAGGAGAGAAAGAGGCAAGAGCTTCCAATAGTCAGATCTGGCCATTTTGTCATTTTGGCTTCCCTTAGACTCCTTCTAGCCGCACGTCAGTTTGTACACAACTCTGTTGCAGAGCTCATATCTCAGTGCATATATAACCATTTTGTGGATTTAAACATTTATTGAAAAGCTTATCTCATGTAAGTTTTGCATTTCAAATATCTCTTTGAAAGCTTATGTAGTTTGTGAGATATCAGTGAAAGCGTGAAGTCTAGTTTTTCAGTATACTTGTGTAGATAGGTAGTCTATTTTGGTTGGTTACGTTTCCCAACCAAAACATATCCAAATTACATGATTTTTGTCTTGTTGGAAAGCTCTTAGCATCTATTCTCCCTATCCCAAATATATCATTGATATCGTTTATATTCTATGAGATATCTATCAGATAGTAAAGTCCAGGTTTACAGTGTACTTATATGTGCAGGTGGTCTATCTTGGTGAGTTGAGTTTCTTGATCAAAGCTCATCCAAATTACTTGTTTTTTATCTTGTTGGAAATCTATTTGTGTCTACCTTCTCTATACCAAATATCTTTCTCAAAGGATATATATTCAGAGAGTTATCAGTCCGAGAGTGAAGCTTAGTTCTTTAGCATATCTGTGTGGACAGGTAGTTCATCTTTGACAGTTGTGTTTCCTAATCAAAACTTGTCCAAATTAAGTCATTTATAGCTTGTTAGAAAGCTCTCTTTGTCTTATTTGATTGATAAAGTCTCAAGTCCATTTGAGTTTTGTATTGAGAGCAGCAAGCTATCTAAGGTGCAGATATTTGTCCAAGTGCTGGACATACAAGGGCTCACTACACACTTCCGTTGCGCATAGGAGAATTCATTCTCCAGACACCTTACATTCAGGAGCAATTAAAGGAAGAAGCTAAGCACTCAGAGTCTAAGACATTTGTGAATGAAGCCTAGTTGTTGACAAATATAATATATCATGTCTTGGGTATTGAAGACAAGATAGTGCTAGCTCCAAAAGCTCAGGTATTCATAGCAACTATGAATAGAGTACAGAGCCCAATAAACGTTGGAGTGGTTGATGCATGAAGAAAGAGAAAGGAAATAGTCATCCAAACTCCACAACCAAACAAGAAGAGAAAGATAGATTTAAGGAAGATAGAGCTGGAAGAGAAGGAAATGACTGAGGAGGAATTCGAAATAGAATAAAAGATAGTACAAGCTGATAAAGAGCCACATTCTCCTCAAATAAGCACTAAAAAGCCGCATTCCGAAGTCATGCAAGGTGGTGACAAGAGAACTAGCTATGAAGCCGAGTATCACAAGATGTTTGAGGATTTTCTTAACAAGGCCATAGACTTGAATCAATGGGAGATAGAGCACTCCATGAGTGGATGATGATTGTAGAGATAGAGGTTGGGTTCATTAAAAAGTAAGCTACACTCTTAGCTTACTTCAAGGAACTCCAAGGTCCGCCTGAAACAAGGACCACTATTGTGGCTACAATTAAGAAGAGGCATGATCCAAAAAGAAGGAACCCACCAAAATATAGGTCTTACCACCACAATTAGCCAATAAATCACTCACATACATGCAATCAATCCTAGACATGATCATACCTCTGATCCACCTATTGAACTGAGAGAAATGAAGGCCTCCCTACTCACACATAAAACGCTCAATGTACCATACATCATGCAACCACAAGTTCATACAAAGCGGCTCCCAAGGCGTAAGTGCAAAGCCATGCACAGAAGTTTGACTACCCCTTGGTGATCCTTAAGAGCCTTGATCATGTTGAAGTCTCCTGTAATACATAAAGCAACATCATAAGGAATAGCATTAGTGATTTGGAACCAAAACATGGCACGAGCACTCTCATGGTTTGGGGTGTAAAGGTTCATGAAACCATAGCTCAATCCACCACACTATGAGATAATCCAAATGGCCATGCCTGATCATCTCCCCTCTATCCAAAATCATAGACTGCTTGGAATCTCCCATGGAAATTCATACACCACATTATGAGCCATTGGGCCCACACCCAATGGACAAAAATAACTCACCATGCCTCTGCAAAATCTATTTACACTATCATGTATGGCCCAAGGATAGATGGTGCTCCTAGAGCATAAGGCCATTAATGGACCTGCCAGCCAAGATTTCATGGAGCTCTTGACAAAGGAGATTCCTATAGTGCAAAACTCAAGGCCCACCTAATCATTGAACATTCCATGAGAGAACCCTCATGGAGACGAGGCAAACCAACATGCTCCAATATGAGCGATATAGGTGAGCTTTTGAGGGTGGTTTGGATGGGGAGTAATCTGAGTCCAACCATCCTCAATAGGTAGCCAAATGCTCTGGTAACACCATTCACAAACTAAGCCAAGTGGTCTCACATGTCGCCTGTGCCTACTCCTGGCCAAGCTCCTCCTCATGAATTATACATATAACAAGGTGTAGTATGAGAGTGTGCAATCACATATACAATAAGTTGGCTCTCCTCAGCACTATGAATGAAAAGAAACTAACTGGATTCCCAAGCCTTGAAAAATAAGTTAGTGAGATCTAGCTCCCCAAGGTGATGGGAGAATGTGATGACCTATGCTCCAACAAACTGCACTGCCTCCCCAAGATTCCAATCACGTTGTGAGGACTCACAAAGGGGAAAGGAAAATGCCACTATCAAATCAAAGCCGATCTAATTATGACATGTAAGAGCCACTACATGGGCCCAAATAGGAGTGGCAAGCAAGTCCTCTAGTCCATCGAAGAACCTTGAGAACTGATAAGATCTCCTCGTCAGATGGTAGTTGAAGCTCACCAAACTAGGAGGAATGGTAGTTAAATGAGATGTACACAATGAGCGGGTGGGGAGTGGGGAATGGTGACCCTCATGGACCACCCAAATCACTCGGAAGTCACTATCAAAGGCCCATCAAGGAGAGGGAGGTGAAGAAGCCAGAGGCTGATGAGGTCGTGGAGAAGTGGATGGCTCACAAAAGGATACCTAGGAAGCAAGGACTAGAGTGGAAGGCCATGTGGGGGGCCTCAAAATAGGGTCATTGCCACAAGCAAAAGGCATTGAGACCGCACCAAGGTCCATAGAATAGTCCTCCTTAAGAGCATAGAAATGATTGTCGATGGGAATAAACCTCCCCTAGGTGACGAGATGAGACTACTGACCAAACTATTTGATGCCCAAGCTATTGCCGACTAGTGTTGGATGAGGAAGGGGCAATTCTAGTTCCTAGAGCATTAGAGTGCAAAGGACACCCACTCCCAACCTCGACTAACAAGGAGGTGACCAACCTTGTGATAGGAATAGCAATATTTCTAGAGGCCTGAGTACTTGATCCTCTAAACCAACCATCCACCTAAGAGTAAAGCATTAGGGAGAAAAATAGCCAAAAATGGGCTGTTTGCTAATGATGGACTAATCAAATATGCAAATAGGATCTTTCCACGTGTACAAAAATATAACATTATTGTGTCTTTTTATCCTATGAAAAATGCTTCTTTTTAGAAGATATGCTCTATAACGGCCACTAAAGCGATGGAATTTTCTTGTATTTAGTGAACAATTTTTGTTTCTATAGAAGAAAAGATATTTTTTCACAACACGCAATGAAAATCTTTAAATTTCCAAGAGAGAAATGATTTTTGAAGATACAAAATATTTTTGGGTTCATGAAGTCCTAAGATATTTTAATCACATTTTATACATTAAATCAAAAGTTTTCAACTCTCTTCCATGTGTACAAAACATTCTCTCAATAAATACTCACGAAGTTTGTGAATCTCAGTTTCCTGCTTTGAGCATTCTCTACTATTTTTCTACATTTTCAAATGGCTTCTACTTCTTGCCGACATTCCAATCGTATAACCTCATGTGAGGTTTACGATAAAAGAGAGGATTCTTTATGGAAACCTCTTTCTCTGCAGCCAAATGATTGGGTGACTATGCTTCCCAATTGCAAAGGTTAGGTTGAAGAGAGTTAAGAGGGACAACACAAAAAACCATCGGAAAGGTCATATTCTTAGTTTCAAAATTAAAGAGACATGGCTCATTTCCAAGATTTCAACATGTGTGCACTGCTAAGGATCTGGTCCTAAAAAATTATCTACAATTCCCCTCGTACTCTAAGTAAAGTCTAACAATGCTCTTTTAACCTTTTTAGTTTTTTTTGTATTACAAGATATCTGTTTTTGTATTGCATATACTTTTCCTTCCAATGTTCAAGAGTGGTAGGCTATTGAACGTTTAACTAGAACATTCAAAATTCTTCATAAGGATTATGCAAAACTAATGTATGCAAACAAATATGTTTCATTTTTCAATAGCATTTAATTATTTGTCTATTTTGTCGATTATGAGGTACCATGAAGGAGGAGTGCTTATGGAAATCTTGTACATTTCCCTGCTCCTTGCATCTCTTCATGAGATTGGCAGTCTCCTGATCAATCGAGAGTTTCAAGTTTTTTGTGCAAGATGAGAGATAGCATTCAAAGGCAATATCATCAAGTTGAAGTTCTCAAAGAATAAAGATTCAGTGGTTTTTGCATGTCCATACTTTCATAGCATGTTTTAAAAACATCCTATTACATAAAACAAAAACAATGTGGTTGAATAGGAGAGTTTAAATTTGAGAGATTGATGATGTTTTAGGTAGGGATTGGGATAGCAAAGACATTCAAAAGGTAGGAGACATCCCTTTATGTAAAGTTAGTCCAAATTTTCTTTGAATTTCATATCAAATATCTCAACAATATAGTGTTTTAAGATATGACTACAGAAGGTGGAAAAAAAGATTGGCCTTTGGATACTCTTGGATTCTAAGGAGAATTGTCTTGAATTTTAGTTAGAATTATTGATGCATCTAGATTTTCGACCTAGGAAAATAGTTGTCACTGCAAATTGGGAACTCCAAAATGTTAGAGAGCTTCTAGAGTTCCTTGATGAGGTTTCACCACATTTCAGATTCTCAATTGATGGTGCAATGGTAAACATTGAATCTAAGAATACATTATCTTGCATTACTTGCTTGCCACCCAAGCTGATCAAGTTCCAACCCTTAAAAATGTAACTAGTCTTGCCCTTTTTCTTCCACAAAAAATTTTGAATGGAAACAAAGACATTTAGTTTAAAATACTTTTATCTCTTTTTTCTATGTAAACTCTTCATATTCAAATTGTTGTTTATTTTGTTTATATCATTGTTGTGGAAGGTTTTTATTGTTCAAATACTTATATCATTGTTTTGGAGGGTTTCTATTTCTCAAAGACTTTCTCCTAGACAATAACTAGTAAAGATAAGGATAAAGAAAATCTCCATGTTAGTGATTAGCTCAATAGATCCTTAAGGGTAAGAAAATTATAACTTTTAAAAATGAAACTAGTCTAGCCCTTTTTCTTCCACCAAAAATTTTGAATGGAAACAAACACTTTGGGTGCTATGTATTTTTCTCTCTTTTTCTTATGTAAACACTTCATTCATATTCATATTGGCATTGTTTTGGTGGCTTTTTCTTCCACCAAAAATCTTGAATGGAAACAAAGACTTTGAGCGCTAAGTACTTTTCTCTCTTTTTTTATGTGAACACCTCATATTTATATTGGCATTGTTTTGGTTTATATCATTGTTATGGAAGCTTTGTATTGTTCAAAGACATGTCATTGTTGTCAAAGGATAAAGAAATTTTCCTTGTAACTGATTAGCTAAATAGAGCATTAAGAGAGAATATTACGAAATGGAGAAGATTGAAGGATATGAACAATTCAAGTGATAAGGTCTGTTAGAGGTTCTCCGACTTCCCTAATAACTTGAATTGGTCATGTCCACCAATCTCCAAGATTAGGGCCATTTATCAAAGGGCATGACCGATTCAAGCCATTAGGGAAATTTGAAGTTCTCGGACTTCTCTCTTCACTTGAATTGTTCTTGGTTTTTAGTTAGTGAATAACAAGGTATATAGAGCCTCAAGAGTAGGAATATTATGAAATGGAGAAGATTGGAGAACATGATGAATTCAAGAAACAAGAGCCATGCAAGGTTCTCCAATTGGCCTAATCACATGAATTGGTCATGTCCATTTTGCTTCACAAGCGCAAGTTTTTGGTTCAAAGATGAACAATTCATGACATAGCATAAAAGGGAAGAAATAATCAACTAAACACTTAGCATGTTAGTTGACAAAAGAAAAATACTACCATTAAAACACTGATTTTTATGTAGAAACATGAATTACAATAACTATCTTCCAGATAAATATAGAATGGCATCAATTCTCAATACATACAAGGATTTTAAGTTTTACTTTTTTTAGAATATTAGAATTTACAACAATAGAGCAAAAAAGTATATTCCCACATATGTTGGAAAGACATGGGCTTACTATCAAGATGTAATCATAAATATGGAAAATTATACATCTTGCTTTTGCTTTTTATGCTTTACCTTTTTGGATCATTCACCTTTGTGATTGTTTCACTACAAGAAATACGGGCGTATAGCGACGGTTAAGGCGACAGAATTTCGTCGCTATAAAATTGCAACTTGCGTTTTAATTAGCGTCGCACGCCAACCGTCGATTAAACGACGCAGAAAACGATGGTATTTGGGACTTGTGACGCGACGGGATTGCGACGTTCCCATAAAACATCGCTAAAACGATGCAATTTAAAAGCGTCGCATAAGCGACGCTTTTTTGCTTCGTGTAGGTGACGTTAGTTGCCGTTGCATAAGCGACGGTAAAATTGTCCCCTATTCGACGACGAATAGCATCGCTTACATGACGATCTGTTGACGAACAAAAATTAAAACGTTGGAGGCTCTGCGATCGGCATTTTCACGCATCCGATCAAAGAGCTCTCCAACGTTCGCAATTGCGCTGCGCTTACGAGCTGAAGCAAGTATATGCAGAATTGTTGTTTTGCATAAACTCTCTCCTATTGTCTCCCTCTGTCTTTGTTTCTCTCTTTCTACATCTTTCTCTCTTTGAATTCTCTCTCTCTCTCTAGATCTCTCTCTCTAGATCTCTCTCTCTCTCTCTCTCTCTCTCTCTCTCTCTCTCTCTTCTTTCTCTCTTTATTGCAGGTTATTCAAGAAGCTAACCAAGCAAAAAGTATGACTAACAATTGTAAGTACAATTTCTATTCTTTGTAGATCATTTGAATTGTGTTATTTTCATTACATAGCATACTCACACTTATTGATATGCACTCATACACTTATACATGATGAAGATGCACTTTTACACATATACATATATACACATGCACATACACACACATATATACACATAGATACATGTGCACATACACTTAGACATACACACATATACACATGCATATGCACAAACATTCCTACAACCACATACACATGCATGTTTCATACATATACACATGCATATATATACACATGCATATACATATACATATATACATATAAATATACATATACATATACACACATATACATATACACACATATACATATACATGCATATACATGTACACACACATACATATACATGCATATACATATACACACACATACACAAGAACATGCACATACTCATACACACATATACATTTATACATGCACATGCACATACATACATATTATACACACACATACACATGCACATACATACATATACACACACATACATATACTCTTAGGTACACACATATGAATGAATTATATAATTAAAGTATTAAAACACATATACACATGCACACACATGCATATACCTACATATACACATATACATGCACATACACACACATACACATAGAGATATACATATACATGCATATACATATACACACACATACACAAGAACATGCACATATTGATACATACATATACACTTATACATGCACATGCACATACATACATATACACACACATACATATGCACATACATACATATACACACACATACATATACACTTAGGTACACACATATGAATGAATTATATAACTAAAGTATTAAAACACATATACACATGCACACACATGCACATACCTACGTATACACATATACATGCACATACACACATATACACATAGAGTTATACATATACATGCATATACATATACACATACGTACATACACATGCATATGCACATACTCATACACACATATACACTTATACATGCACATGCACATACATACATATACATACACATGCACATGCACATACATACATATACACACACATACATAATTAAAGTATTAAAACACATGGCTAATATAAACAATAATAACAATCAATAGAACAAAACTCTTCATTACTTAATACCATACACACAATTCAAAACATAACTGAAATAATATATATATATATATATATATATATATATATATATATATATATATATATATATATATATATATCAATGTAAATACATATAATCCAATGTCATAATCAACTAAAATCCTAATCATCATCATCATGATCATCATCATCAGCAGCAATATCATGATCATTCTGATCATCCTCATCCTCATCGTCATGATCACCCTGTGACGATTGAGATCGTCCCTCCTGTGTCTGTCTCTCCACCTCATCCATATTTGTCTCTCCATAATACTCCTGTATTACATATAACTAATAAATAAAATAATTAAAACACTCATAAAAACAAAATAATTATATAAAATTTAAAAATAATCACAAAGGCATCAGGATGATCTTGCATATACTCGCTCAAACGCCGATATCCAAAATGTGTAGCATACTCGATCTCCTGTTTCGTAGGATATCGGCCATAATCCTTCCGCTGCAATGAAACAAATAAAAAACATTAGTTGCTTGCATTTTAACTAAAATAAAAAATATATTGACAATAACACATATACTTACAAACGTAGCTACAAAACCATTATGGCCCATTTGGCCTAGGTGCGATATGTGGCCCGACTCCACTCTCTTCTTTGCAGCAGCCTGTTTATTCAAGAAAAAAAATACATAAATTAAATGTAAAAAATTACTAAAATATATAAAATTTATTAATATAAACTATTAATTTGTGTACCTTCTGCTGAGGAAATGACTCTTGAAGACGTAGCTGTCTACAAAAAAACTGCCACGACTGAGGTGGTATGCTAGCTCGCCTCTTATTTTTTTCGACCATACAATATCTCCTGTTAATTTAATCTCAAACAAAAAAAAAAGTCAGAATACATACACATATATACACACACATACACACACATACACATACCCACATACACATATACATGCAAACATATACACATGCATATATGTATACATATACATACATATAACATAAACATACATATACATATCCACATATATACGTACACACACATGCATGCATATACACTCATTCATACAAAATACATGCATGTATCCCACAATAATATGTAGTTGTGTATATGTGAATATGTGTGTATGTGTAAATGTGTATATGTGAATATGTGTGTATGTGTAAATATGTATATGTGAATTTTTTGTTTATGTAGATAATCAAATTATTAATATCAAATATCATTATTTGTAGATTCTGATCAATCAGATGGAACTCCACCACCGTCTCCTCTTCGTGCAACGACTGTATACTGTAAGTATATGAAATATTTAATTTTAAATATACTTGATGGATACATAACTTATATTTTTTTTTATGTTTCTTATTATGTGCAGATTTTGATCAATGAGAGGGTACTCCACCACCTCCTACCCATGCAACGACTTCACATGTGTCCTCCGATAGGAATTATGATGAATTTTACTATGAAGAGCATATTATATGTTGGTGTAACTCTTGTTATGGCACGTATCGAAGACCACGATTGGAATGTATTGAACATGAGGCAGAGTATGGTACTTTTGAGCGTGCGCCATCACCTAGTCAACGTGATAATGCTTGGGTATGTATTTTCTATATATATTAATGTCATTATTTTATTTAAAAACCATATATAAAATCAAATTATTGTTGATATACAGGAATACCTGCTCGATGATGATGATGATGATGATTTTTCTCATAATGTTAATATACCTCGTACACGTCATGGACTTGCTGTTCATCAATTACAAGCAGAGGTTTCTAGAAATCCTCTACCTCCTGGTTTAGAGAATGAAATGGCTGGAGATTATCCATTGCCAGCTCGTGATCGTTCTTTAGTACAAACATATGATAGAAGAAGATATGGAGGATGGAATAGAGGACCACTTCCTTTAGATGGAGAGGTTTTCAACTTTTGGGGTAATCGCTATATGATTGCTCCATCCACTATTACTAATGCTGGTCGTGGTCTCTTTATTGTAGAGGATTTGTATGTGCCCCCGAACTCTGAAGTCACTCTTATGTCATTTTGTGGTCCTATATATGGATGGGGAGATTGGCATCGACTTTCACGTTATGTTCAAAGCATGAGTACTTATGGAATATACTTGAACGCAACATCCCTTACTAGTAGAAGGATTTTACATGTAGAAAATGAAAGATTATATATTGATGGAAGACCTTACACACATGGAAATATAGCAGGTTTAATAAATAGTAGTCGAGGGTTACATAATAGTTCAAGGACTAATTGCACATTTGAGGAGCGTGAAAATAGTCATGAATCACCATACATGAGTAGAGATGTATCAAGATACATAGTTGTCAATGCTATTACTACATTACATGCTGGTGATGAACTATTAGTGAATTATGGATGGCGTAGACCTCCAAGAGCACCTTTTAGCTAGAGAGAATAAAAATTTTCTATCCATATTTAATAAGTTATATACTTAATTTTATATTGAAGTTTACTTTTTATTCATTTATGGAATACTAATGAGTTTTGTTTATATGTGTAGATTCCAACGTATGATGTTGATGATATTTGTCCACAGCATTCACAATTACCAATAAGACCACGATTATCAGAACCTTCCATAAGGAGGCTACGCAAAACTAATCCTGTGCAATATGCAAAGTTGAAAGATCTATATTCAAAAGACGATAAAGTACAAGATTTGTGTGACAATGATGAAGATGATGGCATGGCATATTTTATTGAGGATTGGTATCAAAATGACAGTGAGAGCATTGACATTTCTAAAAATGAGAAATATCTTCGAGAGGAATGTCTAAAGCATGTATATGAAGGAAGTCGTTTGACACGACTAAGTGCGAGCTTACTTATTCTCAACCTTCAAAATGGTTTTGGATGGAGTAATGTATCTGTTTCGACACTATTAAGGTATAATTTTCATTTTTCTATCTATTTATATATATATATATACATAAATATATATATATATATAAATACATGCAGGTTTTTATTCTTACTTTAGATAAGATAAGAAGAAGAACTTGAATTGAATGGATACGATTGTTTGGATGGCAGGATATGATTGTTTGTTTTGGAGGATATGAATGATTTTTCGATTCACACATATGTTCAGTCTGTAAGTGTGAATCGACAAATCATTCAATGAAGGTACATACTTCATGTGTCCAAAACAAACAATCGTATCCTGCTATCCAAAACAATCAAATTTTGTGTAAATATTTTGAAAGATGCATTAATAGTTTTAAAAGATGTGTGGACAAAAAGTGTCCATTCAATTCAAGTTCTTGTTCTTACCTTATCTAAAGTAAGAATAAAAACCTACATGTATATATGTATATTTATTTATTTAACTTTTTTAATATATCTTTTTTTGATAAACTTACAGGTTATTATCTGAAAAGTTTTTACCAAGTCAGAATATTCTTCCTACCTCACATGATGAAATGAAGAAGATAATCAACAATCTTGGTATAGATTATCAATGTATACATGCATGTCCTAACGATTGTATTTTATATAGAGGTGAATATGCAGACTCTTTGACATGTCCCAAATGTCAATCTCCTCGATATAAGGGTGAAGAAGGTAAAATCCCAAAAAAGGTATTGAGACATTTTCCATTGGCTCCACGGATTAGACATATGTTTCAAAGCCCCGAATTATCAAAGCTTTTGACTTGGGGACATAATCACAAAAGTACTGATGGAATAATTAGAATTCCTCATGATAGTGTTGCTTTTTAGCATAGTGATTCTACATGGCCTGAATTTGCACAAAATCCACAGAATCTAAAGTTAGGAGTTGCATTAGATGGGGTTAATCCATTCTCCATGAAATCAAGTAAATGGTCAACATGGCCAGTGGTAGTCATAAACTACAATCTTCCGCCATATCTTAGCATTAAAAAGGAGCATTTAATGCTTTCACTTTTAATCCCAGGCAAAAGACAAGTTAAAGATATGAATGTATATCTTGCTCCTCTCATTGACGATCGTCAAGATTTATGGAGAGGTATTAATGTCATTGATGTATCGAAAAGCATCAATGAAAGACATATTACGGTCCGTGGTATTGTGGCTTGGACTATTCACGATTTTCCTGGATATGGCGTATGTTCAGGTATTGATGTAATTTTTTTATTCAATATGCATGTAAATAGATATGATTTAATCTAATTATATTTTTATCATTTTTCATGATGCAGGAATATCTACTAAGGGTTATAAAGCTTGTCCATATTGTGGTGATTGGTTGAGATCAACCTATAGTAAGAATCTCAACAAAAATATTTATCTTCGACATCGACGAATCTTGCCTGATGATCATCCATTAAGATCTAAAAGAGAGGCGATACATTTTAATGGAAAGCTTGAAACAGGCCAGTATCCAAAACCTATGACGCCTATGGATTGGTATAAAAAATGGACAGATGGACCTCTGATAGATCCAGAAGCAGAAATCTTCACTGATGATTCAGATAATGAGTATGTGAACAGAGGTAAAGGAAAATTGGCACTCGCTGAGAACATATCAATATGGTATTCTTTGGAGTATTGGAAAGACTTAGAAGTATGCCATCTTCTTGATCCTATGCATATATTCAAAAATATTGGTTATTCACTATGGCATCATCTTCTTGGACTAAAAGATACCACAGCATCAAGGAATGATTTGAAAGATCAAAAATCCAAACCAAAGTTATGGCCAGTTTTTGATACACATTGACAAGAAACGACTTATGCATCTGCTCCTTGGGTACTTACAACAAAAGAGATACAAACTATCAACAATAGAATTCAATTGATTAAGACTCCTACATGATATGGAGCATCGTTTCAAAACATGTTTACTATGGATGATAAGAGCTTATCTTGGTTAAAGACCCATGACTGGCATAACTTTTTGAAACATATTTTACCTTTGGTTATCGATGGATGTACAACGAAAGGAGTACGAGATGTGATCTATCGTCTTGGATCACTTATAAGGTAATTATGATACTTTTATATTTAATATGTATGAATATTGGATATCTTTTATTTTTTAATTAACTTCTTTATAATTGTTTTTATGATATGTATAGGTGGATTACATCCAAAGAGATCGATAAAAATTCGATCCCACAAAAAAAACGTGAATGCAAATAGCTACTATGTTTGATGGAAAAAGAACTTCCTACTTCATTTTTTGATCTTCAGGTTCATTTATTAGTCCATCTTGTAGATGAGATAGAGATTGCAGGTGTTGTCAACACTCGATGGATGTTTTGGGTCGAGCGATTTATGGGAATACTAAAAGGTTATGTGCGACAAAGAGCAAAACCAGAAGGATCCATGGCAAAGGGTTGGATGCTTGAAGAGTGCATGTATTACGTTAGTGAGTACCTTGAAAGAGTTCATGAAGAAGCTCCACGTGCATGGACCAACGAGTCTTCTTCAAAAATAACAGATGAGGTATTATCAGGTAAGTGGGTTCCATTCTTATTTACATTTCAAGAAAAAAATGATGTTTCTACTTTTGTAGCATATAATAGCGAATGCATGCAAGCATTCCTTAGCGAGTACGAGGAACTTCAAAGTCTCTGAAGTAAAAGGCAAAAAAACAAAAGATCTAGACGTAATCTCGATAATAATGAGATTACAGATATACCTTCTTTCACGGATTGGCTATATAGTCGTTTGCAACACGCCAACGCAAATAATGAAGAAATCTCAGATGAGCAAAGAGAGTTAATGATAGGTTGTGAACGAAAGGTAATTTTATTAAAATACTATTTTATTTTTTTCATATATGTATGTTAGTTTCTATTTACTAATTGAATTTATTTTGCAAGCTCTAATGTTTACTAATATGTGGGCTTTTGGATAGCATATTAGAATCAAAGCCATTGATTCTTTACGTAAAATAGAGGATTCTAGTATTGTTGCTTCTTTCAAGCAACTATCACGTGCTAGCTCAAAAGACACGAACCTTATAGATAGCGAACTTGGTTACGTAGGAACTATTGTTGGTATCTACAAAATTTTATTTCGTATATTCAAACAGGTAGAAAAAAGTTTATATATTTTTTTTAGAGTTAGTAATTTTTTTAAGCACCTAATAATGGGTTTTTGTTGTTATATATTTTGATAGGTCATTTTGAAGGTTGACTGGTTTCGAGCGGAGTATAAAGGTAGTAATTCTACATTAAGAAGGGAATTATCTGGGTTTTGGGCAATTGATTCTTCCAAGGTAATGCGATCTACTAAAGAACCATATATTCTTCCTAGGCATATTGAACAAGCATTTTTTTATAAAAACCCAGATGCTCATCCTTGGTGGCAAGTCATTCATGTGCAACCTAGAGGTAGGTCATTGTTTGAACAGTTTATTGTTAGAGAGATCGAAGAAAGTCCTCTTGATGATTCAGCATCAGATACTGATACATCAACATCTGAAATAGAAATTAGAATCATTATACGTGATAATGATACTAATCTTTTTGATGAAGAGGATAATTCTCTACATGCTGATTCTACTGATGAGGAAGAGGAGTTACCAGAAATAGATATTAATCCATCAATAGATGATGTGATTCATGAGAACATAGATTTAACAATAGAAGAAATAAATGAAATCAATAAGGATAATGAAGATGAGACTATATTGATGTCTTACCAAAATGATGGCAATAATGAAAACATATGAGCAGATTAGATAGTAAATTGTACTCTAGTTATCGATCAATAACTTGAAGCTTCTGAATGGATATCAGATAATAGGTTTTTTTTATTAACTTGAATAACGATGAATCCTATTAGAGAGATGAAATCATGTTCTTCTAAGTTAGAACATGAAGCTCGGGGGTATGCCTAATTATTTTATATATAGCTTTATCTTCGAGGAGCAAATTTTTATCATGTATGTATGCATATGTGTGTTATATGTATACATATGTTAGTATGCATATATATGTATTTCATGTATATGTATGTGTTTGCATGTGTGTGATATATGTATACATGTGTTAAATATGCATATGTGTATATATGCATATGCATTTATGTAAAATATTCATGTATTCATGTAATATATGCAAGTGTTTATAATTGTGTACATGTATATATGTATTATATGTATTATATGTATACATATGTTAGTATGCACATATATGTATTTCATGTATATGTATGTGTTTGCATGTGTGTGATATATGTATACATGTGTTAAATATGCATATGTGTATATATGCATATGCATTTATGTAAAATATTCATGTATTCATGTAATATATGCAAGTGTTTATAATTGTGTACATGTATATATGTATATGTGTCTATGTGTAAATATGTACATGTAAATATGTATGCATGTATATATATGTTTATGTGTGCATGTAGGCATGTATATGTGATGTGTACATGTATATATGTATATATGTATATATGTCTATGTGTAAATGTGTACATGTAAATATGTTAGTATGTATATATATATATTTATGTGTGCATTTAGGCATGCATGTGTGATGCATAATATATCTACTCCATTTTATATTTATGTATCCTATCTACATGATGTGTATATATCTTTACATATATTATGATCCTCGTTGATTCGAGTAGCTATATATAGAGGCATAAGGTTGGGAGGAGAGACATTTCTCTAGTAGGACATCGGAGGTGTACATACACTTCAAACATATGGCTAAAAAGTTGAATTAGAGTTTTTAAATTAGGGATTTCAAAACCCTAATATCGAAATTAGTGTTTTCAATTTAGGATTTTTGAAATAGGATTTATTTATTTATTTATTTATTTATGTGTATGCATGTGTTGTGTATGTATGTGTATCTACATGTGCATATGCATGTGTTTTATGTGTATATGTGCATGTGTGTGTATGCGTGCATTTATACCTCTAGTCTCTCTCTCTCTCATATACATACATACATGCATAAACACACATACTCATATCCACATATATATACATAAAAGCAGTGCATACCGTGCATTGTCGCGACGATGAGCCATAAGTGTCCGCATCTCTTTTAAACACCACTTAAGGGACCGTCCTGTCCAAAACTCTGTCTCAAGTGATCTAAGCACATATTTCTTATCCCTATCATCATGCTCACTACAAAAATAAAAAACATAATGTAAATAAAACATAAGATATATATTTCAATTTATATGTAAAACTTTTACTTACTTCCATGGTAAGTGGATAAAGCGCACGTAAGAGTCGCATAGTGCCTGCATTCTTCTCTTGAACTCCAATCCATTCCCTATATACACAATGTTCCCCTCTGGCTCTATGTCGCACTCTAATCCTAAGGTGCCTATGCATGTCCTCATAGGCAACTCTGCTCTACTATCACGTGCTGGAGGTGGTATAGGTGTCCTGAAAATAGATAGATAGAAATAAATAAAAATATGTGTTATAATATCATTAAAAATGTTTATGAAAACAAAACATACCTATGAGCAGCTAGCTCTCTTCCTGCATGTGGAGCCGCAGAAGAGCCCTCGTCTGATTGTTGGGTAAGCATCTTGATCGTATAATCCAGCTCCTCATCAGACACCTCTGCGTAATCACGCATTATGGCCCCTAGAGTATCAGACGAAACTCTTGCTCTCATAAGACTTTTTATGAGAGTGAGTTTTGCCTTTCTCTCTCTACTGGGATCCATAATACCTAACATATAAAACAAAATGGTTAGAAATCAATATATGTACGTGTACATATGTAAGTGTGTATGCATTAAGTATGTGTATGTATGCATGTGTGTGTGTATGTATGTGCGTGTATATGTGTGTATGCATGTGTATGTGTGTGTATGCATCATTATGTGTATATGTATCTATGTGTGTATGTGTGTGTATATGTGTGTGTGTATGTATGTGTATGTGTGTGTGTATGCATGTATGTATGTATGTATGTATGCATATGCATATGCATTATGTATGTATATATATGCATGTATGTGTATGTGTGAGTATGTCTGTCTATGTGTGTGTATGCATATATGTGTGTATGTATGCATATATGTGTGTATGTGTGTGTGTATATGTGTTTGTATGTGTGTATGCATGTGTATGTGTGTGTATGCATCATTATGCGTGTAAGTGTCTATGTGTGTTTGTGTGTGTATATGTGTGCGTGTGTGTGTCTATGTGTATGTGTGTGTGTCTATGAGTGTGTATGTGTTTATGTGTATGTATGTATCTATGTGTGTGTATGTGTCTATGTGTATATGTGTATGCATGTATGTATGCATGTGTATGTGTGTGTATGCATCATTATGTGTGTATGTGTGTATGTGTGTATGTGTGTGTATATGTGTGTGTGTGTGTATCTATGTGTATGTGTGTGTGTCTATGAGTGTTGATGTGTTTATGTGTATGTATGTATCTATGTGTATGTATGTGTCTATGTGTGTATGTGTATGCATGTATGTATGCATATGTGTGTGTATGCATCATTATGTGTGTCTATGTATGCATGTGTATGTGTGTATGCATCATTATGTGTGTATGTGTCTATGTGTGTATGTGTGTGTGTGTCTATGAGTGTGTGTGTGTTTATGTGTATGTATGTATCTATGTGTGTGTATGTGTCTATGTGTGTATGTGTATGCATGTATGTATGTATATGTGTGTGTATGCATATGTATGTGTGTGTATGCATCATTATGTGTGTCTATGTATGCATGTGTATGTGTGTATGCATCATTACGTGTGTATGTGTCTATGTGTGTATGTGTGTGTGTATATGTGTGTGTGTCTATGTGTATGTGTGTGTGTCTATGAGTGTGTATGTGTTTATGTGTATGTATCTATGTGTGTGTATGTGTATGCATGTATGTATGCATATGTGTGTGTATGCATATGTATGTGTGTGTATGCATCATTATGTGTGTATGTGTCTATGTGTGTATGTGTGTGTGTGTGTCTATGAGTGTGTATGTGTTTATGTGTATGTATGTATCTATGTGTGTGTATGTGTCTATGTGTGTATGTGTATGCATGTATGTATGCATATGTGTGTGTATGCATCATTATGTGTGTCTATGTATGCATGTGTATGTGTGTATGCATCATTACATGTGTATGTGTCTATGTGTGTATGTGTGTGTATATGTGTGTGTGTCTATGTTTATGTGTGTGTGTCTATGAGTGTGTATGTGTTTATGTGTATGTATCTATGTGTGTGTATGTGTATGCATGTATGTATGCATATGTGTGTGTATGCATATGTATGTGTGTGTATGCATCATTATGTGTGTATGTGTCTATGTGTGTATGTGTGTGTATGCATTATGTACGTGTATGTAAGCATGTGCATTATGTATGCATATAAGTATGTAAGTATGCATATGCATATGCATTATGTATGCATATGCATATGCATTATGTATGCATATGCATATGCATTATGTATGCATATGCATTATGTATGCATATGCATATGCATTATGTATGCATATGTGTGTATGTGTGTGTATGCATTATGTATGTGTATGTAAGCATGTGCATTATGTATGCATGTAAGTATGTATGTATGCATATGCATATGCAATATGTATGCATGTATGTGTATGTGTGTGTATGTCTCTCTATGTGTGTGTATGCATATATGTGTGTGAATGTGTGTGTACATGTGTCTGTATGTGTGTATGCATGTGTATGTGTGTGTATGCATCATTATGTGTGTATGTGTGTGTATATGTGTGTGTAGGTGTGTGTCTCTATGTGTATGTGTGTGTATCTATGAGTATGTATGTGTTTGTGTCTGTGTATGTGTATGTGTGTATGTGTCTGTGTGTGTGTATGTATCTATGGATGTGCATTATGTATGCATGTAAGTATGTATGTACATTGTATGCATATGCATATGCATTATGTATGCATATGTATGCATGTATGTGTTTATGTGTGTATGTCTCTCTATATGTGTGTGTATGCATATATGTGTGTCTATGTGTGTCTATGTGTGTATGTGTGTGTATATGTGTATGTATGTGTGTATGCTTGTGTATGTGTGTGTATGCATGTGTATGTGTGTGTATGCATGTGTATGTGTGTGTATGCATGTGTATGTGTGTGTATGCATGTGTATGTGTGTATGTGTGCATGTGTGTGTGTGTCTATGTGTGTGTATGTGTGTGTGTCTATGTGTATGTGTGTGTATCTATTGAGTGTGTATGTGTCTATGTGTCTATGTGTGTGTATGTGTTTATGTGTGTATGTGTATGCATGTATGTATGCATATGCATGTGTATGCATGTGTATGTGTGTGTATCCATCCCTATTTGTGTATGTGTCTATGTGTGTATGTGTCTATGTGTGTATGTGTTTGTGTATATTTGTGTGTATGTGTGTGTGTCTATGTGTATGTGTCGCTACGCGTCTATGAGTGTGTATGTGTTTATGTGTGTGTATGTGTCTATGTGTGTGTATGTGGATATGCATTATGTATGCATATGTATGCATGTATGTGTATGTGTGTGTATGTCTCTCTATGTGTGTGTGTATGCATATATGTGTGTGTATGTGTGTATGTGTGTATGTGTGTGTGTATATGTGTGTCTATGTGTGTATGCATGTGTATGTGTGTGAATGCATCATTATGTGTGTATGTGTGTGTGTATATGTGTGTGTATGTGTGTGCGCGTCTGTGTGTATGTGTGTGTGTCTATGAGTGTGTATGTTTGGATGTGTGTGTGTATGAATGTGTGTCTATGAGTGTGTATGTTTGGATGTGTAAGTGTATATGTGTGTCTATGTGTGTATGCATGTGTATGTGTGTGAATGCATCATTATGTGTGTCTATGAGTGTGTATGTATATGTGAATATGTGTGTGTATATGTGTGTCTATGTGTGTGTGTATATGTGTGTATACATGTGTATGTGTGTGAATGCATCATTATGTGTGTATGTGTCTATGTGTGTATGTGTCTATGTGTGTATGTGTCTATGTGTGTATGTGTGTGTACATGTGTGTGTATGTATGTGCGCGTCTATGTGTATGTGTGTGTGTCTATGAGTGTGTATGTGTTTATGTGTGTGTATGTGTCTATGTGTGTGTATGTGTCTATGTGTGTATGTGTCTATGTTTGTATGTATGCATATGTGTGTATGTGTGTGTATGCATTATGTATGCATGTGTGTGTATGCATTATGTATGTGTATGTATGCATATGCATTATGTATGTGTATGTATGCATGTGAATTATGCATGCATATGTGTGTGTATGCATGTAAGTATGTATGTATGTACGCATATTCATATGCATTATGTATGCATATGTGTGTGTATGCATGTAAGTATGTATGGATGTACGCATATGCATATGTATTATGTATGTATGTATGTGTATGTGTGTGCATGTCTCTCTCTATGTGTGTGTGTATGCATATATGTGTGTGTATGTGTGTATGTGTGTATGTGTGTGTGTATGTGTGTGTGTGTATGTGTGTGTGTATGTGTATGTGTCTGTGTATGTGTGTGTATATGTATGTGTATATGTGTGTGCATGTGTATGCATTATGTGTGCATGTGTGTATGCAACCTTATTTGTGTATGTGTGTATATGTGTGTATTTGTGTGTATGTGTGTGTGTATGTGTGTGTGTATGTGTATGGGTGTGTGTCTATGTGTGTATATGTGTGTGTGTACATATGTATGTGTATGTAAGTGTGTGTGTGTGTGCGCATACCTGCTTGTTGTTAGTTTGTGCGGCCCTCTCTCTTTCTCGTGCGCTCTCTCTCTCTCTCACTCTCTCTCTCTCTCTCGGTTTCTTCTTGCTCGCGTCCAAGTCCCGGCACAAATGTGCCAGGAGAAATCATTTTTGTTTTTAACATTCCAGTATATGTGACGCTCTGCAGTTTGCCAACGTCGCTCCCTCTCTCTCTCTCACTCTCTCTCTCTCTCTCGGTCTCTTCTTGCTCGCGTCCAAGTCCCGGCACAAATGTGCCTGGAGAAATCAATTTTTTTCTTTACATTCCAGAGCGTCGCATATGTGACGCTCTGCAGTTTGCCAACATCGCTCCCACCGTCGCTAGGCAGTGACAAAATTAGCGACGCTCTTTAATTAACGTCGTCTAAGCGACGCTAGCATCGCTTATGCAACGAGGGTCGGGAAAAAAAAAATTCGAAATTCTGACCGTCGCTTATGCGACGACCACGTTGCATAAGCGACGCTTCCCGTTTTTTTTCCAATTTGGGTGCGTCGCTACGCCCCCCTTTTTCTTGTAGTGCTTTTTGGGACATGCTTCAATGGAGAGTGAATAAAAGGTCCTTTCTTCTTATCATTAGTCTTCTTATCTCTTGGTGTTGGAGGTGGTCAAGAATCTACACTCTAAGAACCTTATGCATTGGCAATTGCTCTCCATCCACATGATTTATTGACTTTTTGTAGTGGAACATGAATTTTGATATAACCAAGCATTTTCTCTTCATTTACTTTGCAAATGCTTGGATATTTCTGATCAATGTGCATTTGCAAAAGCTTAGTAGCAGTACAAAGCTAAAATAGTATCAGAATACATGGGAATGGTGATACACAATAGCATTGGAAGTGTAATAGAACTTAGAGTTTGCAATTTCCATGCTGTGATTGGAGAGAGTTCAAAAATAAGGCTTGAGATTCATTAAAGTCAATTACTATAAGACTCCAATGACCCTTGGAAATATAAGCCATACTTGTGAATAAAACTTCACCCTTAGGAAAACTATGAATTTATATGGAAGATATCAAAGAAAAATTACTTTTCAATATATGGAAAAATTATATATTGCATCTCCTCACTAAAATTCTTGATAAAATGTCTGATTTCTCCGTGCTTGAGTAGTTTATAGTGAGTCACAAGTGGGTCCAAGATAAAGACCTTCCTTGATACTATCTCTTCATATTGTTGGACTAGGACCCTGCAATGTAAATGAAAACCAGATGCATCAAGGAGGCTTTCAATTGCTAAAAAAATGATGAATATATTATGGCATGTAGCCAATACCTAAGAGCTATGTTGACTATGTTGTCAAAGATTTCAACATTGAATTCTTTCAACATAATGTTGTCTCCAAGCCTTATGTCAAGCATGTAGTCTTTCTCCCATGGCATTGATACATTCACAATAACCTATCCATGTGCTTTCTTTAAAATATTTGAGTTTGCTTCTCTCAACCTTTGAATGTCGTCAAGGATAACAACTTCTTCTAACAAAAAAATTCTCTTTCTCTTCTCCTTACTAGACTCTATTGCATTCCTTGTCAATTGTTCATGAGAAGGGACCTCTTCAATTTTTATGCTACATGTCTTAAGGTTTATTGTTGGAGGAGTATTACGAATATCAAAGAATTTTTTATCTTTGATGTCAAGAGGAATAATGGCTTTGTCGAATTCATATCTTATTCTTGACACAACAACATAGTCCTTGGCCATAAGTGTCACCCTGTGACAATGTGCAACTCATACGTAAGCATCATTCATGAAGTCAATTGAAAAATCTTCTACTTCATCTTGCAAGAACAAAAGGGCCTCAATTTTCCATTTGACCTTCACAAATGAAGTTGTGTTCATTATTGAGAAACGATTGGCAAAGATCTCTTTTATGAATCACATGAATGGAAGTCTTGGGATGAGGAGTCCCACAGACTTTTGAGCTCTTTTGATTTCCCTCAGTCATTTGACATAGTACTTTACCCTCTTCTTTGAATATGCCTTTTGTGGGTCACCTTGATTTTGGAAATTTGATGTCTTTGGAGTAGGTCCTTGGCTCTCTTGAGTAGGTCCCCCATGATTTCGATCCTCAGTAGTGTACAAGTTTCTTCCTATCCTCTTTGTCTAGGCCATGATTGGTTTAGAAATGGATTGAAAGGAGCATCAAACATATGCATATGAGAGTATGTAGCAACATAATCAAGAATTCTAGACATGAACAATTCAAGCAATTAAGGCCATCCAAAAATCTCGGATTGTTCTTTCACTTGAATTGGTCATGTCAAATAATTCAAGCTCCAACTTGCATTCATGTGAATTTCATTAGAATAATGAAATAACCTCTCTCTCTCTCTTATACATTAGAAAACAAAAAGTAGTTAAAAATGTGGTTTTATTGCATACAATTGATTCAAGCGATTAGATCAATCCAAGAATCTCTAGTTCCCCTAGTCACCTGAATTGGTTGTGTCAAATAGTTCAAGGTCTGAATTGCACTCATGTGAATTTCATGCGAATCTGAAAATAATCTATCTCTCATACCTTACAAAACAAAGAATAGCTAGAACTGGTTTCAGTGCACATGATCAATTCAAGTAATTAGATCAATCAAAGAATCTTGATTCTTGTAGTCGCTTGAATTGGGCGTGTAAAATAATTCAAGCTTTGAGTATTATTCATGTGAATGCCATGACAATGTTTACATAATCTATCTCCCTTATACCTTAGAAAACAAAAAAATAGTTTGAGAAATGGTTTTGCTACATGGAGTTAGACATCTAGAGAAGCACACGAACAACACTAAGAAGAGGAAGCTTGGAGCACAACACACAATACTAAATGTATTCCCACTAGAATGTACAAAGATTAGTAACCTATTAGGGCTATAGGTGTATATACAAGCTAGGGGAAAAAAATCCTCCTAAAGAGGGAAAAGGTGCCCCGATGGTCCTAGTGTGTTCACACACATCACTACCTAAATATATCAGCAAATACCCCTTGGGAGTGGTGTGGTGAACAAGGAGCTCACACATGTATAAGGAAGTGCCAAGCTATGTGGAATCAATACATAGAAGGAAGTAAGCCCAAAAAGCTTTGCAGAAAGCTTCAAACTTCTCTCGAGGCAAAGCCTTTGTGAAAAGGTCTACAATGTTCTCCAGCCTGGACACATATGCCAAGCTGATCTTTCTCGTAAAGAACCTCTCTCTGACATAATGATAATGCACCTCAATGTGCTTAGTGCAAGCATGGAACAGAGGGTTCCTTGCAATTTCCAATGCACTCTTACTATCAGTGAAGATGGTGGTGGCAAAAGATAGAGCAACACTCGAATCAACCATAAGGCATCTGAGCCACACACACACTCTCAACAATCGCTCTAAAACCTTCCCTATACTCAGCCTCACAATTGGAAGTAGCCAAAGTAGGTTGCTTCTTGCTCAACCAAGATATGCATGAGCTACCATGCATGAGGCAAAAACCATTAGTGGATAGACGAGTGTCATAGCAACTAGCCCAGTCACAGTTAGAAAAAGCATGCAAATCTGGTGGTAGGAATCCCCCCTTGGGATAGAACAACCCAAGTAGCCGGGTAGCACGCAAGTAGCGAAAGATATGCTTAAGTGCCTACCAATTCTTAACACCTCGGCAATGCATAAACCTGCTCATCTGTGAGACAACAAATTGAATATCCGGTCGAGTAATACATAAGTAAATCAAGCATCCAATAGCTTGCTGATAGAGAACAATATCAAAATGCATCTCCAACATCACGAAGAATCAATCGAAAACCTGTCTCCATAGGACTGGCAATAGGTTTATAATCTTCAAGGCCAAAAAACTGCAATAATGTGTCAACATATTTTGTTTGACACAGAGGCATTCCACCATCAACATGCATAAACTGAATGCCCGAATAATGATGCAAATGCCCCAAATTAGACATCTCAAATGAGACATGCAAATCAGCCTTAAAATCAGCAATATGCTTCTCATGAGGATCATGAGAAGCATGTCATCAACATACACCACAATGATCATAAGTACATCATTAGCACACTTAACATATAAGGTGATTTCAATTGGACTATTCTCAAAACCATTCCATATAATTCCTTTCTTAACCTACACAATTGGTTTTCATGCCCTTTCTACATAAATCCATGGTGCTAAAAAACATACACTTCTTCATGCAAGTCACCATTTAGAAATGCAGTTTTAATGTCCAATTGATGTACATTCCAACCAGGATGAGCTACAAGTGCACAGATGTTATGAACAGTAGTCATTCGGCAAGCAGGTGCAAAGATCGCATCAAAATCAATGCCTCTTTCCTGTGCGTAACCCTTTGCAACAAACCTAACCTTATACCTATCAACTATTCCATCAAGCTTACACTTCAACTTGTATACACATGTAGTGCCAATGGCCTTCTTGCTAGGAGACAAGTCACATAAAGACGAAGAACCATTCTTCATTATAGCATCATATTCAGATTGCATAGCAACCATCCAATTTTCTGAATTTTGTGCTCCATTAAACGAAACAGGCTCATTCTCATCACAAAGACTGGACGCAGTCATAGCATAACAATCTGATGCAGAAGAGGCACTATCAGAGCCTGATCGAGTATGATATGAGAGAGGTGCATCTAATTTGTTATCACGCAAAGTTTGCACTAGCCATTTTGGCATAATTTTTGCTTCCTCAATATTAGCTCTCTCATCAACAAGTGCATCATGTAAATTTGCATCTGAAATGGAATGATATGCGTCATCACATGAAACTTGCAAAATTTGAGAAGTTGCCTCATTAGGACCAACACTAGACTGTCCACCTGTAAAAAGAGGCAGCAAAGTATCATACATGTCTTTGGAGCTAACAGATGTCTCCTTAGTACATGAATGCAATGGTTGAATAACATCTTCCATAAAAACAACATCATGGCTAAATAGAATGCATTTGGTCTGTGGATGATACAGACAATAGCCTTTACTTTCAAAATTGTACCCAACAAAAATACATTTTACTACTTTATCATCCAATTTTCAGCGATGTTATTCGGGCACTAATGCATATGCTAGATAACCAAAAACACATAGATGAGCTACAGATGGCTTGGGACCATTCCAAGCCTCATATGGAGTAATAGACTGCAGTGCTTTAGTGGGACACCTATTAAGTACATATGTTACACACATAACAACCTCAAGCCAGAAACTATGGTAAAGTGTGTTTGTTGACCATACACCTCATCATCTCCCTGAGTGACTTGTTCTTTTGTTCAGCAAATCCATTTTGTTGAGGTGTATAGAGCACTGTACATTGGTGTTTTATCCCACGTTCAGTCAAAAATGCATTAAAGTTAGAATACATATGTCCCCCCCATCAGAATGGAGGGTGCCCATTTTACATGCTAACAAATTTTCAACCAAAAGCAAAAACTATATGAAGCACATAAACACTTTGGACTTTTCTTTTAATGGATTTACCCATGCATGCCTGGGAAAATCATCAATGAAAGTCAAGAAGTAAAGATAGTTTCCAAAAGAGGGTGTCTGCATAGGACCACATACATCACTATGAACAACCTCCAATTTCTGTGTAGCTTGAACAGAACCATCTTTTGGAAATGAGGAACATTGCATTTTGCCTAGAATATGGACTTCACATACATGTTTATTGGGTGCCTCCAATTTCTGTGTAGCTTGAACAGAACCATCTTTTGGAAATGAGGAACATTGCATTTTGCCTAGAATATGGACTTCACATACATGTTTATTGGGTGCCTCAAGTTTGCACAAAGAGGACACCATTTCAGATTTTTGCAAGTGTAGCAAACTAGCAAAATTTAGATCACCAAAGTGTGCATGCCAAAGCTTTGCACCTTTGCATAGGGCCAAAATAACTAGAAAATGTAGGAAGACTCCCCCCTTGCCTCGAAAGATGGACTTTTGCCCAGGACATGAAAATAATTGTTGTTTACTTCCATTGAACATTGGGTTTCTGATACATGATGGATTCAAGCAATTAGGCTCATTCGAGACTTTCTGATGAGCCTATTTGCTTGAATTGGTTGTGTCTTAGATTTACTCAATTTTGTGATTTATTTGCGTTTCTCCTCATGCAATATCTGATTCCTCATTATTCCTAGATGTTGACATTAGATATAGGCAAATTTATCTCTATTTGTAATGGTAATGGTAATCTAGGAGACAAGATTGATTCCAGTGATTATGGGCAAAGTGCAACAATAGGTTGCTTCTTCGAGGTCTATGTGATAGATTTTCCACCTATCATGAACACATAACCTCAAGTGGATCTTCTATCTTCCTTTAAACCAGCCCAATCAACATCAGTGAAGCCTTTTACATACAATTCTCCATCATATCTATAAAACAAGGCATCATTGATAGTGTGCTTCACATATCTTAGCACTCATTTGGCTGAATTTAAATGTTCACTTGTAGGAGCTTGCATAAATTGAGAAAGAACTCCAACAATATAACACAAATCTGGTCTTGTGATCGTAGCATAGATCAATGAAATTATAATACTCTTGTATGTAGTTACATCATGTAACTTCTCTCCATCATTTGAGCATAGCTTCACATTTGTGTCCATAGGTTGGGTGAGTGGTTTGCATTCACTCATTCCAAATCTGAAAAGAATATCCAACAAGTACTTTATTTGGATCAAGTAGATGCCATCTTTCCCATAGATTATCTCAATGCCTAAAAAGTATTTGAGCTCACCAAGATCTAAAATTTTAAACTCCTTACTGATTTTTCTTTTTATCTCTTGTATTCTTGTAACATTACTTCCTGTTATGATGAGATCATCAAAATATATGCAAATATATACCTGCTTGTCTTCTTCTTTCTTCATGTAGAGAGAGGGATCTGCACTACTTGGACTATACCCACACCTTGTGAGGTACTCGACCAATCTCTGATTCCAAGCACGTGGTGCTTGCTTCAGCCCATACAAAGGTTTCTTCAATCTACAAACAAAATGTCTTCAAATCCAATCGCTTGACTCATGAATACCTCTTCTTGAAGTTCACCATTGAGAAAAGCATTTTTTTATGTCAAGTTGGTACAATGGCCATCTCCTTGTTGCACTCACTGCAATCAAGGTTCTAATTGTTACCATCTTTGCAACCGAGCTGAAAGTCTCTTCATAGTCGATGTTGTGAGTTTGCTTGAATCCTTTTGCTACTACTCTAGCTTTATTCCTAGATAGAGAACCATCAACATTTCTCTTTATTTAAACACCCATTTATTTGGAGCAATCTTCATACCTTCAGCGTTTGGAACTAGCTCCCATGTGTGATTGTCCTTGAGAGCTTTTATCCCTTCTCGCATAGCTTCTTGCCATTCTTTTTGTGTACATGCTTCTTCATATGCATCCGATTCTTTTTCTTTGACCACCTGTGTCATATATGCACAATGCCTTGCAATAAAACTATCATAGCTCAACATTGGATACCTTTCCCTTGAAGAATGCCTTTCATTTCCTTTTGAATATTGCTTCTTAAACCAATTCAACTTTACCTTTGGTGTAATCACCTCTTCATACTCTTCTTCACTTCAATTTGAATCACTATTTTGGGTAGTGCTCTCCACTTCAAATATTCCATAACCTGATGTTAGTGATGAGGAATGACTCCTTAGTCTCCCCTTCCATGTTGAGCTTTCTACAAGTGATGTAGAAGCTTCTCGACGTGACATTTGAGTGCTTGTTTGGTGAAATTCTTCTTGGACAACACCATAACCTGCATCATGTTGCCAATCTTCTTCAAGAATATTCTCTTTGCCTTTGTCTCCAAACCATGGTCTTAGCTCATCAAATACCACATCTCTTCAGACTCCTAGCTCATTTGTCACTCGATTGTAGCACCTGTATCCCTTTCGCTCCGATGAATATCCAATGAAAATACATTTTTTTGACTTTGCCTCGATCTTTGTCCTTAGTTCTTGAGGGATGTGAAAATAATACACAGATCCAAAAACTTTGAGATGTGTAAGGTCATATTTCTTATCAGAATAAACCTCACTTGTTCATCAAATAAATGGCCATACTAGTTGCTTATACCCAATAGTTTAGTGGCACCTTCATCTCGTTGATCATGCATCTTGCAAATTTTGTGATATGTCTATTTTTCCTTTCAGCTATTCCATTTTGTTGTGGTGTGTACCTACATGTAAATTGTCACTTGATGCCATTTTCATAAAGAAAATCTAAAAATTCTTTGGAGAAATATTCTCCTCCTCAATCCGATCTCAAGGTCTTTATGTAGGGTCCTGTTTCCTTTTCTACCTTAAAAGTATCTATTACCAGTCGTTGATGGTTGTTGGTATGGTCCCCATACATCTGTGTGTATCAAATCGAGGACATTCCTTGCCACATAGTTGCTCTTCTTGAATGGTTGTCAAGTTTGCTTTTCTAGTTGGCATGCTTCACAAAACTCATGTAGGCCAACATCATTGAATTTGGAAGACCTCTTACCACTTCATGGTTGCTCATGTCCTTGAGCTTTGGAATGTTGATATCTCCAAACCTTTTGTGCCACAAATCAATTTCAGCAATCCTATTGTTTCCAAACTGAATATACATCACCTTTCCATGTAGTTGTTGAATGTCCAAAGTGAACATCCTACCTTCTTTCCTTCCTTGAGCAATGACCTTGAATCCTTCTTTTGGATTCTTTATAAAGCAACCTTTTTCATTGAAGATAACATGATATCCTTTCTCTACCATTTGTCCTACTGAAATCAAATTCCTTGCAATACTAGGAACATGAAGAACATCAGCCAATACCTTCTTATCTCCAAGCTTGATATCTCCAACATGCTCAATTGTGTGTTGAGTTTCATCACCATTCTCCACACATCCTTTTCCACTTGGAGCTTATAGTGTTGTCAATAAATCTCCTTGGCATGTCATATGGTTGCTCCAACCTAAATCTATGAACCATTTTCTATCATCACTTCTCGAGTTGTTGTACTCATGCTTCATGACAAGCATGGTGTGCTTGTCTCCTTCACTTGATGTACTCGCATAGTTATTTTAGCTCCTTTGGTTGCCTCCATTCAGCCTTCCATTCTTTTTCCAACAATCATTTGCATAATGTCCTAGTTTACCACAATGATAACTTGTTATACCTTTATGAGGATTGTATGAACCTCGACCTCTTCCTCTTCTTTTTCCTCAACCTCTTCCATGTGTGTTGTCATTTAAGATGTCCTTGTTGTCCTCAGAGTTGTGTTGGCTAGAATTTGTGTTGTTGTAGCTTCTTTCTATTCCTCTCAAGCCTCCTCTTGAGTTCCTTCCTCTACCTAATCCTGCGTATAACATTTGACTATGACTGTCCTTACCTTTGTTGCCTTCTCCTTGTTGAGCAACCTCTTCAGCCACAAGATTCGGTATAATCTCGTCGAATGTTGGTAGAGGGTCTCTATAAAGAATGTTTGTGATGAGGGGCTTCCACTTTTCTTCACTTCTCAAGCCATTGAGGGCTATTTGGATGATGTCTTCCTCTTCTATCTTGCATCCAACAAATGCCAACTGATCTCAAGGCTCCTTGATCCTCAATGTATGCTCACTAATTCTTTGGTTTGAGCTTTTCTTTATGTTGTTGAGCTCGTTCTTGAGTTGCATCCTCCTAGACCTTGTTGAGGTAGCATACACCTTCTCCAATGCTTCCTAAAATTCCTTGGATCTTTCTAAGTTTTGCACATGACCAATCATAGTGTTAGAAATAACTTGTGAGATGAGGAACATCACCCTTCGATTCCTCTCCTCTCAATCAACAAATTATCTCCTTTGTGCTGGAGTAATGTTGGGATCTTGAAGGTCCACCGGTTGTGGATCACCTCTAGTAAGTAGAGTCCATAAACCTTTACCTTTAAAGCAATTTTTCATTCTATACCTCCAAGACTGAAAATTATCTTTGTCTAACTTCTCAACTTGTTGTCCTAAATCAGTCATTGGAAACTTCCAAGATTGAAGTTTAGCTCAAATATGTTGTGGCACTCTTCCTTGACTTTACGAAGCTCCCCCTTAATTTGTAGCTTCTCCTTTGCTTCACTTTAGTTCCAATGCTTTTCCTCTTCAAACTCCAATGATCTGATACCAATTGTTGGAGAATTCCTCTCCTATTCGTAGCAGAAAGTGTAGAAGACCTTCTTAGGATCAAGACTTTTGCCAATAGCTGAACCTTCAAATGAAAGCTAGTACCAACTAAAACATGCAATGAACTTCAAACTGTTGTCATTCAAACTAGATAATAAGAGCTTTCAAATGAGCTATAAACACTCAATTTGGATTAGTCTTGGTTTGGCAACTCTTTGCCTCAAAACCGGCTACCTGTTCACTTAGTTAAGCTAAAAACTGGACTTCACTAAAAACTGAATAACTCATGGAGAATAAAGGATTTTGTAAAAATGCTCTAGAAAGACAAAATAGTGAAGATAGACTTTCCAAGGAATGTTTAAACTCTAAAATTGGATACATATAGTGAGAGATACGACTCTCACAAGTAGACTACCCAAAAATTGGTATGTGGTTGGACATACTCTATGAGAGTGAACAGAACGAAATGGCTCAAACCAAATGAACTAGCTACAAAGGGACCTCCATGCCTTCTTCCTATGTTCTTGAGTGTCCTCCAGGACAACCACTCCTCTACAGTTTAGTTTTTGGATTTGATTCTCTTTTGATTGATTTTCTTTTGGCCTCCGTAAATGCTTCCATTTTTCATTTTTGTATTTTCCTTCTATTTGAAGTAAATCATTTTTGCAAAAATATGTATGACCTTACTTCTTTATTTTTAACACTCCCCCTCAAGCTCACATGTGAGCTTGCACCTTCAGCCATATCCTGCAAGTTGATGTCATCCTTGAACCTCTTTAGCTTAGAAGCATCTAAGGACTTTGTAAACATGTCTACAACCTATTCATTAGTTCCAATGAACTTTATATCCACATCCTTGCTCAAAATGTTTTCTCGAACATAAGGATAATGCACTTCTATGTGCTTGCTTTGTGCATGAAACATTGGATTGTTTGTCAAGTGAATGCTTGGCATGTTGTCACCATAAATTGGAACGGTCTCCACATGCACATCAAGATAAACTAAGAGCTTCTTAATCCACATAGCTTCACAAGTTGCAAAGGCTAATCCTCTATACTCAGCTTCTGTAGATGAAAGTGCAACAATAGGTTGCTTCTTCGAGCTCTATATGATAGATTTGCTACCTATCATGAACACATAACCCAAAGTGGATCTTCTATCTTCTTTCAAATGAGCCCAATCAGCATCACTCAAGCCCTTTACCTCCAATTCTTCATCATATCTATAAAACAAGGCATGATTGACTATGTGCTTCACATATCTTAGCACTCATTTGGCTGAATTTAAATGTTCACTTGTACGAGCTTACATAAATTGACAAAGAACTCCAACAATATAACACAAATCTAGTCTTGTGATCGTGGCATAGATCAATGAACCTATAATACTCATGTATGTAGTTACATTATGTAACTTCTCTCCATCATTTGAGCATAGCTTCATATTTGTGTCAATAGGTTCAGTGAGTGGTCTGGATTCACTCATTCCAAATCTAAAAAGAACATCCAACAAGTACTCTCTTTGGATCAAGTAGATGCCATCTTTCCCATAGATTATCTCAATGTCTAAAAAGTATTTTAGCTCATCAAGATCTGAAATTTTAAACTCCTTACCGATTTTTCTTTTTATCTCTTGTATTTTTGTAACATTACTTCCTGTTATGATGAGACCATCAACATATATGCAAATATATACCTGCTTGCCTTATTCTTTCTTCATGTAGAGAGAGGGATATGCACTACTTGGAGTATACCCACACCTTGTGAGGTAGTCGACCAATCTTTGATTCCAAGCATGCGGTGCTTGCTTCAGCCCATACAAATCTTTCTTCAATCTACAAACAAAATTTGAATGCTTTTTGTTTTCAAATCCAATCCGTACACTCATGTGTACCTCTTCTTGAAGTTCACCATTGAGAAAAGCATTTTTTATGTCAAGCTGGTACAATGGCCATCTCCTTGTTGCACTCACTGCAATCAAGGTTCTAATTGTTCCCATCTTTGCAAATAAGCTAAAAGTCTCTTCATTGTCGATGCCATGAGTTTGCTTGAATCCTTTTGCTACCAGTCTAGCTTTACGCCTAGCTAGAGAACCATCAACATTTCTCTTTATTTTAAACACCCATTTATTTGGAACAATGTTCATAACTTCAGCCTTTGGAACTAGTTATGTGTGATTGCCCTTGAGAGCTTTTATCTCTTCTTGCATAGCTTCTTGCCATTCTTTTTGCGTACATGCTTCTTCATATGCATCCGATTCTTTGTCTTTGACTACCTCTATCATACATGCAAAATGCCTTGCAATAAAACTATCATAGCTCAGCCTTTGAATTGGATATCTTGCCCTTGAAGACCTCCTTTCATTTCGTTTTGAATATTTCTTCTGCAACTGGTTCAACTTTACCTTTCGTGTAATCACCTCTTCATACTCTTCTTCACTTGCAATTGAATCACTATTTTGGGCAGCACTTTCCATTTCAAATCTTCCATAACCTGATGTTGGTGATGAGGAATGACTCCTTAGTCTCCCCTTCCATGTAGACCTTTCTCCAAGTGATGTAGAAGCTTTTGGACCTAACATTTGAGTGCTTGTTTGTTGAAATTCTTCTTGGACAGCACCTCCATCATGTTCCCAATCTTCTTCTAGAATCTTCTCTTTCCCTTTGTCTCCAATCCATGGTCTTAGCTCATCAAGTACCACATCTCGTGAGACTCGTAGCTCCTTTGTCACTAGATTGTAGCACGTGTATCCCTTTTGCTCTGATGAATATCCAATGAAAATACATTTTTCTGACTTTGCCTCCATCTTTGTCCTTAGTTCTTGAGGGATGTGAACATAACACACACATCCAAAAACTTTGAGATGTGTAAGGTCAGGTTTCTTATCGGAATAAACCTCCTCGGGAGTTAGATTATGCACTCCAACCGTTGTGCATTTGTTCATCAAATAAATGGTGATACTAGTTGCTTCAACCCAATAGTTTAGTGGCATCTTCATCTCGTTGAGCATGCATCTTGCAACTCTCCATCTCTCCATTCTCTTAGTTTCTACTATTGATCGATCTTTTCCCATTGTTGGTGCATATACCAAGCCTACACATTTGGCTAAAGATTATGTATAATTGAAAAGACATAAAAACCATTGCCAAGAAGCTTTTTACTTTTACCATTTGTAATAGTTACTTCTTGACTTGAAAGAATATTTGTATCTACCACTTAACTCCTCGAATTTTTGGTTGGAAAAGTCACCACTTTACTTGAGGGAATATCTCCTAGATTTAAGAACTACCTTTTAGTGAGATCCAATGGAAGATTCAAATTCAAATTCAAATCTCACATCTATAAAAGATGTCTACAAAACTCAAGGGATAGAATGTCTTCATATTCGAGTTATCCTTGACCACATTGTAAGAGAGAAAGGCATACCTCATAGCCTATACTACTGACTATCATTAGACATTTTTTATCATGCTAATAATCTTTTAAAACATTATGTTCTAATACCATCGATCTATACTTCTCATCTATGGTCTCTTTGTTATAGTCATTTATTCCAGTCAACTTGTACTGTTCATATCTCAGTCAGTACTTCACCGTTCTTGATGTTCTATAGCTTGTTGGAAGCAGATCCAAATTCTCTACGCTGAAAAATTTTGAAGACATTCTATTCCATGAATTTGGAGAAAAGCACTCACTCGTCAAATTGTGTAGAGGTCCTAAAAAATTGGCGGTAATGATTCAATTGCTAAATTGATTGCTCTGTGTACAGTGCATCATTCTAAGTGATTTGACTTGGAATCATTAGCTCACTAAGATAATTTGATAGCTCTAAAATGAATTTTTCTAATTCCTACTATAGTGCAAGCACTGAGCATAACAAGCAGCAAGTGTGTGAAAAAAAATAGAAGGTTTTCATTAATCCTTCAACTTGGAAAGAGTCTGTTTTGGTTCAATCATTTCTTACATAATTTCCAAAGTACATAGGCATTTATTTTGTGTCATTGGAAAGATAAGAGGGCCTACAACTCAACTCTGAAGCAAGAAGGGGATGGTACAAAGCAGGATTTAACAGTACCTACTCATTTCTTGGAGTGTCCATCCATCTTTCCAAACAGTGGTATGAGAGCACAAATAAGGTTAAATGGGAGATTGGTTTTCTTCTTTCATTGATAAATTGGATAGGAATAACTATCAAGCATGGTCCTTGAGGATGAAGACACACTTGCAAGGAAGGAGCCTCTATGGATACATCTCAAGAGATGAGGAGATGCCCATATTCTGGAGCAAAGGACAACCTACAAGAGAGGAGCACAAAAGACTCAACACATGGTGTGCCAAGGATGCATCAGCAAGGTCTTACTTACTTAACTCAATCTCTGATTTTCATCTTCCACATATTAGAAACTGTAAGACACGCCAAGAGACTCGGGAAACATTGTCTTCCTATTTCTCTTCCAACACAACGGCCAGGAAGAACCAATTGTGGATTGAGTTTACCACTCAAAGAAAGCAACCCACGCAAGACATCTCATAGTATGTGACCAAAGTCAAAGATGTAGCAGATCAAATGGCAAGCATAATAGAAGAAATTGAAGAGGAGCAGATTGTAAGACAAGTAATCAATGGTATTACAGTTGATGACAAATGGGAAAGCTTCCCAACTGCCATGGACTTGTACATGGAGATGTGGATTCCAGATCTTACCACACCCATGGGGAAAATCTTTATCCATGAAGCCAAGCTCAACAAGAATGGAGATTCATCAAGAGGTAATAGCTCTTCTGCCCTAGACATTGATAAAAGTAAGTCCAAAGAGAAAGGAAAGAACAAGAAGATTGAGGATGAAGGAGCTACCTCCCAACTCAACTATGCAGGAAGAGGTAAAACCTCAAGAGGAAGGGGTAGATGAGGCAAGCAAGGTAGGCGGAGAACTTATAACTCCTCACCATGTAATATTTGTGGATTGTCAAATCATACCACAGATGAGTGTTATAGGAATTTCAAGAATTAGAGAGGTAGAGGTTATCAAAGAGGTGGATATACACAATCAAGAGGAAGACTCAATCACCATTAAAGTTACAATAACAACTAAAACAAAAACTACAATAGCAAATACCAAGGAGGCTACAAATCAAGGAAAGATTACAACAACTACATAGAGGAACAAGAGGATTCTCTTCTAATTATGAATATGACTTGAAAACCAGGTATAAATGATGACCATCTCTTCTACATTGACTCAAGATGCTCAAACCATGTTGCGGGCAATGTAGCTCTTCTCTTTGACCTTGAGGAACCAAAGGCTAAGCATCAGATACAAACAGGTGATGACACCAAGCACTCAGTGATTAAAGTAGGAAATGTGAAGACCTCTAATGGAAACAAGAATCTATTGAGCCGGGTTCTATATGTATCTATAATTACCAAGAATTTGATGAGTGGTGGACAAATTGTGAAAAAAGGTTTGCAGGTTAGGTTCAACCAATATGGAGCATTTGTGGAGGATCCCCAACATGGATTCAAGAGAATTTCCAAAGGAGAAAAGACAGGTAGATTATTTACTTTTGAACTAGAAGATATAAGGAATATTGCACTTTATAGTTACAAAGATCAAACACTATTAGAGCTTGAAATTTGGCAGAAGAGATTCGGGCATGTTGGTGAAAGAACCATAAAACAGATATATAGAGATCAATGTGTGCTTGGGATACCTAATGTATCCAAGGAACACATGATTTATAAGTGTGGTGCTTGTCAGTTTGGAAAATCTCACAGGTTACCCTTCTCACCGAAAGGCTACATGCATGAGGACTACCTAGAGCTTGTCCATACAGATGTATGGGGACCAAGTATGGATCCCTCAATTTCTAGATCAAGGTATTATGTATCTTTCATTGATGATTTCAGAAGATGGATTATCTTGTAATTTATGAAGCACAAAGATGAACTATGTAGTTGCTTTAAAAAGTATCTTGCACTTTTTGAAGGAGCTACCTCCCAAGTCAACTATGCAGGAAGAGGTAGAACCTCAAGACGAAGGGGCAGAGGAGCCAAGCAAGGTAGGGGGAGACCTTATAACTCCTCACCATGTAATATTTGTGGATTGTCAAATCATACTACATATGAGCATTATAGGAATTTCAAGAATCAGAGAGGTAGAGGTTATCAAAGAGGTGGATATACACAATCAAGAGGAAGATTCAATCACCATCAAGGTTACAATAACAACTAGAACAACAACTATAATAGCAACTACCAAGGAGGCTACAAATCAAGGAAAGATTACAACTACATAGAGGAAAAAGAGGATTCTCTTCTCATTATGAATATGACTTCAAAACTAGGTATAAATGATGACCATCTCTTCTACATTGACTCAAGATGCTCAAACCATGTTGCGGGCAATGTAGCTCTTCTCTTTGACCTTGAGGAGCCAAAGGGTAAGCATCAGATACAAATAGGTGATGACACAAGCACTCAGTGATTAAAGTAGGAAATGTGAAGACCTCTAATGGAAACAAGAATCTATTGAGCAAGGTTCTATATGTACCTATAATTACTAAGAATTGATGAGTGGTGGACAGATTGTGGAAAAAGGTTTGCAGGTTAGGTTCAACCAATATGGAGCATTTGTGGAGGATCCCAAGCATGGGTTCAAGAGAATTGCCAAAGGAGAAAAGACAGGTTGATTATTTACTTTTGAACTAGAAGATATAAGGAATATTGCACTTTATAGTTACAAAGATCAAACACTGTTAGAGCTTGAAATTTGGCACAAGAGATTAGGGCATGTTGGTGAACGAACCATAAAATAGATATGTAGAGATCAATGTGTGCTTGGGATACCTAATGTATCCAAGGAACACATGATTTATAAGTGTGGTGCTTGCCAGTTTGGAAAATCTCACAGATTACCCGTCTCGGGAAAAGGCAACATGCATGAGGACTACCTAGAGCTTGTCCATACAGATGTATGGGGACCAAGTATGGATCCCTCAATTTTTGGATCAAGGTATTATGTATCTTTCATTGATGATTTCAGAAGATGGATTGTCTTGTACTTTATGAAGCACAAAGATGAAGTATTCAATTGATTTAAAAAGTATCTTGCACTTTTTGAGAACCAAAAAGGAGGAAATCTAAAGAGACTAAGGTCAGATGGAGGAGGTGAGTACTTCTCAAATGCGTTTTATGCATTCTTGCAGGACAAGGGAATCAAGAGAGAAATTACAACAAGGTATACCGCTGAGCAAAATGGGGTGGTAGAGAGGAGAAATAGATTAATTGTTGAAACAGCTAGGTCAATGTTAAATGAGAAAAAGATAACTAATTACTTGTGGCCAGAGAGTGTATCTACTGCCACTTATCTTTTAAATAGGTTGCCATCCAAATCCCTTGATGGGATCACCCCATATGAAGAATGGCATGGTAGAAGACCTTCACTTGATCATTGCAGGATCTTTGGATGTGTAGCTTATGTGCATATCCCTTCTCAAATAAGGGGTAAGCTAGACTTATGGCTAAGGGTTTTGCACAAGCCCGAGGGATTGATTATGAAGAAACCTTCTCACATGTGGCCAAAATTCCAACCATCAAGGTATTGGTAAGTGTGGCTACATCAAAGAAGTGGAACATGTATCAATTGGATGTAAAAAATCCATTTTTAAATGGCAGGATCTCAAAAGAGGTGTACATGTCTCAACCTCCTCGCTATGAGGACCCAAACAAGGTAACATATGAATGTAAATTGAGGAAAGCTCTTTATGGATTGAAGGAGGCACCTAGGGCATGGAATCATAGGTTGACTACATACCTTCAAGATCAAGGATTCATCATGAGTAAAGCAGATACTTCTCTATTTATTAAGAGGAGAAATTCAGAGGTAACATACCTATGTGTATATGTTGATGATATCATACTCACACATAATGATGCTAATGGCATCAAGGAAATCAAGAATTAGATGATGCAAAAGCTCAAAATTAGTGACCTTGGATCACTAAAATAGTTTCTTGGACTTGCGTTAGTCTATACTAACTCTGGAATTTATATTACCCGAAGAAAGTACATACAGGATATGTTGAAGAAGTTTCATTTGTAGGATGCAAAAGTAACAAGTACTCCAATGGAGGTTAATAAGAATTTAAGTGCTCATGAAGGTGATGTGCTTGAGAATATTGCAAGTTACCAAAGCATAGTGGGAAGTTTGAACTATGCTACATTGACAAGGATTGGTATTGCTTATGGGGTAAATGTTTTAAGTCAGTTTATGCACAAACCTAGGGCACCTCATTTCGAAGCTGCCAAAAGGATTTTGAAGTACCTTAAGGGAACTCAAAATCAAGGATTATATTTTCCTTATACTTCAGACTTAGACATCAAGATATATTTAGATGTGGATTGGGCAGGTTGTAAAGATGATAGAAAAAGTACCTCAGCATATGTATGCTTTGCAGGTTACTACCTATATCATGGTCTTCAAAGAAGCAAACTACTATTGCTTTATCTTCTACAGAGCCAGAGTATAGAGGATTGGCCAATGCTACTCAAGAGGCCATATGGATCAAATTGTTATATACAGATTTGGGTTTGCATACTACATCTCCAATGATTTTTGGGGTAATACAAGCTCACTACATCTTGCAACAAATCCTATTTATCATGCTAGGACCAAGCCTATAGAGGTCCACTATCATTATGCGGGAGAGAAGCTATTGAGAAAGGAAATTCAAATGGCTTATGTATCAACTAATATGCAATGTGCAAATTTATTGACTAAAGCATTAGATGGTACAAAACTTTGCAGGTTTAAGCCTATGATTGGATTGCAGGACATTTAAGAAGATTGAAGAAGAAGACCAAACCAAAGTGTTTATCCTGAGGGGGAGCTTTTGGTGCATACACCAAGCCTACACATTTGGTTAAAGCTTATGTATAATTGAAGCATCATGGAAACCATTCCTAGGAAGCTTTTTACTTTTACCATTTGTAAAAGTCACTTCTTGACTTGAAAGAATATTTGTATCTACCACTTAACCCATGGAATTGCTAGTTGGAAAAGTCACGACTTTACTCGAGGGAATATCTCCTAGATTGGAGGACTAATTCTTAGCGAGAGCCAATGGAAGATTTAAATTCAAATTCAGCTCTCACATCTATAAAAGATATCTACAAAATGCGTGGGATAGAGTGGCTTCATATCCGAGTTATCCTTGACCATATTGTAAGAGAGTAAGGCATACTTCATAGCCTATACTAATCACAATCATTAGGCATTGTTTATCATGCTAATGATCTTGTACAACATTATGTTCTAATACAATAGATCTATACTTCTTATCTATGGTCTCTCTGTTATAGTCATTTATTATAGTCAACTTGTACTGATCATATCTGAGTCATTACTTCACCATTGTTGATGTTCTATAGCTTTTTGGAATCAGATCCAAGTTCTCTACATGATAAAAAATTTGGAAGACATTCTATTTATCCAGTTTGGAGAAATGTGGATCCAAGCACTCATTGTTCAAACTCTATAGAGGTCCTAAAAAATCGAGGGTAATGATTCAATTGCGAAATTGATTGCTCTATGTATAGTGCATCATTTTAAGTGATTCTACTTGGAAGCATTAGCTCACTAAGCTAATGTGATATCTCTAAAAGGAATTTTTCTAATTCCTACTGTATTGGAAGCACTAAGCATAACAAGCAGCAGGTTTGTGAATAAAAATAGAAGGTTTTCATTAATCCTTCAACTTGGAAATAGTTTGTTTTGGTTCAATCATTTCTTACATCATTTCCAAAGTAGATAGGCACTTATTTTGTTTCATTGGAAAGCTAAGAGGGCCTAAAACTCAACTTTGAAGCAAGAAGGGGCTGGTACAAAGCAGGAATTAGCAGTACCTACTCATTTCTTGGAGTATCCATCCATCATCACCAACACCTATGGTGTGAGAAAAACTCACTTTTGACTTCTCCTTGCCTTCCTCTCTTTCGGAACCATGGGGCATGAACGTCTCAAATCGTTTGTGGCTAAAGGTCATATTAGCACATGCTGGGGGGAATACCAATTCGCACTTCCATGTATAAGCATGTATTCCATGATCGGACACTACAAACACTCGTTCTGATGTGTTGTCTAAGTAAACTACTTTTCCATGTATCTCCATTAGGGCGAAAAACGGCCCAAAAAGGGCCGTGTAAGGATTTCAATTAGTTGTGCTTAATCGGGATTAAAGTTGTCAAATCCTTTAAGAAATTCCGTGTAAGTTCATTTAAAACGTATCTTATGCAAATTTTGAAGAGAGAGAAACTCGTATCATATAATCATGAAAAGTTTGTGTGATATCTTACGCCTCGAAGTTTGTGTGATATCTTACGCCTCAAAAGTTGAATTTTCCTCTTGTTCACGGACCTATATAATGTGTGCTGATCACGTTTTGCGCTTTTTTTCTCTACTTTTCATAGCAAGCCTGTTTCTCCCTTTCACGTCATTTTAGACACTTGCTGGTCATTTTTCATAGCAGACCATGGAGAACGTTAACCCAAATACTCTCCCTGAGCTTTCAAACAATCGAAATCATTGTAAAAATTTCCATATCAACATTGCAATTAGTCAGGAGTATGCGACGACAAGAAACGTATTTCGAAGGGCTCTTCATCCTCTTGAAGTGGATGGATTGCGAAAGGAAGGCAAGAAACATATCGACATATGGACAGATGGATCTGTTTATCCAATTGATCCACAAACTGGAAGGTACCCCCCTTTTCATAATCTTCATGATCTGATTAGATTTGTGGGAGATGGTGAGGATGGTTTACGAGGCTATTGTTCAAGGCTCTGGGATATTTCAAGGAATTATGTACAATACATAAACTATTTACAAAACACACTACACCAGAAGAATTTACATATGAGAGAGCTAGAAAACAAATTATCCACTTTATCTTCTCAGTTAGAGTCTTTTAAAAAAATGAAAGAAACTCCTATAGGTTTGAGAATGCGGTCAAAACGAGTAAAACCTTTTTTAGATTTGACTGAAAAATCTGGCCAGAAAAAGAAAAGAATGAAAATTGTTAGAGATCATGTGACAAATGTGTTAGGTTTCAATATGTCGAGCAGTTTTGAGCGCATACATTTCTGTAATGAAATTTTGAGTCAAAATGATGTTTTAAGACTATTGAAACTAAATGAAAATACATGCTTGAAACGCTTTGTTTTTCAAAAACTCATGACAGAAATGAATCTTTTACTAGAACCATCTCAAATTCAAAATATTTGTGATAGTGTCGGAGTGAGTAGGAAAGGTTATAGAGCAATTTCGAAAGTTTGGTGTGAATTTTTAAAATTTAACAAAGTTAGAATTTTTGGATTGCCTAGACCCCATCATGTAGGAAAGTTTCGGCTCTGCTTGAATAAGAAGATCACATCAGTATTTGGTGAATATAAACATATTCACGGTAACATGCCTTACGAAGTAGGAAAACAAAAGTTACATTTCACTTACAATGCATTTAACAACATATGGATAGATGTTATAAAACTTCAAACATACATGGTTCAGTTCTATAATATAAAAGAGCATGAATGTTCTGGTCTATTGAAATTTGTAATCAAACTTGATGAAGCTGAGCTTAAAAAACATCAAAAGATGGAGAGAATAAGCATTGCACTGATGAACAAAGCTTTGGACTATAGCCTTGGGAAATTGGATACTCCATCTCTCAAAGTACAATCAGAAATGGAGTTATGGTGGGTTGGCTGTGCTCAAGTTCCATCTGAGAGCCATAAAACACTTAAATGGTTATTCTCACAGACAAACATTCCAAATGTTATCCAAGGGCATCATGCAGGAGAATTGTTGAATGTCAAAGACTACGGAAACTTTCAAGTTGAGTGGCATTTGAGTGGAGACCTAAAGACACTCAAATGCATGTTTGGTATAAGTGGGGGAGCAAATTCTAAATACCCTTGCTTGTACTGCATGCAAAGCCCAGGCACAAATGGATGGATTACTAGAGCTGAGGGTGAAGAGGCTCCTTCTAGACAAAATGTTATTCTTCATAACTACTCATCTTCTTCAATGATTTGGGATCCCATACTTCCAATAGCATTGACAAATGTACACATATGTACACTACATGCAGAGTTAAGAATCATTGACAAGTTGGTCCGTCTTCACTTGGATTATGCATATTCTATCAAGCCTACAACTCTTGCAGATGAATGCATAAAAAAATGTGAATGTCTTCTTTCAGAAATGGGGTTTCATGGTGGTGATGTTCATCTAAGAAAAGATCCAAAGCTTTCACAAAATACAGGTGATGTTTTACAGGATGTCTCAATGGGAGGTGCAAAAGCAAGGAGATTCTTCAGCAACCATGATGGCAAACAACTTAATGCCATGTGGAATTCATGGAAAACATTTTGTGAGGTCACGACTAATGTAAAAAGCAAACCAGAAATAGCAAAAAAGAGAATGGAGGTGTGGGTCAAACTAGATAATCTTTTAAAGATCATGAGGCAGCAGGTAACATCAAAAAGTTATGTGACAGATTTCAGAAAGGCGACCACAGAGCTTATAGAAACCATCATAGAGGCATGGGGTGCCAAAGACATAACATACTACTTGGTGAGCTCCAAAGATATTTTATTCAATTTATTTATTTTTAATTGAAATAAAGATCTAATGAAATTCTTCTGCTTTCTAGCATATTCTTCTTGTGCATGGTGCATTCTTTGCAGAAAAAGAACCACTTGCCATGTGGAACACCCAAGGCATGGAAAAATCTCATTATCAAGCAAGGACAAGCTTCTTTAGGTGTACAAGGAAAGGAGGAGGAGTAACAAAGAGCAATGCCTTCAGAGAGCTTTTTGATTGGTTCTTTAGAAGACAATTACAAAGGACCTCATGCCAAATATAATCAGAAGGATATGGCTATCACCAGACAAATCATGTATCAATATCACAAACTGAAAAAGACCACATTTCAAACAGAGCTTTAATATTTGCAATGTCTTTTATTTCTTTGAGAAATAAAAGATGTCATGTATGTACATTTCATGATGTATTATGCTTTGAAAAGAAATATGTCTACTACCATCAGATGACTTTGACGAGAGAATCAATAACAATTACACCAAAAAAATTTGCAATGTCTTATATCACATTGGGCAATTTCTGTATATGTACATTTGTTGAGATATAGAATTTGAAAAAATCAAGTCATTCCTTGAGCCTTTTGAAAGAGCTTGGCTCTGGCAAATCACCTCTATATCTCAGGAACTCGTTTCTCCTGTATCCAGCAATGCTTTTTAAATCTGACACCCCTGCAGCCATTGCATAGCTTGAATAACAAAGAAAGTACCCTGCCCTTGAAGCATTGAGTCCAGGGGCATATCCAAAAATTCTGAATGCAGTTGCTCTTTCAAGCAGTAAAACTCTGAAAGCATTAAAGGGTATTGGAGTAAAACCCATGTATTTTGATAGAGTCCTCAAGCAGAACAATGCAAAGTCTGGCTCCTCACTATAGTGCTTGTGAATAACACAAAAAGTGGCTGGGTTCAACTTTGGAAGATAGTGGATAATAGAATGAATATCCACCTTTGCTTTTCCTTTCTCTTCTAAGGCTTTTCTTGTTCCCTTGCCCCTGCCAAGGTAATTGTCTTCATCCAATAAAGTTAACTGTGATAAAAATGAAAAACATGGTTAGATGAATTGCAAGCACACTTAAGGAAACATGTGAAGTAACTTGAAACTATTAGAAAGAAAAGCAAGAGACACGACTGATGCAAGCGATAAGGGTCTACAGAGAAATTCAGATTGTCGTTATCGTTTGCATCGGTCGTCATCAATATCTATTTGCAAACTGCCTAGAAACATCTAATGTTTGATAAATCAGGGGAATTCCCACAAGCAAGACATGTATTATCATTGCTGCATGCAACTCCTAGACACGACCGATCCAAGCGATAAGGCCCAGCGGAAAATATCCGATGGGCCTAATCGCTTGCATCGATCGTGATCCATTTCTGACACTTCGAATGGAGAACTTCGACAAATCTGATACAAGAAAGAGATTTTGCATTGGTCCCATCTCATATCCTTAACCTAAAGATCTTGAGAACATAGTTAACTGTATACCTTGACGTCATCTTCCTCAAGTCCAAACACGACCGATGCAAGCGATGAGGCCCAGCGGAAAATATCCGATGGGTCTAATCGCTTGCATCGGTCGTGATCCATTTCTGACACTTCGAATGGAGAACTTGGACAAATCTGATACAAGAAAGAGATTTTGCATTGGTCCCATCTCATTTCCTTAACCTAAAGTTCTTGAGAACATAGTTAACTGTATACCTTGACGTCATCTTCCTCAAGTCCAAACACGACCGATGCAAGCGATGAGGCCCAGCGGAAAATATCCGATGGGCCTAATCGCTTGCATCGGTCGTGATCCATTTTTGACACTTCGAATGGAGAACTTGGACAAATCTGATACAAGAAAGAGATTTTGCATTGGTCCCATCTCATATCCTTAACCTAAAGTTCTTGAGAACATAGTTAACTGTATACCTTGACATCATCTTCCTCAAGTCCAAACACGACCGATGCAAGCGATGAGGCCCAGCGGAAAATATCCGATGGGCCTAATCGCTTGCATCGGTCGTGATCCATTTCTGACACTTCTAATGGAGAACTTGGACAAACTGACACAAGATAGAGATTTTGCATCAAGCCCATCTCATCTCCTTTGCCTTTAAATCATGAGAATATATTTTACTACATACTTGACCTCATCTTCCTCTTCAAGTCCGAACACGACCGATGCAAGCGATAAGGCCCAACGGAGATTATCCGTTAGGTTGTATCGCTTGCATCGGTCGTGGTCATTTTCTCACTTAAAAATAGAGATCTCGGACAAAAACTTTAATTGATAGAATATATCAAACAACATACCTTGACCTCATCTTCCTCCTCAATGAGCTCTTTTGAGTCAATACAAATTGTTCCTTTGTCCTCAGCGACATCCAAGAATGAATAGCCACGTCCAAACGAGTATATTCCAAGTTGCTTCTGATGCTCATCAAACTCTTCATCAGCAAGTTTTGGCTTCTCTGAGATAGCTTTCTCAAAGCATTTTGAAAGAGCTTGTGATGAATCTTTGAATTCTTCATTAGACAAATCCAAATCAAGACGCAAAAATTCCTCTCTTCTTTCTCCTTTCTTATTGATGAATCTCTTTGCAACTTCTTCTGCCTGAGCTATAGCTGCAAGACAGTAGTCCTCCCTTAGATTGAAAAGTTCCTGAATGTAAAATAGAGGTATGAACTCTTTCCCAGAGATAAAGTAAAAGGGTAGATTTGGGAGAAGTAGGGACTTCTCAGACACTTGAACTTCTTCAGTTGGCTCCCTTATTGCAGTCTCTCCTTTAAAAGTGGCCACATCAAAATCTTTGACCTGCTCTTCTTCTGCTTGGAGATTGATTTCCTCAACAATCTCCATGACACCTTTCATAGTTTTTGAGCTAGCCTCAAGTGCCAGCTCTAAGCAAGGCTCGTCTTCATCATGAACATTTTCCTCCCTTTCAACTGAGATATGATCAAGCCATATCAAGAAAGCAATGTTTAAAGGGAGCAAGCAGCAGTCCTTTTCATGCTCTGGGCATAAATCAAGCTTCCCTGGCAAAGGGGATATCCTTCTGCATTTTCTTGTGATTTTAGCCCTATCTATTGGATCCTTCCCAAACATGTGAGGATGGACATAGGTTTTCTGAGAAATAGAAAGGATCCTCCCATTGACCAACCCCAAGAAAATCTCCCACTCATCCTTAAGAAAACTTTTCGAGTTCTCTAAGAGTTTTTCAAAATCAATTTCGGGGTTGAATATGGTCATTGCATCAGGAAAATAATCTACACTTAAACCCTCTTGAACCATGAAATCAAGAAGTTTCTCTGATGGAGAGACACTAAGGATCTCATTCATTACCTCCATCTAAGCTGCAGCTTCTCTTGTATGTCTATTAGGAGAACACAACCGATGCAAGCGACTAGAGCGAGTCAACGTAGGTCAAACGGCGAAAATTGCTTGTATCGATCGTGTCGGCGACGAAAGAAAAATACACATGTAGGTGAGAAATTCTCTGAAGGTTGAAAGTTTGAGATTGTGAAGAAATAGGTATTTATAGGCGAGGAGGGAAGAAACGGTCGAATGAGGTGGACCAATCACAGAGTGCCACGTGGCAACATGTACGTTGCCCGATGCAATGGATAGATGACGTGGATCAATCAAATCATGCCACGTGGCAAAATACGTTGGAATTCGCAACGGGTATCTGACGTGGCCCAATCGGGGCATGCCACGTGGCACAACGGTCAACTCAGTTTTGGGACCTATTTAAGCTTCCCTATTCATTTGCTTTTTTTTTTTTTTGTCAACACTTGCCAAGCGTGGAGGTTCCATTGCCACCAAGTTTTTTGGCTACTTCACAATTTCTATAGAGAGCGCTCTCTCCGTAAGGTAATGTGGACACGACCGATGCAAGCGATTAGGGACATCCGAGATTTTTGGATAACCCGAATCGCTTGGATCGGTCATGTTTTTTAAATAGCATCGAGTCCTTGATCATACCTTGCAAATTTTGGTTTCTTTTGTGTTGCTTGAGTATAACACATTGTTACCTTTATTTTAACTTCTATTTATTGAAATATGATGATGAATTTAGGGACGACCGATGCAAGCGATGAGTGACATCCGGGCATTTACGAATGACTCTTATCGCTTGGATCGGTCGTGTCTCTAGTGAGACAAGTTCTCTGAAGGTTGAAAGTTTGAGTTTGTGAAGGAAGTAGCTTTCTATAGGCGAGGAGGGAAGAAACGGTCGAATGAGGTGGACCAATCATAGAGTGCCACGTGGTAAAGTGTACGTTCCCCGATGCAACGGATAGATGACGTGGATCAATCAAATCATGCCACGTGGCAAAAGACGTTGGAATTCGCAACAGGTATCTGACATGGACCAATCGGAGCATGCCACGTGGCACAATGATCAACTCAGTTTTGGGACCTATTTAAGCTTCCCTATTCATTTCCTTCATTTTTTTCTGTCAACACTTGCCAAGCGTCGAGGTTCCATTGCCACCACGTTTTTAGCCTACTTCACAATTTCTATAGAGAGCGCTCTCTACGTAAGGTAATGTGGACACGACCGATGCAAGCGATTAGGGACATCCGAGATTTTTGGATAACCCTAATCGCTTGGATCGGTCATGTTTTTTAATATCATCGAGTCCTTGATCATATTTTGCAAATTTTGGTTTCCTTTGCTATGCTTGAGTATAACGCATTGTTACCTTTATTTTAACTACTATTTATTGAAATATGATGATGAATTAAGGGACGACCGATGCAAGCGATGAGGGACGTCCGGGCATTTACGGATAACTCTTATCGCTTGGATCGGTCGTGTCTCTTACAGTGGAACGAGTCATTGATTATAGTTTTCCAATTATCTTTTTCTTAGTGGTAATTGAGTATTTTGCATTGTAAGATATATTTTATTGATATTTCATGATAAATTTAAAGACGACCGATGCAAGCGATCAGGGACATACGAGCATTTCCGGATGACTGCTATCGCTTGCATTGGTCGTGCCTCTGATAGTGGAAAGAGTCATTCATTATAGTTTTCCAATTATCGTTTTCTTAGTGATAATTGAGTATTTTGAATTGTAAGATATATTTCATTGATATTTGATGATAAATTTGAAGACGACCGATCAGGGACATCCGGGCATTTCCGGATGACTGCTATCGCTTGCATCGGTCATGCCTCTGATAGTGGAAAGAGTCATTGATTATAGTTTTCCAATTATCTTTATCTTAGTGATAATTGAGTATTTTGCATTGTAAGATATTATTTATTGATATTTGATGATTAATTTAAAGACGACCGATGCAAGCGATCAAGGACATCCGGGCATTTCCGGATGACTGTTATCGCTTGCATCGGTCGTGCCTCTGATAGTGGAAAGAGTCATTGATCATAGCTTTTTGAGAGTAAGTTTTGACAGTGGAATATTCCACTTTTCCTAATTCCTTGCCTAAAGATTGATTTTTTGCAGAGTATGGCTAGAACCAAAAAGACAGCAAGGAAGTTGTACCCTGAGGGTCAGGACAAGAATGCCCAAGGGGAAAATGTCCAGGAGCAAAATTCCCAGAAGGTTCAAGCCAATGTGCCAGACAAGCCTTCAAAAAAAAGGGTCAACTACCATGTTAAGTCTTTGAGGGAAATTAGAAGAGCCCAAAAGTCTGTGGGATTGTTGATCCCAAGACTTCCATTTATGAGAGTTGTCAAGCAGATCTCAGCCAACCTCTGTTCTTTGATGAAGACCTCATCCTTTGTCAATGTGAGGTGGCAAACTCAAGCACTGCTATGCCTGCAAGAAGCTGCAGAGGACTTTGCTATTGATTTCATGAATGATGCCTACTTATGTGCTGCTCATTCTCATAGGGTAACACTAATGGCGAAGGATTATGTTATTGTTTCAAGAATAAGATATAAGTTTGATAAAGCTCTGGTTCCTATTGATCACCACGATAAAAAATTCTTTGATATTTTAAATATACCTCCAGCTCGAGCACCTAAAACAACAGTTGTCATTGAAGAGATCAACGCTCAAGTTACTCATGATCATGAGACTAGAACTGCAGCAAATAGTGAGGAGGAGAGGAAAAAGCAGGGATTATTTACAGAGGAAAGTGCCATCTTAACCCAGATTCAAAAGTTACAGAAAGCAAATAAAGAGCTCCTCAAGAAAGGAGATGGGCAGGTTATAGTTAATGTTGCAATGCCATGACAAAGTGAATTGTTTCTTGACATTAGACCTGAAGATAACAAAATGTTGAGGGAGCTTCATCTTGAAATATCAGATAGTGTGGTCAACATTTCACTCAGGTATATCTAGAGGCCTTAAAATGCTTTTGTTTTGCATAATTTTCTAGTTCCTTAACTGCATTTTTATTTCTTGATTTGTAGGGTTCTTCTTCAACAATGTGAGGAAGCGGTTCAAAGAAAAGTATTTATTTTAGATCCTCTGGTGACACAATGTTTTTTGCATAAACATGGAGATGCCAAGTCCTTTCTACGGGGTTTTACAGAAGAAGTAGAATGTGTAATTTACCCATATATTGAAAAGTAAGTATTCATCTTCATTTTGGAAACATATTTGTTTCATTTAAGAAAGTATATTTACATGCAACTCATTGACAGGGGCCATTGGAGTTTGATTATTGTGGACTTCAATGCATATCAAGCTCTTTTCCTCAATTCTCTTCCATCACAGCATGGGAATTGCAAAGTGTAAGTTACTATACATTTTGTTGTTCTCTATTTTAAAGCCATGGCCCATTTTGATTTTCACATTACAATGCAGTGCTGCAAAGCTTCTCAAGATGCATATTGATCAGAATTTTCCAGGAATAGCTAAAATGAATGAACAAAAGCAATTTGGATACAGCCAAATTCATGTGCCATTGCAGAGAGACTCAACATCATGTGGCTGGAGAGTGATTGCAAATGCTGTAAGATTCTTGGAAAGAAGGTTCCACAAACCTGAATTGAATTTATCAGACTACCCGGAAGCATGGATCATCTTGATCAGAGAGAGAGCAATAAATAGTATCATGAAACATGCAATCTGCCCATATGATCCAGACTCACCTCCACCCCCTCCACCTGATAAAAAACAGTCTGAAGATAAAAAGAAAGGGCTTCCTCTTCACTCACCACTAAAGCATATGAACAACATAAAGAGTCAAGCTGAAAGCTCCAAAAAGGGACAGAAGCAACAGAGAAAGCAAGGCTCTAAAAAGGATAGAAAGGGTTAAATCAATTTTTGAGTCTTAGATTGAAATCAATTGTAAAGCCAACCGAGGTTGGAAGATTTATTTTTTAACAAATTGTATGTAGTTATGCCAATCTTCATCTGGAAGATGGTCACAGTTGTATTGAACCTCTTGAGAGTTTGACAAAAGTTCATTGGATGGTCCAATTAAGTTTATTAATGTCACAATTATGAATGCATTGTGGGTTTTTTACTTCATTCTTGTTGGAAAGTGTTTAAATTCGAGAAGTTACAGAAGGACATAAAGAATTAAGAGGACACGACCGATACAAGCGATACGGGGAATCGGAGAATCTTGGATTGCCCCTATCGCTTGCATCGGTCGTATTATCCATTTCATTGCTGTTGCTAGTTTTTATACTCGTGAGTCAAATCTTTACGCAAGGTCACTTCTTGAAGTCTCCCGCGGTAGTTTGCTAACACGACCGATGTAAGCGAAAAGGGCCATCCGACAATTTCAGATTGCACTAGTCGCTTGCATCGGTCGTCTTCACTTATCTCGTCTCCTCTGCTTTATGCCTTGAGACATGCTCTTCTAATATTGAAATACCAAACCTTGGATTGGAATTTGCACCAAGTTCTCCACTCTCTCTTATATTACTTGGTAGTTTGCATTTGTACCATGATAATTTCTCTCGCGGTAGTTTGCTAACACGACCGATGTAAGCGATAAGGGCCATCCGACAATTTCAGATTGCCCTAGTCGCTTGCATCGGTCGTCTTCACTTATCTCGTCTCCTCTGCTTTATGCCTTAAGACATGCTCTTCTAATATTGAAATACCAAACCTTGGATTGGAATTTGCACCAAGTTCTCCACACTCTCTTATATTACTTGGTAGTTTGCGTTTGTACCATGATAATTTCTCTCGCGGTAGTTTGCTAACACGACCGATGTAAGCGATAAGGGCCATCCGACAATTTCAGATTGCACTAGTCACTTGCATCGGTCGTCTTCACTTATCTCGTCTCCTCTGCTTTATGCCTTAAGACATGCTCTTCTAATATTGAAATACCAAACCTTGGATTGGAATTTGCACCAAGTTCTCCACACTCTCTTATATTACTTGTTATGTGTACCATGATAATTTCTCTTGCATTACTTGAGGACAGAAAAGTTGGATAGAATCAAATTATTTAGCTGAGACTAGTGTGCACCTTTGATAGACTATAATTATTAAATTGAAATTAGATATTCAATTCTAGATCTCTTCTTCATCTAGAATTAACTTATGCAAGTTCCTGTATAATTATTTCTTATTCATCAATTCACTCCTGCAAAAAAACAATCAATGGAAATATGAAATTAAGGACCTAAAAAATATCTAAGACATTTAAAATTAATAATTTAACACACATTGTTTGTAACCATCCTGCCAAGAAAATTCAATGGAAGTATCAATAGAAGCTTCTATTAGATGAAGATACATTATGTAAGAATGTCAGGGTTAACTTGTTACAATCTTAAAGGTTGGAACTTAATCACCCTTGGTGGCAGGCAGCTTATGCAAGATAATGATTTCTCTGATCTAATGTTAACTATTGCATCATCAATTGAGAATCTACACTGAGATGATACCTCATCAAGGTATTCTAGAAGCTCCCTTACATTTCTGAGATTCCAATTTGCAGTGACAATTATTTTCCTTGATTGAAAATCTGGATGAATCAATACTTCTAACTCAAATTCTGGACAGCTCTCCTCTGAGTCCAAGGCTATCCAAAGTCTAAGCTTTTTTTTCCACCTTCTATAGTCATATCCTAGAACTAGAGATTGTCGACATATCTGATATGAGATTGAAAGAGAATTGGGACTAACTTTACATAAAATAATGTCACCTAGCTTTTGAACTTCTTTGCTATCCCATTCCCTACCTAAAACATCATCAATCTCTGAAATAGGGACTCTCCTATTCAACCACATTGTTTTTGTTTTCTGTAATAACATGTTTTTAAAGCATGCTACAAAGACATGAATAGGCAAAAACCATTGAATCTTTATCCTTCTCGAAATTCGGCCTGCTGACATTGCCTTCTGGATGTCAAATTTAATTTTGCAGAGAAAACTTGAAACTGTTGAATGATCAGGAGCATCCCAATCTAATGAAGAGATGCAAGGACTAGGTACGTGTACAAGAATTCCATAAGAACTCCTCCCTGAAGGCACTTGATAATCTGCATAATGGACAAATAACTCTATGCTATTGAAGAATTGAACAGATTTCTCTGCATACATGAGTTCTGCATATTCCTTATGAAGAACTCTGAATGTTCCTGTTAAACATTCAACAGGTTGCCATTCCACAATATTGGAAGGAAAGATATCTGCAGTACAAAAACATATGTTTCATTATACAAAATCAACTGGAATGATAGAAGAGCATTGTCAAACTTCACTTACAGTACGAAGGGAATTGCAGATGATTTTCTAGAACAAGATCCTTAGCGGTGTACACATGCTGTACTCGTGCAAACCAACCGCATCTCTTCAATTTGAAACTGAGAATACGTCCCTTCCAATGGTTTCTTGTGTTGTCTCTTTTGGCACGCTTGACTTTATGGACACCTCTACAGCTAGGAAGCATAGTAACCCAGTCATTTACTTTCACGGAAAGAGGTTTCCACAAAGAATCCTCTCTTCTGTTGTAAACCTCACATGAAGCTACGCGATTGGAAGGACGACGAGAAGAAGAAGCCATTTGAACTTAGGAGAAGAAGAATGTTCAAAGCGAGAAACCGACGTTCACAAATTTTGGCAGTATTTATAGAAAAAAAGGCTTTGTACACGTGGAAACTTTTGATTTGATGTTAACCCTGTCGTTGAATGATCATGACATTTTGTGAACCCAAAAATATTTCGTATCTTCAAAAATCAATTCCTTCTTGGAAATTCGAGAATATGCTTTGTGTAGTGTGCAAAAGTATCTTTTTTTGCATCAAACCGAAAAATTGTACACTGAATACGAGACTCTTCATCACTTTAGCGGCGCTTTGAAAGAAAATTGTATTAAAAAAAGAAATTCTCCATACGGTTAAAAGAGACAGCAATGTTATATTCTTGTACACGTGGAAAGACGCTATTTGTCAATTTCCTTAATCTCTCATTAGCAAACATCCCCTTTTCGGCCGTTTTTTGCCCTAATGCAGGGTCCTTGAATTCATAAATCATGATTGATCCTATTTCACTAAGTTGCTCCATTTTATACCTCCAAAATGCTTCATCAATGCCGTTATCGAGAAATAACTCAATAATTTTGTTACCTTGAGGGATCCATTTTGGAGTTAACATCCTTGTCAACACTGATTGCCCTCTTTGGTGTCATAGACTCATCTCCTAATGGTTCTTGTCCTTGGATCCCTACGTCCATCTCAAGAAACACTACCCCTAATTCATTAGTGTTGTTAGGCAGATTGGTAATGTACATTGTTCCTTGTTTATGTAGTCATCTCTCTCGAATTTAACCACCGTATGTTCCAATCCAATGGGTTGGTCAAGGTTTTGCAATCGAACAACCGAACTTCTCAAACCATCCTCATAGATATGAGCACCTAAGTGGTTGGTTCGGACATATTCTAACTGGGTCCTATAAGACATTTTAGGTCTTTCTAAATAGGCTACACTTGATCCTCCCTCTGATCTCTCCATACTATAAGACATTTCAGACTTGCTTGTCTTTGAGCTCAAATCATAAGGATAAATACTCAACTATTGAGCCCAAGAAAGTGTGTTGGTTCTCACACTTGCTTTTGATGGCCTAAGGCTTCGTCAATTTGCCTTTCCTGGATGCTTTCCTGATCTAAGGCTCATGAATTTTCCTCCCTCTAACACTCGATGTGATTGTTCCTCATGCAATTTCTTTGTTCTCAATCCCTTGGTTCATTTTTACTCCTTATTCTCTTTTCTTATCCCAATATATGCGTCATGAATTGTCTTTTGGTTGTAACTTTAAGTTCTTGCACCATTGAAATTTAGTTCTTTTCTTTAGGGTTTGTTGCCACAATCTTAATTCATGCTTGAACTTGAGTATTTAAGGTCTCTTGCACTTATGTCGTTTATAATGTGACCCTAATTAATCAATGACACTACTCATGCTTAGCTTAGACTAGCTTAGACTAGAAATTGATTGAGGGGGTTGAGAGTTCTTCCAACCTCAAGTCTAATTCATTGATTGCTCTTATGCCCAAGAAGAAATGATTCCCAAGCCTTGCTTTGCTCTATCCTTTGCCTTGCTCTGGATGCCCTTCGATGACTCTTAATAGAGCTATAAAAATCTCAAGTTTAGATCAATCTTTAACTTTAATGGACAAACACTTTGATTCATACACCTTTAAGGATCTTTTTTCTCTTTGTAATGATGTAAAATCCCTACTTGCCCCCTTAGTTTCCTAATCCTACAGAAGTTTCAACCTCAATTTGTCCTATCTAAATATCAACACATTATTCTTAAGAAATACACTTGAGGCCATGTAGCATTTGGTACGAGCTTCCCAACGAGCACTAGATCTCAAAAAACGGATTTCATATAAAAACATTATGAGAGTTCAAGATCTTGGGGATTAATACAGGCAAAGAAGATCTCTTCAAACATAAGCTAGGGAACCCCTAAGATGTGCCAATCACTCAAAAAATCACTTAAAATTTCCAAAAAATAAAACCCTAATTTCTGTATTTGAATCAAGGTGTCACGAGATGGTGATGAACCATATGATGTCATGGTATTTTTTGAAATGGTTTGGAATAAGTGCATCATTACAATGGCTTGGAATGCACATGATGCATTGGCTTGAGTCTAACGATTCATCGCGATGGCATGAGCCTGTCACAATGGTGTGTTCAATCGTTACGATGGCATGACCTTGTCGTGATGGTCACCAATCATCATGATGGCGTTAGCCAATGGTGATGGTCATAAATCATGATGGTTTGAAGGAATGATGGTCTAGTCTTGTCGTTATGGTCAAGGGTCAATTGAGTCATCGTGATGGTGTGAGCTTGTCGCGATGGTGGGGTCTAGTCACAATGGCATGAGCCCATCACGATGGCCCAAAGACACGATGATCTCTAGGCATTGTGATTTCGTGAGCCAATTACGATGGTGTAGGGTGGGGGTGATCTTTGTGATGGTATACCTGAGTCATCATGATGGCCTTAAAACATTGCGATGGTCACAAACGAAGATGATGGCATGAGCTTGTCGCGATGGTTCAATCTCCTCACAATGGCATGAGCCAATCGCAGTGCTGATGCACCATCGCAATGGTTCACCAAAATGAAAATTTTTGAGATGTGTTTGTGGATTCCTCTATGTGCAAGTATGCTCTAAACCATGCCTATGATGCAATCACAAAATCACAAACTTCTCAAACTATCATAATGGTCTGAGGCATTCAAGAGATATGGCAAAAAGTCTGAGTTTTAACCTTTTAGAGTTCTATCCTCATACTAGAGCACTTTCTTGCAAGAAAAACTCAAAAAAACATGCACATGCACTTGCTCACAAGCTCTCTCTCTCTCACTCTCTCACACACACTCTTGCAAATGAGGAAAATGAGGTGAGAAGGTGGATATTGTGAATTTTTGGAATTTTTGGAGAGGAAAGAAGATGATGTGGGGATGAAAGATGAGTAAATGGGAGATGAAAGAAGATAAAAATAACAAAAAACCAACAACAAAATTGAAATTAATTACCTTTCATTTCCAATTCGTTGTATACTCTTACCATGGCATGTTTGTCCTCGAGCTCATCCCTAGCAATGGTGCCATATTTGGTGTTGTTCTAAACTAGGATAAGCATCACGTCAAGAAGATCCACCTCCTTAATTGTCAATCTGCAGAAGATATAGGTTGATATGAAGACTATGAATGGGTGAGGTGAGTGATGGTGAGGGTGAGAAGCATGCAAATACACACACACACACACACACAGAGTAGAGAGAAGAAAGAAGTAATAGAAGGTGAAGATCTATTACTAAAGAACACTCTTAGAAGCTCAAATAAGCTCTAATCTCTAACAAGCCACCTTCAAAAATGGGCTCTCTAGCTCTTTTTATAGTGTCTAGATTAGTTTTGGCTGGTTTCAAACGTAGTTTCTGGCATAGTTGAAAACAGGTCCTAGGGGTCATTCGGAGGTCAAAATGAAATTTAAAAATCACCAAAATTGGTATGAGACTTCTACCTTAGCTTGCCCATCAAGCTCAAGGATTGCTTGGCTTGCAAAAAATGGAGCTATTTGATACAAAATTGGGTATTCTATGGTACATGTGTTACAAGAGTGATGAAAATCATTGTTTGAAGTTTTGAATAAAGTATTATTAAACATATTTCTTGAAAAATGAACATGTCTGGTCCCCCCAAACATACTACATTCCTTTTTCACATACTACCTCTACATCGATGCCCATGTCCACTCCCGATTGCAATGCCAACTGAGTGCAAGGCTAAATTCTATTCTCATGGTTTGAGCATCCAGAATCAATGTACAACACATGCTCATTAGAATATCTTCCTTCATTATCATTCATAAGTAGAAGTGAATCCTATTGCACTTGATCATCTGTGTAGTTGTTGTATCCTCTCCTTCCTTTGCATCCTCCTGGATAGTTTTTTTTGTAGGTGTTGTTGTTGCTCTACCTTTAGAAGCTCCATAATCACCTTTGTTGAATCCTCTTCCTCTATGATTCCTCGGGTTCTTGAAGCAATGTTTGGTGATGTGATTTCATATGCCACATATGGAATAGGATGAGGAGATTTAGTTCTCCCCTTGCCTTATCTACCTCTTCCTCCTCTTTCTCTTCATCTCCTATGTCTACTTGCAAAGTTAGCTTGGGAGGTGCTATCTTCATCATCATAATTTTTACCTTTTGCTTTGTTATGTTTGCAGAGACATAATCACTTGATTCATTCATAACTCACAATGTACAACTCCAATGTATATAAAACTTTGTAGGCATTCACAAAAGAGTCCTACATTGGAACTCAAATAAACAGATCAGATAGAGAGATCATATTCCTAGATCAAAACTCAAAAAAGATGACAAGCTTCATTCAATGTACTATAACAGAAGACAAAGGCCAATAACATTATAAAAATATGTTCTAGATGTATTGCTAACTCAGATATGATACAATGAGCGTGTAGGGGAATCTACAAGCTTTGATGCAAGCACATGAACCACTCAAATGAGTGTGATGATCAACTTCCATCCCCACAACTAAAGATAAGTGTATAAATGCACTTTTTGCTTGACTGTTGGTTGGATCTACATAAGACTGATCTATAGTTTTAGGAGTTGATGCAAACTTAAATTAAAATATGGTTGTGGAATTCAGATCTCAATATGACCATGAAATTTGATACATTACAATTAATAGCTAATAGGAAGTAGGTAGCATGTAGCTAATCCGTAAGTAGCCAACTATCAAGTAGCTAATTTACGACTAAGTAGCTAAGTAATTACAACTAATAGCTAACGAAAAATAATAATAGCAAACAAAACCACTAATACTTATAAAGAAATAACTAATGGCTAGTTTCAAACAACGCGGAGGCACTCATACTCTTTGTAACCTCTAGATGGAAACATATCATTGATAATAAAAAGTATTGAGTTGTTCTCGACTGAGCAAAAAATGTGGATGCTCCCCCCTCGAAACAAAACTTGTACCCTTGGAGTAGATGAAATCGATTGTTGCAAAATGACAACAGATTTTTCTTGACCTTGGCACATACAAAGCATCTAACAATGTGAAAGAACTACCATCAATAGTAGTCAGAATGATCTTATCAACTCCTATTATAGGATAAGAGGAGTTTTTTGTGCATGTGATAGTACTCCCTATAGGGGTAGTCTCAAGTGAATTGAAGAAATTGTGGCCAAGGTAATATTCTTGGTTGCCCCACTATCAAAGTACTGAACACTTGACTCTAGTGCCGACATACACTACTTATGAGAAGATGGTTCATAGCTTCATATAGTAGTAAATGCTCATTCTTCTTTCTTAATAAGATTAGTAGACCTTCTTTTAGGTGTAGAAGCCTCTGTAACAACCTTTCCAGCCAATTTCTTCTTTGGCTCTTTTGCAACTAGTTTTTGAAAACTCTTTATAACATTATCACTTCCCTTACAACATTTGAAAAATAGTTATTTCTTTTTTTTGTATTTTCTTCTCATCTTTGTCTTCCTCTTCAATTGTGTAGCATTAACAGATTTTTGCTTACTAGTAGATGAGCTCGTTTCACATTTTCCCTTCTTATTAGCTAAGAAATCTTGATCTACAACATGCATAATAGCCATGTTCTGATTGGACTGATCTTTTTGCAACAAAAAAAAAGAGACTAACTCCTTAAATGCTAAGACATTTGGTCACCTTTCATCAAGAATTGAAGAGTACAAGACTTTGATATGAATATGGAATTCCATTAAGAACACTCTACACAAGTGAAATATCTGGCAAGAATTCATCAAGTAGAAATCAACTTCTTCAATAATCTTTGTAAACACGAAAAGTAATGCACACACATCATCAAACATGTGCACACACAAACCTCACTTCACTCACATAAGCACACACATGCACACACTCACAAGCACACACATGCACACACTCACAAGCATGCACAACCACTACTCACATGCACATGACGTGCGACACACACCTAAGCTATATACAATCACACACTAGCTCACATACTAATTTATGTTTTAATTTGTTTTTCTTTTAGTTAGAAATTTGTTTTATTTTTAGTATTGCACTGCTTTATTTTTATCACTTTACTTTTTATTATTAAAGGTTCACTCATAGACACATAGGGTTTACACATACACTTACACATCCAGATATATTTTTTTAGGCACACAAATACATAGGATTTTCCCACACATTATTTTTATTATTGCACTGCTTTATTTTTATCATTTCACTTTTTTTTATTAAGGGTTCACTCATAGACACATAGGGTTTCCACATACACTTACACATCCACATAGATTTTTTTTGGCACACAAATACATAGGAATTTCTCACACATAGGATTAATCATAAACACATACAGTGTCGTCATTAGGGTTTCCCCATTAGACATTACACATAGGGTTTATACCCTTCCCCTTAGGCACACATAGGGTTCTACAATTAGGGATTATATTTAGGATCGCACAAGTACTTCGGGTTTCTCCAAATGGAGTTTATTCATATAGCGTTATATATAAACACATACACATTATTATTTAGGGCACAAGCACATATGCACACTCACAAAAACACAAGCACATGTAAGATATGATGCACATATAGAAACTCAACCTTTTTAGGGTATTTCCACATACACATACACACAAACGCATTCAAAGGCACAATCATTTAGGCACAATAACACACATCTTATACTACTAACTTCAAGTTTGTGTTTGGTTTTTTCTTGCAAGTACACAAATCATCTCATTCGCAACATCTTATCAAGGTTCAAAATTGAGAGAAAAGTTTCATGGAAAAAAATTCAGTTTGCATGGTCTTCTATCATCAACGAGACTTCATGTCGATAGTGGTGACATGCTCTGATACGAACTGTTGAAGTTCAAGGTTTGTGTAAGCGCACACACACACACACAACAAAAGGACAAAGACGAAACTTGGAGCACGACACAATACAAAATGTATTAACAAATGAATGTACAAATTTAAGTGATCCATTAGGTTATAGGCATGTATACAAGCCGAGGGAAAAAACCTCCTATAATGGGAAAAAAGTACTTTAGTGGTCATAAGTGTGTTCACATACATCATTACCAAAATATCTCAACAAGGAATGACATATATTAGGAGGGTGGGGGGGAGCCAAAGTAGAGGTGCAAAGAAAATGGCCGCAAAGTTTTCATAGAAAACCTTCTTTATGTAATTATCCATATGTAAAGCCTTGTAATTGTGCATTAAGAGGATTCCTCTAGTGTCACACCACGAGATTTTATACAATATTCAAATAATACCTAGAGTTTGTGCAAGCTTTTCGAGGAATTCTTGTCCAAATGTATGAATGAAGAGAAGTGTGGACGATTGTATATAAGTGAATTTCAATTCATTTGTAGAAGACATCATTTGTAATGAAGAACTAACTTGATGAAATGCAGTCCAATAACCTCTCCTTCTTGGCATCTTTTCTCTTCTTTTTTGTGAGCTTGTGTGCATGTCTATGGCTTTGGATGTGTGCTAAGGTATGTATCTTCACCTTCCCCACCCTTTGCACTATTTTCTAGCTTGTATGAGGTGTAGGGAGTCTTGGAGTGAAGGTAAGCGATTCCCAAAAGTGTGACCAAAATGTTGAATGTTTGGTATTCGTTGTTGTTTCTAGGAGCTAAAAAACGGCGCACACGATCTTTGAGGTAAGCTTTAAATTTTTGTAAAGTTGGTTACCACATCATGAGTTATGAAGGAACCCGAGTGCCATGGGAGTCATTTTTCCATTAGATTAGGCGTTTTTTTATTCTCGGAAAATAAAGGATAGAGGAGATTAGGGAGAGAACAAACATGAAAAAGGAAATTGCATTTTGACTCACCAAAGTGCAAGTGTCATGACATGTGGGTTAAGGCAATGTTGCAACATCTGATTCCCCAAGTAACTTGGCCTGGTGTCACGACATCATTTTGGTATTGTGACACTTGTAATGTATCATGAGTGACTTGCTATCATTGATACCTCATTTGATATCATGGATACCTAGGGAAATGATGCTAAATTAGTGTTGCAACAACCCTAGGTATCATGAAATCTATGAGGTATCATGAGACTTGACTAGTGTCATGAGACCTTGATATTGAGGGTGTCTTGGTATTGTGACACCTCCGTAATGTCATGACCTCATTGAGACTTGGCTTTCGTGGTGTTGTCAATATTTCCCTAGTGTCATGGTGTTGTTGAAATTTAGGTATCATGGTGTCATTGATACGGTAGTGTCATGGTGTTCATGACATCTAGAAGGTGTTGTGTGCCATGAGAACCTATATGATCTTGAAGGTGTTGTGTTACTTTGCCTCAGATGTCTTTTCATTTGACAAATATCATATCATGGAGTTGGTATCATTGATACTAGCATGGAAACACAACATCTAGTTGGTATGATGGTATGACATGTATGTCTCGTATGTCATGTGAAGGTGTCATTTAGGAGAGATGTGGCTTGAATTTAGTTTCATCTACTTGTGGTGTCCTCTGAAACTTGAAACCCATCCCAATGAAAAAAAAGAGGGTTAATTTGAGTTATGATTGTGATGTTTAGGGGTCAATAGGTATCTAGACAAGCCATATGAAGGCAGGAGAGAGAGGAAATGAAGTTAGGGTTTTTTTAGGTGAACCAATGGAAAGAAAGAGAACCTAATAAAGTGCTAGTTCGACCAGTCAACTATTGAAGTTGTGAACAAGGATAAAGAGTTTCACACTAATTGTGTCTTCATTATACAAATTGCAAGAGAAGATGAGAGATTGAGATATTTTTTGTGAGACTGAAATACTACTGCGAGTATCTTCATTAGAGACTTTAACAATAAATTTCACTTTCACACATTCGCATGCAACAATAGAAAACAAGTCGCAACACATGGGATAATTGGAAAATCACTTAGATAAGAGGTAAAACATAGGGCAAGTGATGAGAGTTCAACACGAAAGGAAAACATTTCATTTGATGCACTTGAGATGAAGGCATATGCTAGGAAGCTGATGGAGTGCAATCTCTTCAATGGAGTGTACTACTAATAGAAGTGTACGCTCTATATACTCTAAGCCATCTAGAGATTTTGATTGTGAGGATATGGAAAATTTTGAGGATATCCATACTCCCAACCTGAGTGTTGAAGCTACGTCCATGATTGAGAGGGATTACCAAACTTCATTCCATTTTGTGTCCACAAACCTTCCAGGATTTGCAATTTACGTAGAGAGACTCAACCACTCTATAGTAAAGGGAAGCCTCTAACACAATTACCACTCCTAAGGGTAATTCAATGGTTGTCAATGTCCTAAGAGATGATTGCATTCCTCAATATGATGATCTTATTGAAATCTACTTAATTGAGGGCACTCAAAGAGTGATGAATTCATCACAACCTATAATTGGAATTAGTGCAAACCTTGCTACCATATATGAACTGCATGATCTTGACCATCCCACTCGGGTCATGTAATTAGATCAAACAAGGAGGATATGTAGGAATCTTTTAGAGTTTAAGAAACCTAAATTTTAGTAATATGGGGTGTTGGGCAATTCTTTAGTTGAAAGGGACTTAAGTGTTTGTAAGAGGAAAATAGAGAAGAAGAAGAAAGACAAATTTGACTGGAAGCCTATGTGCCTTGATTAGCATAAAATACTACAATAGATTTTTGTAGCATAAGACAAAATGTTCTTTGAGCATAGCCACTTAACCAAAAAGTACACACACAAATACACAAAATATCATAATTACTTGTGGAGTCAACCTTTTCATTGATCCTTCAACTTGTCCAGTAGCTAGCCCTTGTGCATTCCTTGAATCCCAAGCTTCCAATAAGGTTGATGGCTTGATCACTTCTACTATCAACCTGCAACACCTCGTTGATGATACTTTGGCACACTTTAGTTGCTCTCTATGCACTCTCTTTACATACTTTGTCTTTGTCACCTTCTTTGTAGACTTTGTCTCTCTTTCTCTCTCTTTGCACACTATCTCTCTACACACTGTGTAAGTGGGTGTGTGTTGTTCTCATTTTCTCTCATAGTGAAGTGTATGCTATTGCTCCTCTAGTTTATCTCCAATAATCCTCCTTTATGGTTTCGATTCCTCTTACATATGTCGCTTCACGTCCCAACTACTTGCCCATCTTGATGCTTACTTTGTTATCCCAAGAAACTTCTTATGTAAAGACCAACAACTCCCTATTTTGTTCTATAGTGACTGTAAGACAATAGTTACGCAATATAACACAGGAGCAGTAGCACAGAAGATAACAAATATAGGAGAATCTCAACAATTTTCTACTAACAGCAAGTACAAAGATGATGGCGTTGTCCACCCATGCGCTCTCAAGGTAGAGCTTAAATGGTGATCTAGACAACTCCAGATAGGGAGATACAAGGTAGAGGTATGTTGGCTCAACTTGATGTCTCAGGTAGTGAAAAAAGTCATGTATATATAGAATCATGGATGGCCTTCCGTGGACGGCAATACATGGGCGGTAGAGCGTGGACGGCCACCGCCCCGTAATTGCCATACACGGCTTAGACCGGTTGAACCGACCCAACAAATATAAATGATTTCTGACACTGTCAGGGAATACTCTATGGAATATTTCCTTTACCATCGCGCCGGGGGTGCTGCCCCCGGACCCCCACCAGGGGGCCCGCTAGCCCCCTGGGACCCCCCAGCTAGGGGGCCCGCTAGCCCCCTTGGACCCCCCAGCCGGGGCTGCTCCCCCCTGCCCCGGACCCCCCAATTGGGGACCCTGGTAACTCCCTTTCCTTACAATACCTTACATGATCCAATATGAACTTCATCCAGTTGGGATTCCCATCAATTGGGTAATGCACACTTGGCTTCTCCTCATAACAGGGGGCTTACAAAATGTGCATACAATCATGAGGGGTAGACATTGATCATATACTAACACCCCCCCTCAATGTTTACCGATGAAAAATCAAGTAGGTTTCGGTCCTATGCCCATCTGTTGAAGATGTCTGTTGAGCTGCTCTCTTCCAAGTGCTTTAGTGAATATGTCAGCACAATTTGCCTCTGTTGGGCAATATTCTAGCTCCACAATTTCATCTTCAATTAGCTCATGAATGTAATGGTACTGTACTTCTATGTGCTTGGTGCGAGCATGAAATACTGGGTTCTTTGCAATAGCCATACAACTTTGATTATCACACTTGAGTACAGTCGCCATATTTGATGGAAAGCCTAGATCTGCAAGAATTCTCCTTAACCAGACTACCTCACAAGAAGCAAAACAAGCTGCTTTGTACTTTGCTTCAGTGGAGGAGAGTGCGAGAGTTGGTTGCTTTCTACTTACCCAAGAAAATATTCTTGAACCAAGTAGAAACAATATCCAGAAACTGATTTTCTAGAATCACAATTTCCAGCCCAATCTGAATCATAATATCCTTGGAGTCTATCCCCTGTGGTATAAAAAATACCAAAATCCAAGGTTCCTACAATGTACCTTAGAGTTCGCATTCCAGCATTCCAGTGACTCTCCTTAGGTTTGTTGGAAAACTTGCTTAATACTCCAACAACATAGCAAATGTCTGTTCTAGTGTTGCACAGAAAAATAAGACTTCCAATGAGCTTCCTATACTTCTTAGCATCTATATCAGGCATGTTATCATCCATAGATAGCTTATGATTTACCTCCATAGGTGTGCTAGTTGGCTTGCAATCCATCATTCCAAATGCCTTGAGAATCTCTTTGGCATATTTTTGTTGTGAGATGAAAATGCCATCCTTCCTTTGCCATACTTCAATTCCCAGACAAAAATGGAGTAGACCTAAGTCTGTCATTTCAAGCTCAGTTCCCAAGCTGATCCGAGTTTGATTGATCAGTTCCTGATGATCTCCTGTAATGATCAAATCATCTACATATACAATGACAACAACTAGCTTGCTATCCCTTTTTGTTACATACAAGTTAGCATCAGAAGTACTTCTTTCAAAACCCATATTTTTGAAAAAATGATATATTCGTTGGTACCAAGCCCGTGGAGCTTGCTTAAGTCCATACAAAGCTTTCTTCAACCTGCAAACTTTATTTTCTGAATTGGGCACCTCAAAACCTGGTGGTTGAGATACATATACCTCCTCCTTGAGGTGACCATTCAAAAATGCAGATTTGAGATCCATCTGGAAAATAGGCCAGTCCTTTTGTGCAGCGACTGCAAGTACCGTCTGAATAGTTGTCATGCGTGCTATTGGCACCAAAGTCTTGAACATCAAATCCTTCGATCTGTGAAAAACCCTGTGCAACTAATCTTGCCTTATAATTTTCTAATGTTCCATCTGCTTTATACTTAGCTTTCCAAATCCATTTAATACCTATTACCTTCTTCTTTGGCGGCAAGTCGACTAGATCCCATGTATCATTTTTGAGTATACTATCATACTCCGAGTGCATTGCCATTCTCCAACCTGGATCATCAAGGGCTTCTTCAATGGTGGTAGGTTCCTTTATTGAGCCCATGATATCTGCCATTAGAGCCATGTTAACAATGTGTTCTGAGGCTCTTCTTTGCTCCTCTATTCTCTTTGATCTTCGTAATCCATCTGATGATGATTCTCGTACATCTACATGTGGATTGTGATTATCAAAGAGCTGTTGTGCCCACTTCGGTAGTGGCTTACGTTGTGCAGCTACAACTCGTTGGCTTTTTATTGAGGAAATTTCTCCATCAGATGTTTCCTCCTCCTCAACTTTAACCTGTCTTTTGATAGGCACAAGGTGAGATATTTCTTCGTTTGATGAGATAGTAGATTTACCTTTATCTTCTACTAAGTGTGGTCGTTCATCAAACACCACATCTCAGCTGACAAAAATCTTCCTTGCCTCAGGATCCCACAACCTGTATGCTTTAGACTCTTCACTATATCCTAGGAAGACACACTTTTTGCTTTTTGAATCCAACTTTGATCTTGTTGAATCAGGAATATGTGCATAACAGAAACAACCAGAAATTCTGAAATGCAAAACTGAAGGCTTTTTACCAGAATATGCTTCTTGAGGAGTCATCCCCTTCAGTGCTTTTGTGTAGCTTCGATTGAGAATGTAGACTGCTGTATTGACTGCTTCTACCCAGAATGAATCAGGCATGTCTTGAGCCTTTAACATACAACGAGCCATTTCAACTACTGTCCTGTTCCTGCGGTCAACAACGCCATTTTGTTGAGGTGTATGAGCTGTGGTAAGTTGCCTTTTCACACCATGCTCCTTACAGTAATTATTGAATTCTGTTGACAAGAATTCACCTCCTCTATCTGTTCTGAATTTCTTCAGTTTCCTTCTTGATTCATTTTCTACATACTTATGCCACGTTTTAAATTTTTCAAAAGCATCAGCCTTCTCTCGAATGAAATAAACCCACATTTCTACTATAATCGTCGACTAACAGCAAGAAGTAGAAAGATCCTCCTAAAGCAGGTGTAGACATTTTATCGTAGAGATCAGCATGTACCAACTCTAGAGGAGCTTGAGATCGATTGCTGGTCTCTCTTGGAAATTCCTGTCGTTGTTGCTTGCCCATCATACAAGCTTCACAAGGTTCCTGCAACTCTGAAAATGCAGGCAAATGAGCAACCATCCCTGTTCTTTGCATCTCCTTCAAAACTGCAAATCCGAGATACCCAAATTGTTGGTGCCATAACCTGCTTACATATTTGTCTTCTGTAGCAGTTAAAGCACTTAACTCATACAAGTTATCCCGTCGTATGCCTTTACCTACAACATTACCTGATGAATCCATGATTTCCGCACCACTCTTATTGAAGTGAACTTCGAGTCCACGATCTGTTATTGTAGAAACTGACAACAAATTTCTTTTGAGTGTAGGTACATAGAGAACATCGGATAACTTTTTCTCAACACCTGGAGAAGTGATAAAAGAGATGGTTCCAGTTCCTTCGGGTGGACACTTGGAGTCATTTCCCACCACTACATTGATGGATTCCCGCAGAGGCGCTAGGGAACTATACCAATCCTTTTTACTAGTCATATGACGAGAAGCTCCACTATCTAAAATCCATGGTTCATCAACACGAGCTTGTGCAGATGAACATACCTCTTCAATAGCTACCCAAAGTTCCAGCTCTGTGTTGTTTGCAGACTCTTTGTTCTTCCATGATGATTTTAATGTCCCATTCCGTTCATCAGCTTGCTTCTTTCTGCAATCCTTGATGGCATGGCCTTTCTTTTCACAATAGAAGCAACTTCCTGTGAACTTTTTCTTCTTTGGATTCTTCTTTGATCCCTCAGAAGAGCCTTTACCTTTTGCATTTGCTGAGAATGCAGCATCAGTTGTACTTTGGCGATTCTTCAGCCGCATCTCTTCTTCTAAAAGCATCGCACAAAACTCTTCAAATGTAAGAGGAGTTGGCCTTACCTGAGTGTTAAGGGCTGTTACTAATCCATCATACTTTGCTGGAAGAACACGTACAGATCTTAGAGCCAGCTCTTCTGGTGTTATAACAACACCAACTGCAGCCAATTGATCTTCAAGATGCTTTATCTGTTTGATAAAATCTTCAGCCTTTTCAGAATCAGAATGCTTTTCATTTGCCAACTGATTTTCTAAATTCTGTATCCTAGTGTGGTTCTTGGTCTCATATTGTCGAGCCAATATGCCCCAAGCCTCATGTGCTTTAGTAGTATGTTGAACTAAAGTAAGCACAGAATCACTTACACTAGTGACAATCGCACATAATGCATCAGCATTCCGCCTCTTCCAAGCTCGTAGAAGATCTGGATCTGGCTGAATCATCAATCTTGAATTTGTTGGATCTTCAACTGGTATAGGCTCTGGATCCAATCCCATCGGTTCCATTATAGTGTCAAGTAATTCATAGGAGTCCAAAATTGCAAAAATTTTGAACTTCCAGAGTGTATAGTTGGTTCCATCCAGCTTCCCTTCAGTGAATGCAGGTGGACGAATTCGAATAGGTGCAGCATTAACATTAGCTGAAGCACCAAGACTAGTGTTCGACGATGAAGCCATCATGTAATCACTCGAATAATCTATTGATATTCTAGTCTGCTAGTAGGCAAAAATAGTGATACTTCTCAAGCTATTCGAACCTTACAGCTCTGATACCATGTAAGACAATAGTTACGCAATATAACACAGGAGCAGTAGCAGAGAAGATAACAAATATAGGAGAATCTCAACAATTTTCTACTAACAGCAAGTACAAAGATGATGGCATTGTCCACCCATGCGCTCTCAAGGTAGAGCTTAAATGGTGATCTAGACAACTCTAGATAGGGAGATACAAGGTAGAGGTATGCTGGCTCAACTTGATGTCTCAGGTAGTGTAGAAGTCATGTATGTATAGGATCATGGATGGCCTTCCGTGGACGGCAATACATGGGCGGTAGAGCGTGGGCGGCCACCGCCCGCGTAATTGCCATAAACGGCTTAGACCGGTTGAACCGACCCAACAAATATAAATGATTTCTGACATCGACAAGGAATATTCTATGGAATATTCCCTTTATCGTCGCGCTGGGGGCGCTGCCCCCAGACCCCCACCAGGGGGCCCGCTGGCCCCCTTGGACCCCCCAGCTGGGGCTGCTCCCCGCTGCCCCGGACCCCCCAATTGGGGACCCTGGTAACTCCCTTTCCTTACAATAGCTTACATGATCCAATATGACCTTCATCCAACATGCAAGTTGGGATTCCCATCAATTGGGTAATGCATGCTTGGCTTCTCCTCATAACGGGGGCCTTACAAAATGTGCATACAATCATGAGGGGTAGACATTGATCATATACTAATAGTGACCTTATGGAAAGAAAAACCTAAATGGGAGCCACACATAAGCTCTCACATATCATATTCACTCCATCTTTTCCACTTTTGACCTCAGTTTCTCTTAAATGTGTGCATAAGGGAGGGTTCACAAGGAGTTTCCATAACACTTTTAAAGCCTTAAAAACCCTTCAAAAAGGCCTTTCTGCATCTTGCATTTCACTTTTCTTGGAAAATGATTGGGAACAATCTGTTTATGCACCCATGTCCTTGGCAACCTCTGCACCATGTGTACACCACTTTTCCAAGTCACCGCTTTGATTGGCTCAATAGTTGCCCACCATCTAGTGGTCTCTCCATCCTAGAGAGTGGATAAATAAACCATGAGAAAAAATTTTCTACTCAATAAAAGAGTTGGATAAAACCTTCAAAAGAACGTATGAACAATCCAGCAGGAGAAAGAAAGAAGCAGTCTCAAGGTGACATCAAAACTGCACTCTAGAATAAGTAGTGAGAATGGATGAAGAAAGTGATGAGGAAGCAATGGAAAGGAAGGATAACGGAGGATGGATGGATCAGACAATCCAAGGGAGAGGTAGGTGTGGTTTATGTGCTAATAAGGAAGGGGCATGGAGGAGGGAGGGTAAGTCTAGGTTATTCGTATAATGGAAGGGGAAGGGAGTAGGATGTGGGGCTGGTGACATGAAACATTTGCAAACAAAGGAGGAGACATGTGATGCATATGAAAAATGTGAAACATGTGGAAAAATGAAAAGGGAATGGAGCATGTGAAACACGTGTAGGTGCAAAGTCACATGTTTAATGTGAACAAAACATATTGGGTTTGACCAAAAGAAGGAAATATGGTTGGAATTTGTGGAAAACAAGGATAAAAATAGTTCAGAGGTATTGAGAAACATGAAGATGACTCCAAGATTGTAAAACATGGCCACATGAAGTGCAATCTAGAGCCATGGAGATTGCATATCCCAAAACAAAATAAGCTCATAGACCATACGATAAATTTTATCCTATGGTCTATGTGTGTGGGGGAGGGGGTGTGTGTCGAGGGGGGATCTAGAGAGAGGTAGGAGAGAGAGTGGTGGGGAGGGGGATCTAGATAGAGGGAGGAGAGAGAGTGGGGTTGGAGGCATCTAGAGAGAGGGAGGGGGAGAGATAGATAAAGAGGGAAAAATTTAGAGAGAAGAGGAGAGAGAGAAATAGAGAGAGGAAGAAATCTAAAGAGAAGAGGTGCCCCTTTGCGCCTGGATAATATGCACAAGAAGTATGATGGAGAACCTTACACTTGTTAAAAAATTCATATAAAAGTTTATTAACAAGTGTGTTTCTTGATCAATGCAGATTTCAAGTGGACAACCAAATGTGTAAAAAATGCTGTTGTACAAGAAATCACCAAGTGTTTTGGTTGTACAATCATCTTCAATGTACTTTGTTGAATAGTTAGTGGCAACTAGAAAATATTTATCCTACCTTGAAAAGGATACTAGATAGATAGTCCCTATAAAATTTAGATGTGGAGACAACCAGTGGATGTTTTCTCTGCTTTGTGGGTTTTGGACCACATCTTTGACAAACATCGCATGCATCATGAGCCCTTTTCTCTACATCTTTGAATAATGTTGGCCACCATAAACCACCATCAAGGATTATATGGTTCATAATATGGCTAAGGAGGTGCCCACCAAATGGTCCTTCATGTGTGATCTTGATGATGTGCCTTGCCTCCTCTTCTTCCACGCTCTTGCTCACTAGATTATCCTTAACATATCTATATAGTTTGCCTTCAATAAACGTAAAATGACTACTCTCTATTAACAATATCTTCCTTTGCAGGTAATTCAATTTATCTTGATACTTAATAGTCTTTATAAAATCTTTGATATCAGCATACCACCCTTGTGCTTTAACTCTGAATAGCTTAGCATCTGAGAATTCACCCTCCACTTCAAAGGCCTAGCTTTTTAGGTTAATCGGAGATAGATGATCATTCATAACAATTTCCTTGCTTGTTCTATGCAATATATGAATATCAAACTCTTGAAATATTAGAAGCCACCTCCATAGACTACCTTTTTCTTGTGGCTTTCTTAATAGATATCTTAGTGGTTGGTGATCAGTAATTATGATGAATTTTCCTCCTAGCAGATAATGGTAGAATTTTTGGATAACAAATACCATTACCAAGGGCTCTCTCTTGGTGGTACTATAGTTCTTCTCTACTTTTGTCAAGATCTAGCTTGGATATTCAATGGGTCTGTACAACTCATACTCCTCATTATGCTGTGTGAGAATTGCCCCTATTGCATGGTGGTATTCTAAGGTTTGAATACCATATGTTGGAAGTGGTAGTGGGCCATAATAACAATATATCACAGGTTTACAGGATCTTCCAACATCTGAACCTTAACATACACACCTTAAGAGTCAAAAATAGATGAGAGGGCAAAAGAGAGAGAAGAGACAAGATTTCAAGTGTAACGGTAAGCCATGAGGCTCACATACACTCACATATATACGAATGTCAAACTACAATGTGTGTATATGATACAAACTGATAATATCTATATCTAGGTAGAAATAGGAACTAGATACAAGAGATTGTGTGCCTAAGAGGTATGAAGAGTGTGTGTGTGAGAGAGAGAATATGGAGAATAAGAAGAGTGTAGAACTATTGTACAACAAACCCAAATTGTGATCAACCTAAATTAGAAATGAGTGATCTAGCAAGTAAGAACGGAAATAGACTTGCTACTCACAGTAAATCAACAATGGATGTTGATGGTAAGCTGGCAGAATCTCCTCCAAATAATCACCAATATGTAGACCACAACTCCTCCAAGAGTGTGAGATCTCCTCCTCCAAGATGACCTCCAAGATCTCCTCCAAGTTTCCCTTGAGTATCTTGAGAAGATGGCTTGTGTGATGATAAGAATGAGCAAGAGGCCTTATTTATATAGCCTTGAGCCCATGAGTGATTTTCACTAACACATATCTAAGAAGCTATGATCAATATTGATCGCTAACTAAAAAAAACTCATAAGAAAATCCATCACAAAACAACATTGCTATCCAAATTTCCTTCACCAATTTTGGCTCCGTGTTGCTTTTCAAAACATGTATCGCTACATCCGTCAGGATTTGAACCTTTGTAGGTTCTCTAGAAGGCTGGTGTCTTATTCACGTTGCTCGATGTTATTTCTTGTATGAAATCTTCTAAAGAAACATACATACAATATTGCACTTCTGGGTCTTAAAGAGACAGCTTCTAATAAAGATATTGTTGGACCATGACATTGACTCCAACACTACATAGACACTCACATCTACATGGACATCGAAAACCTTAGACCAATCATGTGTGACAAGGATTCGTGCAACCACTTGTTTGGAGCTCAAATCTTGATAAATCTTTTCCTCTTCATTATCCCACTTTAATGGGACTTCTTTACTTGTGAGCCTAGCCAGTGGCCTAGCTACACCTACATAGATCTTAATGAATCTCATATGGTAACCAAATATGACCCAAACAACTTTGAATTTCTTTGTGTCTTAGGCTTGAGTAGCTTTAATATGACTATGATTTTATTGAGGTTAACGGCTAGAAGATTCAACTTCAACTTTGTTTCCTTGCATCTATTGAAGACCTATTGTAGCTGGATCAGATCATCCAATCAATCCATAGGAGTATTAATGGAAGTATATGAGAAGGATGAAAAATCATCTACATAAAAACGAAGAGCATCCAAAAGAAAAGGTAAAAACAAAAGGCTCATTGTTATATTGAAAGTGGATGGGATGTTTCAAAGTCCAAAAGGCATGTTAACATAAACATATGTCCCCCATGGTGTGATGAAGGCTATTATTTCTTGATCCTCAGGATGGATGGGCATTTGGTTATACCCACTAAATCCATCCATGAAGATATAGTGTATGCCGAACTACTTCTTCTATAACCTGTTCTTCAAAGGGCATAGGGCACCCATCCCGAATTGTTGTCTTGTTATCTCCTCTAAAATCCACACATATTTTGATTTTATTTGTATTTTTTTTGGGCACAATGACCGGGGAAAGAGCCACTCTAAATACCCCACTAGAATAATAGTTCCAACATCCTCCAGTTTTTGGTTCTTTAAGTGCACAACTTTAGCATACTTTGGATTCAATATGTAGCTTCTCCCCCTTACTAGTATGGCTCCTTCAATGAGTGGAGTCCTATATTCCCCAAAGATGGTAGGTACTCCTTCCAAATCCTTGTAATGCCATGCAAGTAAATCCATATAAATTTTCATAAAAGAAGTTACCTTTGAAAGAAGCTTTAGATAATTCCATAACTAGGTGGTAACTAATATAAAACAAGATTTTTCACTACTAGCTAGCTAAATGTTTTTGACACAGTTCCTATCAATCAATGTGTCCATATGTTCTTCTTCACATTTGGGATCTTCCATCACTTTATCCCACATATTCTAAGTGTCATATGTAGGAGCACTTTGGATATCAATTTTTTCTTTCTCTTCTTTCATCCACCCTATAGGGACTTGATGTATGGGAAATAAATATCTTCAAGAGATTGATTTACCTTCTTGGTAGTTTCCTTCTTGGTATTTGAATCAACTTCATCTCTGTTACACGTAAAAGGCATTTCTCCCCGCTTCCATGGCATACCATAGGTTCATCCAATCTAGAAACTTGAATGTTCTGGTCCTCTTTTTCTTCATGAACTTCTCTACTTGAGTCAATTGGACAAAATCCATAGCAAGAAAATGAGTTACCCACTTGCATCCAAAACATAAAAATGGGAATTGTTTGCATCATGCTAGTGTGTCCTTGGTTGTGGAGTCCTTCTTCCAAATATATCTGTTTAAGCTCTCTTCCTTTGTGTTTCACCCAAAAAGTGGCCTTTCCCCAATCATGTAAAATACCAGCATGCCTTAGCTAGGGTCTTCCAATCAACGGAGGAAAACCTCCATCTACATGTGGTAGTCTCAATGCAACGAAGTCCAAAGTAGAGGTATTACCTTGTACTTCAATTGAGCCTGTGGGAACCACTCCCATTGGTCTTACTCTGCTCTAATCAATCAATGTCATTTTCAAGTTGGCTAATCTTGATGGATGAAGTCAAGATTTTCCATAATATGTTCACGCATCAAGTTAATGTCTAAGCCCCCATCCACTATAACTCCTTTTAGATGTCGCCCTCAAATACTTATAGTGAGGTGCCACCTTTTATAATATGTAAGTGAAGCTTCCCCTATACCTTCACCCTCACTCATAGAATTAGCCTTTGCAACCAAAGTGGATGTGGAGGATTCATCAATGATCTAGAGACCTTATGACCTAAATCTTGCATCCATTTTTAAAAGATGAAAAAAATACTAACCTCCTTTTTAATGGATTTAAATAGTCTTGAAGCCTCAGATTCCATAAGGGCTTGGGCTATGTGCAAATTTGCAAGCTCTTTTTGGGCCCTAATAATTTTTTTCGAGTGGCTTTACTTGTGCATCAGTGTTAGTGGGGCTAGGGATATGCACATCTTCCTGAGCTGTGGTAGGGACTGAGGTAGAGACTTCCATCTGAATCATTTTTCCCCTTCACGATCGCGTATCAATCCTTCGTTGGTCGTATTGAGGGGTGGTACGATATACCATGGTCTGCATGGCTTCCACTATTCCACAGGTATCTGCCAAAAGATTCAATGATTCTGTAAAATGAGGGTCTACATTCTCCGCCTGCAGCATCTGGTTCACCATTGCTCTATTTACCTCTTCTGACAGCTTATGCCTTTTTTGTACCTGCTTGATCGTCTTGTAGAGCCATTTGAGTTGTGCAGTGTAGGCAGGGGCTTCCTCTTCACTCTCCTCTGATTCATTTTCCTATGCCTTTTCTTGTTCATGTGTGCGTTCAACCTGAGTGTGTTGTGCCTCATCTTCCCAATGTACTCTTCGTGCATCACTAAGTGGCCGTCCTCTCTGAGATGATAATCCGGGACCGTCAGTGTCTGAGAAGAACTCACTCTCAAATAACTGTTTTGTTTGCAAGAAGCTCTCAAAGTCGAAGGATGTATCCTCTGCCAATGTAGCCATGGAGGCAAACTCAGCATCTGTGGGTAGTGGAGGGGCTGATGGAGTGGGTTGTACCATGCCCTCTGACTGTGGTCATTGGAGATGGATCGTGAATGGGGCTACTTGTTTTTCTTCTCTAGGGGAGATTTCTGTGGTGGACTTGCGAGGAATCAGAACATGTGAAAGTGATCTGCACATTCTTTTAGCTGGTTGAACACCTAGTTTTCGTCCCTGGAAGATGTGTAGCTGTGAATATTTAAGTGCCCGTGCAATCGGCACATCATAAGCGAGGCATCTGTAGATGATTCTTGTAATGGCACAACAACCATTCAGTGTAGGCTTCCTTACACCTCGTTTTCTTGCTTCATATAGTTGGTCGAGGATCCACACTAGCATTTTAATAGGTTAAGCTCCCGGTCTCCGCTAGGTATAATCCATACCAAATCTTTTTATGAGGCTGTGTGAATCGGTCTTGAGCTGGGAATGCAAAGTGTTGAAGACACATTCGTAGTGGTATGGTGATGTTTGGGGTGAGAGCACACATCTCTTTCAACTTCTTGAGTTTACTGTTTTTCATAGACTCCGGTATCAAAGGATCTCAATCGGAGGGTACATGGGTGCCGTACATCTGAAGGGATTCTTTGATTAAAGTGATGTTCAACTCAAACTTTTTCATTTCCTCTTGGTTTGATAGAGAGGGCACCAAGAATGTGCCTGACTGATCTCGATCTCCTGTCGCTTATAGAGTTGCAATCAAGTAATAGCACCTAAGGAAATCTGGTTTAGGTAGGGATGCACTAAAATAATCCTACAATCTCGCTTTCTGCCAAATATCTTGAAGAGGAGCTGTAGTTTGTAATGCTTCAAATTCTCGTGAGAAGAACTAAAAGGTCCACCAAACTCCTCCAAATTCCAACTTGGATTCCCAGATATGTTCTACATCCCCCAAATCTCCTGGCATCTCATTGAACCAATGAGAATTTCCTTTCACTCTTTCGGTTAAGCCACTTGGTGGATCCGAGATGGGAATTCTTCGCACATTCAGAAACTCTTCAGGCCTAGCCGTTAGTGGAACCTCCACAGGCATGGTATCCCAATCCATTTGAGTATTAGTGTCTGCCTAGGAGCTCGTGCTGCTGCTACTGCCATGAAACTTCTTGTAGCTGTTGATGCTTATGTGCTAGAAGAAGAGAGGCACATTAGTGTTGCATAGGAAACAATTTGTAATGATGTTCCCTTCACAATACTAACATGACATTCCAGGTGGTTAGTGGTTAGAGGTGAAATGTGTGTGATAGGTGTGAAAGTTGGTTAGTGGTTAGTGTCATTCTAGATGCGTACTTTGGATATGCAATGTACTCAGAATGTACCTACATCAAAGTGGATGGATTGACAAAATTTTGGGGGTTTGATGCCGGGTTTAAGTCTCCAAACTTTGATTGTGGCATCGTAGCCTTTAGTGGTGATGACATGTATAGGTTTGTGGATTGTCTTGTGTTGGATTTGGGATCTTTTGGGTACCCATTTCTAGATATTCCTAGGTTTGATCAAAGGTGTAATAGTGTGTGGTGTATGTACCTTCCCTGAGCGGTTTGCCAAGAGTGCTTATGAGTGTTGATTTATTCTAGTGAGTGGAGGTGAAGCTATTTGGGCTCGTAAGCAGGCCTTGGGCACCCATATCTGTCTGGCATTGGGGATAGCCTTCATTGACTGCTACCGGACCCAAATAGAAATGGTATGTCTAGAGTGTGGCCTAGGGGATGCCTTCATTTTAGTCCTTGATGGTGTGGCTCGCTTGGTGCATTTTTGAGAACCTGTCTTTGGAGTTGTGGTTTTTTCCCCTTTGTGTATCCAGATCTGCTTCATGCCACGAGGTACTTCATATTGCCCAGGTTGGTGCTCATGCTTCTTGATCATCGGTCTCCTCAGTGTCGTGTGTTGCTTAGCCTGACTCTCTAAAGACTTCCTTGGAACAGATGGGAACTCCTCATTGACCTCTAAACCTTCGTCAAGCGTGACAATCCTTTGCACCATAGAACTTGGGACAAGAACAACATTGTTATCTTCATGTGGGTTCCTGGAGGGACCAGGGGTTGGTGCCTTTTCTAATGGCCTAAGTGCTTGATTTGCTAATTCAATCGTGAGGCGGCTTTGGCCTGCCCAAGCCTGAAGAAGTCCACTTCTTAGGTTAAGGTTGACTGCGTGATCATAGATCCAGTCTTGGCCCAAGACAAGAGGTTCGGTAAGATCCTCATCTTCACATACGAGCACTTTTGCTGGCATTAGGACCTCTTGAATGTAGAGGGGAAGTTCCACCTCTCCAATTCAAAGGGGTTTCAACACCTCCCAACCCTATGAGATATGCCTCAATAGGATTGACCTTCAATTGCAATGTTTGGCAGTAAGAAAGCCTAACTGCACTAGTGGCTGCTCCTAAATCAATTAAAGCTCTCACGGTCCTTGCACTCTCTCCTTGTCCTACTTCTTGTTGGTGCATACCAATCACCAATTGAAGGCTTGGAAGATCAAATGATGAAGGAAGAATCAATTCCTAAAGTGTGGAAGAAGATTACAATCAGAGGACAAGAGAAGTGTACACATATGTACATTAGCATAGTCATAAATGACTTAGATCTTTTGTTCAGTAAGAATTATGTACAAATTATCTATAAATACCTTGAGAAAAGTCGGGACATGTATGAGAGCTTATGTGACATTAGTTAGAAGTCAAGAATGAGGGAGATAGAAGTCATAAGATAGAGGAAAGTGAATTTGAGTTTGCTCTCATCACTCAGTTGTATTTTCTCTGAGTAAATGAAAAATTTTGCGCCCGATGTTTCTGTGTGTTCTCCTTCTACAGTAGATCAATTGTGGAATGCTTTTGTACAAGTCTAAGTTGAGAGTTGCTTGATCTCTGTGCAAAGTTTCAGCTTCCAATTGTAATCAGGCTGAGTGAATTAAGTGTAGGAACATTCATATGTGAAGCATATTCACTAGTTCCTAAAACAGGCGCAGATTTTGAAGTCAATGTTTTGGTCATTTCTCCTAGCACAGTGTAAAGTTTTGCATGAGTGAGGGCTTAATCTTTAAGTTGGAAGATAAGCTACTTATGTCTAGAAGCATTTTGTAAAACGGGTTCTATTCAAGAACAACCAAGTCTTAAAAGTTACAGGTGTAAAGTCGACTGTTTTTGATAACAGTTTCTGACATAGGTAACTTGTGAAATCAATTTCTCAAGTTATACTTAATCTTTTGGAGTAATTCAACTTGGAATAGTTGCGCAATCTCTAGGAGATGATTCGTACAAAGTTTCATAAAAAACTTTACAGAGTTGATAGGTCAATGTGAAGAAATACTGCAGCAGACTTTTCTGTGTATCATCCTTTTCACAGATTTGTTAATTTCTGATAAGTTAGCAATTGATCCTCTAAATTAGTGGAGTGTTTGACTTATTCTTGGTATAGAGGTGTTCTAATCACAAGAATAAGTTGTTCTTTTGGAGATTAACATTCTCCATCAGTGGTATCAGAGCAGGAGACATCAATTTCAAGAAAGAAGGATCCCGACTGCTGCAGATTCCAGAAATTCAACACTTGAAGGATCAAGAAGTGAAAGCTTGGAGTCAAAGCTTGGGGAGAAGAAAAATTGACATCAAGAAAGGCAAAAGGAGTTCAATTCGAAGTAAAGGTATGTACATTGTTTGTAAAGCTTGAAGATTTCAATACACAGGTGGATACAAGATGGGAGAAAGCTTGCAGATTGATAAGCTAGATAGGGAGAACTATCCAGCATGGTCCATGAGGATGGAAGCACACCTCATGAGCAAAGATCTTATATCATTTATTACAGGAGATGAAGAAAAACCAGAATTTGCAGATCCAAGTATTCCTACTAGGGAAGAACTTGCAATGTTGAAGACTTGGATGAGAAAGGATGCTCAAGCAAGGAGCATTATCTACATGGCTGTAAATGATTATCTTCTACCTCACATCAGAGGTTTAGAAAGTGCCACAGATGTTTGGAATGCCTTGGAAGAGCATTTCCAAAATACAACTAAGTCAAGGAAGTCCTCACTATGGGCTGAGTTCACAACTTTCAAGAAGAAGAGCTCACAATCAATTTCAGATTATGTGGCAAGGATGAAAGATATTGCAGATAGCTTGGGAGCAGTGGATGAAGATATTGAAGAAGAAAAGTTGGTAAGACAAATACTTACAGGTCTAAGAGGTGATGAGAAGTGGAAGCCTTTTATCTTGTCCATAGAGTTGTCACTTGATCACTTTACTCCTGACCTTAATCAATTGCTAGGACATATGTTAACCTTTGAGCAGGATCTTAAAGGAGACAATGATAGAAGTACAAGTCAAGCTATGTACTCCAAAGACAAGAAAAAGAATGGCAAGGGAAAGCAATCAAATGATGATGAAGGGAATTCAAATCAAGCCAACTTCACAAAAGGGAAGACAAATTTCAGAGGTAAAGGAAGAGGAGGTAAGAACAAAGATAATGCTAAAGCTTGTTGGATTTGTGGCAGAACAAATCATTTGGCAAATGATTGTTGGTATAATAATCAAAGTGGAGGATACAATAATCAGAATTATAGTCAAAGAGGTAGAGGAGGCAGAAACCAAAGAGGCAATTTCAGAGGAAGAGGTGGTAGGACATCATATGGTAGAGGAGGTGGAAGAAACTTCCAATCTCAGTCCTACAACAATAATTATTACAATTATGCATCAGATCAGAAGGATGACATGACTCTTATCTTGAATGCAACTCATGAATCAATGGGAGAAGATCAAAGAGTGTTTTATATTGACTCAGGGTGCAGCAACCATCTGAGTGGGAATCTATCCTTGATGACTGATATGGAAGCAAGGGTGAATGGACATACAGTTCAAACAGGTGACAATACCAAACATAAAGTGGAGAGCATTGGATCAGTGAAGACAAAGAGTGGAAGTACACTTCTGAGCAAGGTACTTTATGTCCCTACTATTCCTAAAAATTTGATAAGTGTAGGGCAAATTGTGGAGAAAGGATATGAGGTAAGATTTACAAATGATGGTGTCTATGTACAAGATCCAAATCAGGGATATAGAACCATAATTGCAGGTAAAAAGGAGGGAAGATTGTTCACTCTCAAAGTCCAAGGTAATGTGGGACATGCATTGTTTACCTATGGAGGTCAAAAGGTATCTGAATTAGACCTATGGCATAAAAGGCTAGGTCATTTCAATGAGAGAGCTATAAAGGAGATGTCAAAGAATCAGGTGGTGCTTGGATTGCCAAACATTGAAGGGCAACATATGGTGTACAAGTGTGAAGCTTGTCAATTAGGTAAAGCACATAAAAGTTCTTATAACAAATCAGGGTACAAGTATTCAAACATGCTTGAATTGGTTCATACAGATGTATGGGGTCCCTCAAGGGACTATAGCATAAATGGATCCAGATATTATGTGTTGTTTGTTGATGATGCAACCAGGTGGATTACTTTGTATGTAATCAAGGACAAATCAGAAGTCTTCAAGACATTCAAACACTTTCATGCTTATGCAGAAAGGATCACAGGACAAAAGCTAAAGAGGTTAAGATCAGATGGAGGGGGAGAGTATTTCTCAAAAGAGTTTGATGATTATTTGTGGAATGCAGGTATCAAAAGAGAAGTGACTTGCAGGTACTCCCCTCAACAAAATGGAGTAGCAGAAAGGAGGAATAGGACTCTTGTAGAGTTTGCAAGAGCCATGATGAAGGAAAAGAATTGTCCAAATTACTTATGGGCAGAGGCCATTAACACTGCAACATACCTTGTGAATAGGTTGCCTTGCAAAGCTTTGGATGGAGGAACCCCTTATGAAGCATGGTGGGGTAAGAAGCCTAGTCTTGATCATTGTAAAGTATTTGGATGTATTGCATATGCTTATGTTCCTTCACAATTAAGACATAAGCTAGAACCAAAAGCAGAGAAGTATGTGTTTATTGGATATGATGATAGACAGATGGGTTACAGGTTGTGGAGTCCATCCACAAAGCAATTTCTTGTTACTAAAGATGTAACATTTGATGAGCAAAACATGTGGTATACAGGATCACCAAATGAGTATGCAGGTGTTGAAGAAATACAAAGGAAAGGAAAGGCAAAGGTAAAAGTTTGTGAAGAAAATGTTGATGAAGTTGACTCTAGATGTAGAGTGCAGGATCATGTAGAAGAAGGGCCAAGATTTGATCCAGAATCAAATGAGGCTGAAACTTCAAGAAGTGCAGAAATCAGGAGATCTACAAGAGAAAGGAAAGAGCCTATAAGGTATAGCTATGATACATCTTTCCTAACAACAAGAGATTATGCTTACATTGTGAAAACAGAAGAAGATCCAATTACTTATGAAGAAGCCAAAGGTAAACAGAATTGGGAGAAGGCAATGCAAGAAGAGTATGATGCTTTACTTGAAAATGAAACTTGGGAATTAGTACCAAGACCAAAGAATCAGAAAGTCATTGGATGCAAGTGGGTATATAAAACAAAGAGGTTTGCAGATGGTAAGGTGTCTAGATATAAGGCTAGACTAGTGGTTAAAGGTTATGCCCAAACTTATGGGGTAGATTATGATGAAACCTTTAGTCCTGTTGCTAAGATGTCTACAATTAGGACATTGATTGCTATTGCTACTTGCAAGGGATGGAAATTATCACAATTGGATGTGAAGAATGCATTTCTTAATGGTTACATTGCAGATGAAGTATATATGGAGCAACCAGAAGGCTTTATGGAATCAATTGGATCAGATTATGTGTGTAAGCTCAAGAGAGCTTTATATGGGTTGAAGCAAGCCCCAAGAGCTTGGAATTACAGATTGGTCAAGTTCTTGAATGAATGTGGTTTTCAAGCATCAAAGGCAGATAGTAGCTTGCTAGTGAAGGCAAGTGAAAATGGATATATTTACATGTGCATTTATGTTGATGATATTATTGTTACAGGAACAGATGCTCAAGGAATCAATGAACTCAAGAAGCAAATAGAGAAGGAGTTTAAGATAAGTGACTTGGGAAACTTATCTTATTTTCTAGGAATGCAGATTGTGTATACTCAACATGGAGTATATGTTTCACAAGAGAGATACTTGAAGAATCTTCTAGTCAAGTTTAACATGGAAGATTGCAAGACCTCAACTACACCATTGGAGGTAAATCATAAATTAAGCAGGTATGGAGGTGAAGAGTTCAATGACATGAAGAAATATCAGAGTTTGGTAGGTAGTTTAATCTATGCTACCTTGACAAGACCAGATCTATCATATGCAGTAGGTGTGTTGTCACAATTCATGCATTGTCCAAAGAAGACTCATTGGATTGCAGCCCAAAGGGTACTCAGATATATCAAGGGAACCCTAAGTGAAGGTTTGTATTATGGTTTCACTTCTGACACAAGAATCAAAGTGTTTAGTGATGCAGATTGGGCAGGTGACTCAGATGATAGAAGGTCTACTCATGGATATCTATGTTATGTTGGAGACAAGTTAGTGTCTTGGTGTTCAAAGAAGCAACACACAGTTGCTTTATCATCCACAGAAGCTGAGTATAAGGGAATGGTAGAAGCTGCAAAAGAAGTCATATGGTTGAAGACCTTGATGAAAAGTTTTGAGACTGATCATAGTACTCCAATAATTTTTGGAGACAATCTGAGTTCTTTGTATTTGGCAGCTAACCCTGTTTTTCATGCCAGGACTAAGCATATAGAGATACAGTATCATTTCTTGAGGGAAAAGGTACTTGATAAAGAGATTGAAGTGATGTACACTCCAACAAAAGAACAGGTGGCAGATATGATGACAAAGAGTTTGGATGGACCTAAGTTACAAAGGTTCAAAGACATGGCAAGTATCAAGAAGACAGAGAAGACCTCAATTGATGATTGAGGGGGAGCTGTTGGTGCATACCAATCACCAATTGAAGGCTTGGAAGATCAAATGATGAAGGAAGAATCAATTCCTAAAGTGTGGAAGAAGATTACAATCAGAGGACAAGAGAAGTGTACACATATGTACATTAGCATAGTCATAGATGACTTAGATCTTTTGTTCAGTAAGAATTATGTACAAATTATCTATAAATACCTTGAGAAAAGTCGGGACATGTATGAGAGCTTATGTGACATTAGTTAGAAGTCAAGAATGAGGGAGATAGAAGTCATAAGATAGAGGAAAGTGAATTTGAGTTTGCTCTCATCACTCAGTTGTATTTTCTCTGAGTAAATGAAAAATTTTGCGCCCGATGTTTCTGTGTGTTCTCCTTCTACAGTAGATCAATTGTGGAATGCTTTTGTACAAGTCTAAGTTGAGAGTTGCTTGATCTCTGTGCAAAGTTTCAGCTTCCAATTGTAATCAGGCTGAGTGAATTAAGTGTAGGAACATTCATATGTGAAGCATATTCACTAGTTCCTAAAACAGGCGCAGATTTCGAAGTCAATGTTTTGGTCATTTCTCCTAGCACAGTGTAAAGTTTTGCATGAGTGAGGGCTTAATCTTTAAGTTGGAAGATAAGCTACTTATGTCTAGAAGCATTTTGTAAAACGGGTTCTATTCAAGAACAACCAAGTCTTAAAAGTTACAGGTGTAAAGTCGACTGTTTTTTATAACAGTTTCTGACATAGGTAACTTGTGAAATCAATTTCTCAAGTTATACTTAATCTTTTGGAGTAATTCAACCTGGAATAGTTGCGCAATCTCTAGGAGATGATTCGTACAAAGTTTCATAAAAAACTTTACAGAGTTGATAGGTCAATGTGAAGAAATACTGCAGCAGACTTTTCTGTGTATCATCCTTTTCACAGATTTGTTAATTTCTGATAAGTTAGCAATTGATCCTCTAAATTAGTGGAGTGTTTGACTTATTCTTGGTATAGAGGTGTTCTAATCACAAGAATAAGTTGTTCTTTTAGAGATTAACATTCTCCATCACTTCTAGGGTCACAAAAGGTCGTTGATCAACTATCCTATGGGACCGTTCACCTGAAGCCTCGCACATGGCCATGTGATAACTTGGAACTTCTTGAGTGTCAAGCATGCGTTGCTCTCTACCTTGTCTTCTCAATTTCATTCATTAGATGCATTCTAAAGCTTCTACTTGTGCTTCTTCTTGAATTCTCTTTTCCTCTTCCTTACGTTTCTTTGCAGTATTCAGTCGATTTAACATCTCCTCCGTTAAGGGTTCTTGATATAACTTGACTCTACATCTGCTTATGTAGCTCAGTAGGATGTCACCTTCTAGAGTGGCTAGTTGTACTACTCCACTGGTGGAGATCCTATTGATAATCATTGGTCCATAGCCTCTCTTCTCTAATTTCTGTGCATGTTGCTTCAAGGTGTAGACTAGGACTAGGTCTCCTGCCTTCAAGCCCTTATCCTTCACGTGTGCATCGAAATATGCTTTTTGCCTCTTCTTGGCTCCATAAATTCCTACTACTGTTCTCAATCGTGTTTCACCTAATCGTTCAAGATCGAAGATTCTAGAGGACAACTCATGGCTTGTCCAATCATGCTCTTGTGCTACCTTCAATGTAGGTATCAAAAAGTCCAATGGTAGCACTGCATTTTGGCCGAACACCATCTGAAAGGGTGTGGCTTGGAGTACCATTTTATAGGCAACTCTGTATGCCCAAACATCATGGTGTAGTTGTTTGTCCCAATCAGAGCGTTTATTATTAACCAATTTTGTCTATACATTGCATAGAATCTTATTTGTGCTTTCGGCTTGTCCATTAGCTTGTGGATGATAGGGAGCCGACTTCTTATGTATTACCAAGAATTCTTGGAGAAGGTTCTCAATGACTTCATTCAAGAAGTGCATGCCTCTATCACTTACTAGCTCTATTGGTAGCCCGTATCTAGTGAACACATTCTCAAATAAGAACTTAGCAGTGGTCTGTGCGTCGTTCTTCATCGTAGCTTTTACTTCTACCCATTTGGTTAGATAGTCTGTGGCCACGATGATGTATTCAACATGTGAACTCTTGGCTGGAGGATTAATAGGTCCAACAAAGTCTATTCCCCATTTAGAGAATGCACGTCCACCCATCATAGGTTTCAATGGCATCTCATCTTTTCGTATAGGATACTAAGTTCACTGACAAACATCACACCTCTTCACGTAGGCATGTGCATCCATGTGAAGGGTTGGCCACTAAAGACCTGCAAATAGTATTGCCTTGATCACTTTATCTGGTCCAAAGTGTCCTCCTGCTACACCTTGGTGAGCAGTTTCCAAGATCTTCAAATATTTGCTCTCGTGGACACACACTCTAAGATACCCATCTTTTCCTCGTCTATATAGATTATCTCCAATGAGAGCATAGTCTATAGCTTCTTGTTCTAAGCTCCTTTGTCTAGCCAATGTCATCTCTTGAGGGGATGTTTTCGTCCTCAGAAAGGCTACTAATGGTTCGCTCCAATTTGGCATTAGAGAAACTCGATAAAGAGTGGCATGTTCCATTGGTGGTTTAGTGCGGCAGATTGGTCATTCTTTGCACATCCTATGAACATCAGCTTGCATAGTTGGCCAGTGTACTCCAAGTCTCCTCAATGACTGTAAGGTCCTTTGTCTCGAGTAGTGTTGCTCTAATGCATCCACATGTGCTAATTGCAACCACTTTGCATACTCATCCTCTTCCACACAACAGGCCAATATCCCTTGATCTGTATGCTTGTACATACTCCCTGCCATGATATGGTACTTGTGGGCTTTTACTACCTCGCTATTTTGAGTGTTTACTACTAGATGTTTAGGCCCAAACGTCAGTACTGGCACTAAGGTTTTGGCCCACTGTGGTACAACTTCCAAATTAAACAAGTAAGCATCAGATAGGTCATCTGACACTCCTTGTGGGGCCTCTCCTGATGTGAACCTTGAGAGATGATCTGCTCTCAAGTGAGTCTTCCCCTTTCTTACCACTACCTGAAAGTCATATTCCATTAGTAAGAGGAACCATCTCACTAATCTGCCTGTGTTGCACGGCTTGTTTACCAAGTAAAGTAGAGCCCGATGATCAGTAAAAAAATTTAAACTTATTTGCGAGCAAATAGTGTCTAAACTTCTTAACCGCATCTACCATGCCTAATCCTTCTCTCTCAGTAGGGGTATAATTCCGTTCAGCTGCATTTAGCTGTCTACTAGCATAGGCAATTGGAAGATCCATATTACCATCACAAGTAGGTTGTGCTAACACACATCCAATAGCATAATGGGATGCATCTACGTGAACATGAAAGGGTTTATTCCAATCTGGGGTAGTCAAGATTGGTGCTGAACATAATCGTCATTTAAGCTCATTGAAGGAGTTCTCACATTCATTAGTCCACTCAAAGTTTGTCAAAAGTCCGTACAGAGGCTTTGCAATGATGGCATACATGTGAATGAAACGTCGGTAATATCCACAATGCCCCATGAAAGCTTGTACTTCCTTGACATTCTTTGGCCTAGGTAGCTCTGCAATGGCTCTCACTTTCTCTTCATCTGTGGATATGCCATTCTTTGAAACTATGTGCCCTAGAATCTTGCCTTGCATGACCATGAAGATGCACTTTTTTGGGTTCAGACAGACTTGATATTCTCTACATTTGTCAAAGATTTGTCTGAGTTCAGGTATATGTGTTTGTCTGATGTTGGAATGAGCACAAAGATCATCAACATAGACTTCCAAGTTCTTCCTCAAGAATTCTTTGAATACATGACACATCAATCTCTGAAAGGTTGCAAGATCATTGGTAAGCCCAAATGGCATTACCCGAAAAGCAAATATGCCCCACTTTGTGGAAAAAGCCATCTTATGCTGATCTTCCGGTGCAATGGCTACTTGATTGTAGCCAGAGAACCCATCTAAGAAGCTGTATACTTCCTTGTCTGCTACCTTTTCTAATAGATGGTCAGTGATAGGAAGCGGATAACTATCTCTGATAGTGGCTGCGTTAACCTTCTTCAAGTTAATGCATATGCGTAATTTGCCATTCCTTTTGGGCACCACTACAACGAGGGATACCCATTCATAGATGAATCCAGCTTCAACCAAACCATCTATCTCCTCTTTGATCTTGGCAGCATAGTTGTCATTGTATGTGTATGGATTTTGTTTAGAGGGTCTGGCATCTGAGGTCATGGGGATCGTGTGTGAGCATGTGTTAGGATCTACACCTTTCAAGTCCCTGTAGCTCCAAGCGAATACATCTCTGTACTCTCTTAGTAACGCTATCAACTCTTGCTCTTCTTCTTCGGTCAGGTCATGTCCTATGTAAGTGCATCTCTCCTCTCCTTCTTCTATGGCTGCAGCTATTTTCTTGGTGGTTTCTTTGTTATCATAGGCCTCTCCTGCTTGTGCCTCGCGTTTAGGCATTCTTATCATGACTCTCCTATCATCTATCTCATATTTATTAAAGTTCTCAAGGACCTCAAACAAAGACTCTTCCTCTACTGGTATGACTTCTCTCTTCTTCCTTTTCCTACCTTCACTTTTGGCAGTCACTTGTGTGGTTAACCTTACATCATTTGTGAGCTCTCCATGTTTCTGAGGGTGAACTTCTACTTCATAGAAGTATTCTTCATCCGATGCAAAAGATGGGTCCATAATGATTGACTCTAGATCGGAGTCACTTGCATCCTCAAATGCATCAGGGCTAGGTTCGCATTCTTCTAAAATTGAGTCTCCCATGATGGGCTCTATGGAGAAGATTGAAATTTCATAGCCATCCTCGTCAGAGTGGGGTGTCCATTGTTCTTCATTGATCGCTACATCCATTGTTGCTAAAATCTATGCCCAGCCGTGAGGCTCAAATTCTTTGTCAGGAAAAACTACAAGTGCATAGGCTGGATCTTGAATTGATCTATGGGTTTCCTTCACACCTATCTCATGCACTGACTCCGTGTCATCCTTGGCTCTATGGATGGGATTCCATTGAATGGGCCATACATCTCTATGAGAGTAATCCTTGAGATTGACTTTGGTTGTTACACCTAGGTGTTGCAAATACAATGAATTGGTTCCCCAATCTTGTACCACTTGCATCTGCCGCATGAATGGCCTTCCCAAAATCATCTCATAGGCTTGATTTTTGCTAAAGTCGCATTTAGCAAAAGTATGCTCAAACTCAACACCACATGTAGTGAGAGTTACTCTTTCTAGCAATCCTAAGGGCCTCTCAATATGGCCATCAGCCATCTGCAATTTCATTCTTGTCAGCCTGAGTGCTGGCTTGCCCCAACGCTTCCATAGGGAAGTGGTAGCAATTGCAACTCTTGCTCCTGAGTCCAAGATTGCCTTGGTTGTGTACCCCTGATGGGTAATTGGGAGATAGGTATTTCCTTCTTCTCCTTCACTCATATCTCCGATCTTATCCAATGGTATTTCTAGCACTGTTATATGAGATCCTACCTAGGAACGCGATTTTGCTACATCTGGCACATGGTTGGCTACATGTTTCCCCAATTCAGGCTTAACCTTGAGTGGCTCTTCTAAAGTGAGGTTGCACTACACTTTAGTGTTCTTTACTACCTCTGTATTCCTCGGTATGATCGAAGCTTCATTTCTTATCATGACCGTGGGTGCTCTCATGCAAGTAGACTTAGTTTCCCAGGGTCCGGTGAATGGGGTAATTCCTGCAAGGAATTAGACTCAAAGTCTAACCTCTCGTGAGATTGGGCACTCTCCTATTCTCCATAAATGGAAGGAATGTCTCGTGGAAATTGATCATGCACGTCATCCACAATTTCAATTGGAGGCGGGTCTTCACTTTCTTTCGCCCATTTCTCTTCGTGAATATCTCACAGGAACTCTGGTGAATACCGATTCATAGAAGAAGAGGTGTCTGGTTCAGTGGAGTTAGGCACATAAGCTTCCTAGGGAGGAATGCTTATTCTATCGCTTGTACTCTCCTTAAACTGAGAGGTGGCTCCTCTTCTAGACTTTGCAAGTAATCTTTCCAATCTATCTAATAGAACATCAAAGTGCAATGGTGTTCTAGTGGAGCTAGAGCCATTGAACAAGCGAATGGCTTCAAACATGGCTTGTGCCAATTCAAGCATCTTAGCACAAAGCTTCGTTCGCTCTATCTCTAGATCGGCTCTAGGGTAACATTTTTCATGATCTGTCACATTTGGCCCTTCCTGGATTCTAGCCTGATATGCTTTAAGCATCATGTCTAGATCCTCAGGAGTGGGATCTGCTAGGACTGATCCTACTCTGGGTGGTGGGTGGGTTACGTGTGGTGGATTAGAATGTTGGGGAATGGAAGGTGATGGGTTGGAGGGAGATGGAAAGGGTGGTGGTGGTGGGGTAGTGTGAGAGTGGTTTTGAGATGCGAGTTCACTTATCTTTGCTTTGGTTTCTCTCAAGCTTTCTTCAAGTTCGCTCATTTTCTGTGGCCATTGTCTTTTCATTCTCTCCCGACTATCTCTCCATGCTCTTGTCCTTTTCTTGGTTATACTCTCTCTCTCAGTCACCTCAGAACTCTTTTCCTGCCCTACTCCTTGAGTTTTTTGCAAGGCTTGAGCTCTAGTGGCCACATGCACGGGGGGTGGTGGATGTTACAGTTCCTGTAGAATCTACTACTAACCCGATAACGTTGATAGGAGCAATTTTTGGCATATTGATGGGGTTCTTGGGACACTCTCGTATCAAATGCTCTTTTCCACAATCTGGACAAAATCCTTGAATTGTCATAGATTGGGTTTGTGTAGGTGCTGGTAGAGGGCAATCACGGATGAGGTGATCTCCCTGACATCGAAAGCATGGCCCTCTAGGGAATGGAGGTCTTATCTGCCTGGGCTGAGGTCTAGAGTTGGGGTTTGCGTACATGAAATTAGTATAATCTGGCTCCCAACTAGATTCACTAGGTTCTTCATAATAGTATGACTCATTATGCTCGGCTGACTGCATGTAGTAAGCCTGTGGGCTATCAATATACGTGGAGTCAAAACTATGGTCACTTGGATCACTTTCTGATAGCAAGGGTGTTACTGGGACTATGGCTCTATTCAGATTTTCTTCAGCTTATGCATATTTCACTGGAATCACATTAGTTGGAGTAGGGGGTTGCTGCACAAGGATCGGTTGAGGTCTAGGTTGTCCTTGATAGGGTGTTTGGTAGGATTGCTGGGGCCTACCATATTGCTGTGGTGGGTACTGAGTCTGGAATCTACCCTGTTGTGGATATGGTTGAGGGTAGTTCTGCCTGCCAGTTTGCTTGTTATAAGGACAATCCTGTACGGTGTGGTTCGTGTACCTTCGCTCTATGGTGCAGTACTGGATGCTAGGATTCACTTGGGGTTAAGCCATAATGGGGCACACACTCGCCATATGGTCACCTCCACAAGTATAGCATCGTTTTCCTGGCACAAATCTTGGTATTTGTATACTAGAGACTCCTAGCTTCTGAGCTACTTTCTCAGCGAGTTCCTCAATCGATGTGGATTGCGAGGAAGAGAGGCTAGTAGAACTATCTGACTCTTTGTAGATTTTTGAAAGTTCCAATTCCTCTCCTAGATTATCCTCAATGTCTATGCACATGTGTACACATTCTTCTATGGTTCTAGGGTCTTTCAGATACACATATGATCTAATCTTGGTACTCAACAATCCATCTAAAAGCAAAGCCACTTGCTTGGCTGGTGTGGGTAACTCAGGCATCGGACACCTCTCTAGGTACTGTGTAAACCGTCTTCCTTCCAATCTGACCGTCTCTTGAGGTGTTTGCTTGAAGCTATGAATAAGGGAGGAAGTATTATGCCGTATGCCACTCTTAGAGATTTGTGTGACAAAAGCTTCTAAAAGCTAGTGTATGCTCCTAAACTGCCTCTCATGTAGTGGTTGAAACCACGTAAGAGCTCTGTTTCTAAGAGTTAGGCCAAAAGCATTGTATTGTGTGAATAGGTCCTCAACCTATTCAGCTCTCAAGACTTGCCTAAATTCTGCCACATGGTCGTAAGGGTCTCCAGTGCCATCGAAGTAATTCTTCATGGACTTCACCAGCTGAGTTGGCCTCAGGGTCCTAGTGTGTTCTCTCGGCCTTGGCAAAGGGAAATCATCAACATTTATTTGGTTCCTTGGGGCTCTAGGTCTCTCAGTTTCTTCTCTATCTATTTTTGTTCTCATCCTTTCTCTTCCCAGGGGGTTGGCAAAGCTTACCTCAGGTCTGTCTCTACTTCTATCCCTTTGAGCTCCATGAGCTTGGGAGGTCCCAACTCATTGGTGGCTGTAGGATACATTGGATCTTGGTTGGGGAAAAATGAATTCACCCTTCCATGTGTAGGCATGTCTTCCATGCTCGGTGACCACGAAGATCCTTTTCGATGTATTGTCTAGGTAGGTTACTTTGCTTGGGCTATCAGGGTCTTTAAACTCATAAATTGTGAGTGCACCTACTTCATGAACTCATTTGTCCTATCTCGAAGGGGGGTGACTACATTGTTGGAACATCAAGCTTACACTATGCTTGAGGTGGATTTGATCTACATCAAAGGCTATCGCGTCGAAAGAATATCCGTTGGAGAGTTCTTTTTCATATGCTCATTTATTGTATTTTTTGAGAATATTTTGATGGCTCATTTACCGTTGTAAAAGCCTTGAGTTGTACACATGTAAAGGTACAAATATAGGGCCAAAATTCCACGAAATTTTGGTGGTTGAAGTTGCATTCAATCAAGCAATCAATCACCTAAAAGTAGATCAATCAAGATCTTCACTTTTCCTAGATTGTAGGGAAGTGAATTGATTCCCTCCAACAACCATTCCCACCTTCATTTGAATTCAAATTCAAGTTGTAGAAGTCGTGGAACACTCCTAGAGGCTATATAAGGAGTTGAAATCACTTGTACATTACATGGAAGCAATATACATACACTTGTGACCATCATTGTCTTGCTCCTTCAATTTTCTGCATCATCTTCTTCGCCAACAGTAATCTTGCAGAGGCTTCTGCTCTCTCCTCAGAGCTCCAAATTGAGTGCAAGAGGACTCATTGGAAAGGTATCAGTGTCTAGTTTATGCCTGTAAATTTTCAAAGCATTTGGTTCAGCAGATTTGGAGAAAACTCAGTTTTTCTGCCTCGGGGTCAATCTCTGCGTATTCCTGAAAAATAGGAGGTACCACCGGTGAATGTCGCATTCATTCCTATAGCATATTTTGCTTATTCCTTATACTTTTGTGCATTCCATACACTCAACCCTATGTGTATCACTCCCATAAAAGGATTTTTTCTAATTGTAATCACGCTGGTCGCTATGGGCATTTGAAGTTCATTGTCTCTTCCATAGATAGTAAGTTTTTTGAGCTAGTCGACCCGCGAACCTATCTGTTTTGTATCGACTCATTCTCCTTGATGCTCCAAGGTACATAGTGTGTTTTTTTGCACTTATAGCATGCCTATAAGGTCTATTTGAGTCTCCAAAAGCTCAAGGGCTGGTCTTGTGCCGGTTGGCTTGACCAAACTTCATCGCTTCGAAACGCACTTTTCTACCTTCGACAAGCTTCTCCAAGTTCATACATAAATAGTCCCTTCTTTATCTAGGTATGCTCCATCCTCAAACTTGACTACCGGATGTTCTAGTCCATGGGGTTGGTCGGGGTTCTTAATCTGAACCACAAATCTCCTCAGGCCGTCTTCGTAGATGCGAGCACCTAGACGATTAGTCCTAATATATTCCAATCGAGTCTTGTACGGTCATTCTAGATTTTCTAGGTATGCCACCCCTGAACTACATATTGGTCTCTCCATGTTATAGGACATCTCAGAATCACTTGTTTCTGATCTGGGATTGTATGGGTAATCACTCAACTGCTGGGCCCAAGACCTAGCAGTGTGATTGACACTAGCTTCAGAAGATCTGAGGCTTTGTCTGTCTCGGCCTAAGTGTCTTCCTGACCTAAGGTTCATATGCCTAGGTTTTCTACCCTCTAGTCCCAAGTACAATCTCGTTGTAGGTTGGTTTGTATCACTCACTTTGTTCTTTTTAGTTGGTTATTGTGTTAAGCTCTTGTTTGAAATCACGCCTTTATGAGTACTTAAGTGAATTTCATACTTGATAATTGATCGAGTCAAGTTTACTTTTGTCCCTTAGGGTTTTCACACTTAAGATCTACCTAATACTTGTACTTAGTTGATTAGTTCTCTTGGACTTGATTCGTGCTTGACGTAACCCTAATTGATCAAAACCTCTATCCGTACTTAGCCTAAGCTAGGAATTGACAGAGGTTCCAACCTTAAGGCTCCTTCCTTGGTTGTCCTTGTGTGGCCAGGAAGCGTGTTCCCAAGCTTGCACTTACTCTTGCTTGGATTGCCCCTTGATGCTCTCAATGGACCTGTAAAAGTCCCGATGTTAGCTCAAGATTTCAATTTGAAAACACAACAAACCAATTTCATTCATGCAATTCAGAGATCAACTTGTTCTTTGGCTTTGTGGAAGACAATCCTAAAGATTCCCCAGCTTCCCTACCCCACGGTACGGTCAACTTCAAAATACCCTATCTAATAATCCTGACAAGCTTTCCAACAAGCCTAAGATCACTCCGAACGGATTTCGTATGAGAAAGTTATGACTATTCAGGCATTTAGGGTTCAAAACAGGCTCTCAGGGTTCCAGAATTTTTTATGATTTTCTCAGTATTTTGCCCACTTGTAAGGCTCTAAGGTAGTCCCAATGTGTTAGAAAACAAGCCCAAAAATTATCCCAAGTCAATCAATTATTACACTCCAAAAAATTATTCGTGAGGCCGGTGTATCGCGATAGCTTGGGTTGATGTGTCGCGATAGGTGGGTGTGTCGCGATAGGTCGGTGTGTCGCGATAGGTCGGTGTGTCACGATAGACGGGTGTGTCACGATACCTCTGTGTGTCGTGATAGGTCGATGTGTCACGATAGGTCGGTGTGTCGCGATAGGTCGGTGTGTCGCGATAGGTCGGTGAGTCGCGATAGGTCGGTTTGTCGCGATAGGTCGGTGTGTCACGATAGACGGGTGTGTCGCGATACCTCGGTGTGTCGCGATACGTCGATGTGTCGCGATACCTCGGTGTGTCGGGATACCTCGGTGTGTCGTGATACCTCGGTGTGTCGTGATACCTCGGTGTGTCGCGGTACCTCGGTGAGTCGCGATACCTCACTGTGTCGCGATACCTCGGTGTGTCGCGATACTTGGGTGTGTCGTGATAACTCGGTGTGTCGCGATACGCCAGGATATGGTGAATTTTCCTGATCAGGCTAGTGATTCTAGGAGCTCTCAAGCGGCCCTATGTTGTGGTGCACTCAGAATTGTGATAGGGTCGGTTTTTTGGTGTGTCACGATAGCTCGAGCTCGATGCCTCGGGACATGCGCAGAGAAATTCCATACTTAACCTAGTGTCTGGCCTAGTTAAAAATTAGGTTCCAGGGCTTATTTGAGGGCTCAAACGAGGTCTAAAAAATATGAAAATTGGTAGGCAATTACTTCTAAGGCACCCCAAGCTTGAGGACTCCTCGGCTTGCACAAAATGGAGCTACAAAAAGGTGAAACGGTATTTACAATGGTTGTCAGTGATGAGAATCACTTTTATAGTAGTGTAAAGATTGAAAAAATTTAATAGATTGTCTTAGTGCTAGATCTGCGTGTATGCCCATACTTGCTTCTTCTCGTATGATGCCAACAACAGGTGTACAGTTCATGATCTGTCAAATGGCGATGTGATTATTGCTTTTGGCATTTTATGTCATAGGTTGTATAAGCTCATAGACTATGAAAGATCTGTGAATGATTTGACATGTGCAGTACATGATTCTTAGGCTATGTCAGATGCAAAGCTTTGGCATGCATGTTTTGGTCATCTAAATTTTGCTAGTTTCCTATGCCTACAGAATCTGAAATGGTGTTCTCTTTGCTCAAACTTGAGGCACCTGGAAAATGTGTTTGTGAAGGCTATATTTTGGGAAAAATGTAGTGCTCCTCATTTCCAAAAGATGGTTCAGTTTGGGCTACTCAAAAATTGCAGCTTATACATAGTGATGTTTGTGGTCCTATGCAGACACCTTCTTTTGGAATTTATCTTTACTTCGTGACTTTCATTGATGATTTTTCCAGGCATGCATGGGTATATCTATTGAAGGCGAAGTCTGAAGTGTTCATGTGCTTCAAACAGTTTTTGGTTTTGGCTGAAAGTCTGTCAGCATGTAAAATGGGCACCCTTTGTTTAGATCGAGGGGGGGAATATATGTCTTCTGATTTTAATGCACTTTTGGTTGAATGTGGCATAAAACACCAGTGTATAGTGTCGTATACACCTCAACAAAATGGAGTTGCTGAATGAAAGAACGGTCACTCATGGAGATGGCGAGGTGTATGGTCAACACTCACGTTTACCACATAGTTTCTAGCTTGAGGCTATCATGTGTGCAACATATGCACTGATCAGGTATCACTCCATATGTTAGCTCCAAAGACATGTATGATACTTTGATGTACTAAGAAGACATATGTTAGCTCCAAATACATGTATGATACTTTGCTGCCTCTTTTTATAGGTGGAAAGTCTAGTGCTGGTCCCAATGAGGCAACCTCTTAGCCTTTGCAGGTTTCATGTGATGATTCAAATCATTTCATTTTTTATGCAGATTTAGATGATGCACTAGTTGATGAGAGAACTCATATTGAGTAGGCAAAAACTATGTCAAAATGGGTGGTGTAGACTTTGCATGACAACAAATTAGATGCACCTCTATCATATCATACTCGTTCAGGCTCTCGTAGTGCCTCTTTTGCATCAGATTGCTATGCTATGGCTGCATCTATTCTTTGTGATGAGACTAAGCTTGTTTCGTTTGATGAAGCACAAAATTCAAAAAATTAGATGGCTGTTATGCAATCTGAATATGATGTTATAATGAAGAATGGTACTTGGTCTTTATGTGACTTGCCTCTGTTGAAAACAATGTCATATAGCATATTATCCCATGGTCAAAATTGGTCAAATTGTTCCATATAACTCACAGCTTACAGCATATGTAGAAGTTTTTATTACTCTTTGTACAAGTAAAAGCGCGTGGGCACTTGGTCACTTAATAGCCTCCTAACGAACCGACCCGAGTTCAATCCTGGACGGCGCAGCGCGTAGATCACAGAAAGAAAAGTATTCTTTTGCTTTTATTAAAAGTTCGACGGCAGCACACAATTAAACAACGACATCGGTACTTTTCACGATATCTTTTGTGGGAAACGCTCTCCGATGCGATCATGTGCTTTATTATTTGCTTTTCAAGGATACTCACCACTATATAACAAGTGCTTGGTTCATTATTGATTCATCCTTCACCTAGTGTTCAACACAAGCCTTAGTGCTTGGATCTCAATAGAGGTGGTGTTTCTTCTAGCACATGGGGTAGCCATGGTGCTAACTTGGAGCATGTTGAGGAGCGACTATGGAGTTCTTCTTGGAGAAGAAGAGTGTGCTCACACTCTTGCTTATGGATAGCACTTGGTTATTAGCAGCTTGATGGTGTGGATTGGCCACCTACATGGAGTATTTGAAGATTGTCTTTTACACGAAGATTATGGGTTACTTCAAAGACATTGGATGGTGGTTAACATAAGATTTCCATCTTACGTTAAGAATTCAGGTACATATTCTCTTTATGCACACAGGTACTACTTGGAGTTTATGGAGGAAATGACATCCATATCAGGAGGAGTCCTATTCAGCATAGGTACAAGAGAATCAATACGGTTATGCTTTATGCATATTTCGATGAGGTGTTAGAGAAGATATGTTCATATGAGTTTGAGGATTTCCAGCAGCAAACTTGTTAGCATTCTTTGCTATTTTTTAAGTATGTGATCTTTTCACACATGTATCTCACTTAGGGTCTTCCATAGCCTAAAGTTAGATGAGGGTTTGTTGATTATCAGTTTCACACTGATCCTTCCTCTTTCGGTCACTCATATGTACTCTTCTACAACCTATTAGGTCACACATCTCATGTATATTCAAATTTTTGTGCATACATCTGAATATGTTTGTTACATTTGTACATTCACTTATCCATCTATTTCTACTCACATAGAGTGGTTGAGAGTTTTGCTCCCACATTGTACATTGAACACTTTACACATGTTGTCTAGTCTCTCTCTATCTTTGTCTCATCATTTGTATGATCAAGTGTGATATGTTCATGTTTTGTCAATATAGGAAGATTGCTAGATTCTATGTTGTATATGCTAGACCTTTGGAACCATGGACCTGTGATTTGAGCTATGGGCCTACTAAATTGCTAACATTTGGTATCAGAGCTCTATGGTTTTGGTATCAAAGCCCTAACGATTTGGCATCAATGCATTCACGCTCTCATATTCACATGTTTCGAGACTTCCAGGTTTACAACATATGATTTAAGAGAATCTTCTAATATTTGACATTTTACATACGCACTTAATCTAAATGAGTAGAGATTTGAATTAGACAATTCAATTAAATGTTTATTCATCAGTGTGGAAGTATGAAGTTGATGATCTGTTAGTAGTCAAATACTTTTGGAAGAGTATGCAAATACTTTATAGAAAGTATTATTTCAAGACCCAGACTTGATGAAAAGAAGGCTACTTCAAATTCAAGAAAGAACAATGGTTTGGAGAAGATGAAGGAACCAGATCAATATCAAATCACAGGTATCAATTTCTACTATCAGATTATCATTTGTAGGTTATATCTTAGAAGAGCAGTTATGAGGAGATTTGAAGGATTCAAGGAATGCTTTTATACACTTTCATTATTTGAAAGTTAAAGGCTACATCAAAACAAGTATCTAGAGGTTATTCTATAAAGTTTTGAGAGATCTCTTTCATGGAAAGAAAGCTCATTTAAGAAGAAAAATGTGAAGATGGGATGAGTTTTGTTTTTCAGCCAATTTTTTGTGTATAAGTCGGTTGGAAGGTTTTTATCTAGATACAAAATGTGATCTAGGTATTGTGCAACGTAAGCACCACCTCCTTTACTTGTCAATCCGCGGAGACGTGAGGACCGGTATGATGACCACGAGCAAGTGAAGGCACAAGTGTGTGAGTGAAAGCACACAAGCATGCACACACATACTCACACACGCACACAAGGCAAGATCAAAGAGAGGAACAATGGAAAGCTTCAATTGCAAAAGAGTTCTCTTACAAAAGCTCTATTCTCTAACAAGCTAACCTCAAAAATGAGCTCTCTAGCTCTTTTTATAGTTTTTTGACTAGTTTTGGCCCTGTCCAGACCTAGTGTCTGGCCTAGTTAAAAATTAGGTTCCAGGGCTTATCTGAGGGCTCAAACGAAGTCTAAAAATTATGAAAATTGGTACGATGGTACATCTAATACTCCTCAAGCTCGAGGACTCCTCGGCTTGAACAAAATGGAGTTATAAAAATAGATAATGGTATTTACAATGGTTTTTAGTGATGAAAATCACTATTTTTATAGGGGATTCTTCTGAAAATTTGACATACACTTCTTGGAGCTCCCTACTTGCTCCCTCTTCTTCTATGTCCACTTCTTTGATGTGATTCCATGTTTTATGCTTGACGTTGAGTTCCAACACTCCCTCCCCTCTCGAGTCTGTCGTCCCTGACAGACCCTTGTTGTAAGGGTTGTTCCATGTACTGCTTTGAGGTGGTGTCCATCCTTTGTATGAGCTTGTTCCTTGGATTCAAGCAAGAATGTGTCGTTGTGAGCTGTCAAAACTGCAAGTTGCACAAAAGAGGTTGTCAAGATTGATTTGGAGCAACTACTGGCTTCAATTTGCTTCCGAGATATGGATGTTGTTCCCATGACGTCCGCTAACTCTTCCAAAGATGATGTTGAGAGCATTCATGCCAACTACTCATAACCCATAATGAATGATGGGTGAGTGTGTTCGTGCATGGGTTGAAAAAAGTATGTGCCTTGTGCACGGCCTTGTAATGTAGCCCTACGCATGCTTACTTGGAAAATGCATTGGAAGAAGTATGGTGCAAAAATTGCGGGTCTTGAGCTAAGTGCTCAAGGGTATGCTGACGAAGAGGTTTCCTAATCTATCATGGTTATGGTGTTGCCAGAGTAAAGATACTTACCGTGGTGAAGGGTTGATTGATGTCTATCTCTTCATGTTGTATACCCGGCATTTGTGATGGAACATTGTCGATGAATGTCCATGTTGCTGGTCCACCGAAAAGTTTTTTGAGTGCCTGGTTCTATCTTCTCGTTTCAAAGCAATGTTTGCCAAATACTGAGAATTGAATTTCTTTATATTCTTTGACAAACAACATTGGGTAACTACACCAAGCATAGTTTCACATATTCTCTTTAGTTCACCATAAGCAGGAGTCTGCTCATCTAGTATACAGACAAGGATTTTCGGGGTACCAAACAAACTCTTGCAAATATCTCCTTGGATGCTCTCATACATACAGTAGTTAAGCATCACTCAAGTTGTGGACCTTCAAGATCTTCACTCCCACCATGGTAAGGGGAAACCATAGGTGTGGATGCCATGTTCATGCTAAGTTCTTGACATCTACCAGATAAGGCATCAATTACATCATCTGCTAGCCAAGACACACTTCTATCCAAACTGATAAATGCCCAGTAATCGATGGTTCAATCTTCAACTAAGCATGACTCATTCATGTTCCATGAGCGAAACCTAGGAACAAGTTCTTTCCCTCTCTTTTTTTTTTTTTTTTTTTTGAGGAATGTCACAAAACAAGAAGGCAAAGTTTAGTATCAAAAAGTGGTTTACATGTGTCAATGTGCTTTAGTGCATGGGACTCTCAGTTGTGTCTATGCACGGCCATGTAATGTGGCCCTATATAATGCATACTTTAGAAATGCATGACCTGAATGGTGCAAAAGACAAGGTTGTGCAAGGAGCACATGGTTGTCGCTCGTCGAGGCCTGATGTCACTTGCAGATGTTGGTGTCATCTTTGTTGGAGGTATCCATTGGATCTCGAGATGACCACTGATCCTTCCTCTTTATAGGGATCCATTTTAGAACAGCCTTCGGCACTGTAGAGATTACTTCAGGCGTCTTCCTCTTTGGATGTGTTCTGAACTGTGATATCCAGTGTGGTTGGCGCTTTGGTTCGATGGAGGCTACTTGTACTTTTGGCTTCCAAACCCATATCCTTTTTGCACGTCTTCCTACTATTGTTGAAGAGCTGATTTGATCTTCTTTTGGTCTCTGTACGTGGTTCTTACCCTCTTCTCTTTTTGGCTTCTTTGTTGAGACCTTTCGCATGTGGGAGAACATAGGTTGTTGTAGATGTAAGAGCTTCTTAGGTACCCACATCTGTAATCGCCCTTGTTGAGTTGCAGCTAACTTCTTAGGCACCCAAACTTGTTGGATACCTTGTGATTGAGCTTGTCCAAGCTGCTTCCTTTGTCTTCTGGCCTGGTTGGCTTGCCTGGATGGGATTTGTGGGGGCAAGGCTGGTGGTTGCTCTCCTTTGCGTACCCATATCTGCTTCATGCTCGGAACTGCTTTCTTATCGAATGGTGTCTTTCTATTTGATGTAGTAGTTTTTGTGAACGGTTGTGTTTGCTTGTGTGGTGGACTCACTACTGTGGCTACTTGATTCTTTGGAGAAGAAGAAAGATCCACCCGCCTTCAAACCTGGTCTTCCACGATTGACTCCTTCTGCATCACAGAGCTTTTGACACATACAACATCACCTTTCATATGATTAGTCTTGGAAGAACTAAGAGAGTGTGTGGTGCCATGATCTAGGAGCATGCAGTTCTCTAATTCTTATGTAATGCATTGTTCATGTACCCAAACTTGAAGAATTTGACTTCTTAGGTTTAAGTTAACTGCATGGTCATAGATCCAATCTTGACCCAAGACAAGTGGTTCTGTAAGGTTCTCATCTTGACATACTAGTGCTTTGACTTTCATTGGAACATCTTGAAGGTAGATGGGAAGTTCCACCTCACCCAAACAAGGGGTTTCCACACCTCCCAATCCTATGAGATAAGCTTCTATGGGATTGATGTTCAACTGCAAGTCTTGGCAGTAGGAAAGTCTAACTGCACTACTTGCTGCACCTGAGTCAATCAATGCTTTCACCATCCTTGTACCCTTCCCTTGTCCTATCTCTATGGTCACAAAGGGTCTTCGGTCAATGACTTGAGAAGTCGCTATGCCTGACTTTTGGCACATATCCATGTGATATTTTGGGGCTTTTGAGTTGACATCTAGGCCTAATCGCCTTAACTTATTTCGCCTAATACGCTCTCTGGCCTCTGCCTGTGCTTCTTCTCTCACTCTTAACTCTTCTTCTTTTCGTTTCTTAGCAGTGTTGAGTCTCATTAGCATGTCCTCTGTAAGAGGTTCTTGATATAGCTTGACTCTACAACCACTAATATAGTTTGGCAAGATATCACCTTCTAAAGTAGCCAATTGAACCGCACCGCGAGTGGAAATTCTGTTAACGATCATGGGTCCATATCCTCGTTTTTCCAACTTACGGGCATGTTGTTTTAGTGTGTAAACCAACACTAGATCTCCCTCTTTCAGTCCCTTATCCTTAATGTGTGCATCGAAGTATGCCTTTTGCCTTTTCTTTGCAGCGTAGATGCTTGCAGCCGCTCATAGCCTTGTCTCACCTAAGCGTTCTAGATCAAAGATCCTAGAAGACAACTCATGTCCATTGCACTCATGCTCTTGTGCTACCTTTAAAGTTGGGATTAGGAAATCCAATGGTAGCACAACATTCTGTCCAAAGACCATCTGAAATGGGGTGGCATTGAGTACCATTTTGTAGGCAACTCGGTAAGCCCAAACAACATGATGAAGTTGTTTGTCCCAATCAGAGCGTTTATTATTTACCAGTTTTGTCAATACGTTACAAAGGATCTTATTGGTACTCTCGGCTTGTCCGTTAGCTTGTGGGTGATAGGGGGCAGACTTCTTATGTATCACCAAGAATTCTTGGAGAAGATTTTCAATGACTTCATTCAAGAAGTGTGTGCCTCTATCGCTCACCAACTCTATGGGTAGTCCATATCTCGTGAACACATTCTCAAATAAGAACTTAGCCGTAGTCTGAGCATCATTCTTTGTTGTGGCTTTCACTTCTACCCACTTTGTACGGTAATCTATGGCTACAATAATATACTCGGCATGGGAGTTTCTAGCTAGGGGGTTAATAGGACCTATGAAGTCTATGCCCCACTTGGAAAATGCACGCCCTCCCATCATTGGCCTCAAGGGCATCTCGTCTTTTCTAACTGGATATTGTGCACGTTGGCATGTGTCACATTTCTTCACATAGGTATGTGCATCCATATGAAGAGTGGGCCACCAAAGTCGTGAGAATAGAATGGTCTTGATCACTCGGTCAGGACCAAAATGTCCACCTGCAACACCACTGTGTGCAGTCTGTAAGACTTTTAAATAGTCTGATTCATGAACGCACAGTCTTAAGTAACCATCTTTGCCTCTTCGGTATAAGTTGTCTCCTAATAAGGCATAGCCTTGAGCCTCTTGCTCCATGCTTCGTCTTCTTGCTAGACTAGCCTCTTTGGGTAATCTTCCCGACCTCATAAACTCTACCAATGGACCACTCCAATCTGGAATTAATGACACTTGATAAAGGGTCGCATGCTCCACTGGGGGTCTCTCTCTGCACATTGGACAATTCTTAATCCACTCATGTATTGCTTTGTCCATGCTAGGCCAATACACTCCTAAACATTTCAAATTCTGCAATGTTCGTTGTTTAGAATAGTGATTTCCTAGCATTCCTTCATGGGCTTGTTGCAACCAACTACTATGTTCATCGTCCGCAGCACAACACGCTAATACACCCTCAGTATCTTGTTTGTACATGCTTCCTGCTAATATGTGATATTTTTGTGATTTTACAATTTCTTCTTGTGATGTTTTCACATTCCTATTTGCAGGGCCGAAGGTAAGGACTGGTACCAACTTATTTGCCCATTTAGGAACAACTTCTAAATTGAACAGATAAGCATCGGGTAATTTGTCAGACACTCCTTGTGGTGACTCTCCTGAAGTGATGCGAGAAAGGTGATCTGCCCAAAGGTGGGTTCTACATTTCCTGACAACAACTTCAAAGTCATACTCCATTAGTAAGAGGAACCATCTTACTAAGCGTCTAGTATTGCAAGGTTTATTGACCAAATATAACGAAGCTTGATGATCAGTGAAAAACTTGAACTTGTTGGCCAATAAATAGTGTCTAAACTTCTTCACAGCATATACCATGCCTAACCCTTCTCACTCGGTTGTGGTATAATTGCTTTCGGTTGGGTTTAATTGTCTACTAGCATAAGCTATGGGCAAATCTAAATTCCCTTCACCTTTTGGTTGTGCTAGCACACATCCTATGGCATGATTGGATGCATCCACATGGACATGGAATGGTTTATTCCAATCAGGAGTGGTCAGTATTGGTGCTGTGCACAAACGTTTCTTCAGTTCATTGAAAGAATTCTCGCATTCGTCGTTCCACTCAAAATTAGACAACAAGGCATAAAGGAGTCTAGCTATGATTGCGTACATGTGGATAAACCTACGGTAATATCCACAATGGCCCATAAAGGCTTGTACCTCTTTAACATTCCTTGGCCGTGGCAGCTCTGCTATGGCTCGTACCTTATCTTCATCTATTGAGATTCCATTCTTAGAAACAATATGACCTAAGATTTTACCTTGATGCACCATGAACACACACTTTTCTGGGTTCAGACGCACTCGATATTCTCTACACTTGTTGAAGATTTGTCTGAGCTCAGGGATGTGAAACCTTCTTTCTTGGGAATGAGCACATAAATCATCCACATACACTTCTAAGCTCTTTCGCAAGAACTCTTTGAAGACATGACACATGAGCCTTTGGAATGTTGCAAGTGCATTGGTGAGCCCAAATGGCATCATGCGAAATGCAAAGATTCCCCACTCTGTAGCAAAAGCTGTTTTGTGTTGATCTTCTCGGGCAATGGCTACTTGATTGTAACCTAAAAAGCCATCAAGGAAGCTATAAACTTCCTTGCCTGCAACACGCTCCAAAAGGTGTTCCGTGATTGGAAGTGGATAACTATCTCTGATAGTAGCGGCATTAACTTTTTTAAGGTTAATACACACTCGCAACTTTCCGTTCTTCTTAGGCACCACTACAATGGGGGACACCCATTCAGTATGCTCAATCTCATAGATGAATCCAGCTTCAATCAACGTATCAATTTCTTCTTTTATTTTGGCTGCATAGGTATCATTATATGTGTAGGGCTTCTGTTTGGTGGGCTTGGCATCAACAGTCATGGGGATAGTATGAGACCAAATTCTTGGATCTACCCCTTTCAAGTCTCTATAGTGCCACGAAAACACATCCCTATATTCCCTTAATAGAGCTACAAGCTCCATTTCTTCTCTTGCACTTAGGTCATCTCCTATATATGGACATCTCTCTTCGTTCTCTTCGATGGTCACTACAATCTTCTTGGTCTTTTCTTTATTATCATATGATTCTCCTATGATGGCCTCTCTCTTAGGCATTCGTACCAAAATTTTGCGGTCGTCAACTTCATATTTCTTGAAGTTTTCTGGTACTTCAAACAATGATTCCTCCTCTTCTTGTTTCACTGTTTTTCTTTTCTTTTTCTTTTGACTACTCTCACTTCCATCCTTTGAATTTACTGTTTTAATACTTGTGAGAGGTTCTTCTTCTTTCTGGGTGAACACTCCTATATCTTCTAGATAGTGCTGCTCTGAGTTAAAGCAACTATCCATCACAATAGACTCCAGATCATCGTCATTCTCTTCTTCTTCTATGACATCACTAGGGTCACATTCTTCTAGCAAGGGCTGACACATGAACACTGAGATATCATAACCCTCCTCATCACAATGAGGTGTCTACTGTTCCTCATTGACAACAATGTCCATGGTGGCTAAGATTTCTGGCCAGCCATGAGGCTCAAACTCCTCATCTGGAAAGATCATCGGTGTGTAGGTTGGGTCTCTAACTGGTCTATCTCCTGGCAAAGTTCCTTCTTCTCTTGCCTTTAAACGTTTTTCCTCTTCCTCTGCGACCTTGCACATCCACAAATGAGTATCTTCATGCAACCATGATGGATCAGGTGAACTTTCAGAATGCACAGAGATGGAATCTTCTTTCGCTTTGTGGATAGAATTCCACTGTAGGGGTGGTACATCTCTGAAGGTGTAATCCTTCAAATTGACCTTGGTGGTGACCCCTAAGTGCTGTAAGTACAAGGAGTTAGTTCCCCAATCCTGTACTATTTGCAAATGTCGTAGGAAGGGTCTTCCTAGGATCATCTCATAAACATTATTTTTCTCAAAGTCACATATAGCAAATGTGTGCTCAAACTCTACACCACAAGTGGTTAGAGTTATCCCTTCGAGCAATCCTAGAGGTCTTTCAAAATGGCCATCAGCCATTTGAAGCTTCATTCTAGTTGGTCTTAATGTGGGTTTGCCCCATTGCTTCCACAAAGAGGTGGTCGCAATAGCAACACCCGCACCTGAATCTATGATTGCTTTGGTTGTGTAACCTTGGTAGGTGATTGGAAGATAAGTATTACCTTCTTCACCCTCACACATGTCCCCTATTTTGTCTAGAGGTGTCTCTGGTACTTTTTGCTTAGAGCCTATTTTTGGCATATTGGACTCAAGTTCTGGAACCTGATCCTTCACATGATTCCATAGCTCAGGTTTTGCTTTGAGCAGCTCTTCTACAGTGAGGTGACACTGAACCTTAGTGTTCTTCACAACATTAGTGTTCCTTGGAACCATTGAGTCCTCATTTCTTACAAGTATTGTGGGAGCTCTAATCTGGAGAGATTCAGATTCCCATGGACCTGGAAATTGAGGCAGTTCTTCTAGGGTATTAGATTCAAAATCTAATCTTTCATCTTCTTGTTGTTCTGCTTCATCTCCGTAAATAGATGGAATGTCTTGGGGAAATTGATCATGAAGATCATCAATCTCAGGAATAGGAGGGGAATTACCCTTCTCCTTGGCCCATTTCTCTTCTTGTATTTCCCGCAAGAACTCTTGAGAGTACTGTTGAATTGAAGGAGGTATTCCAACATCTGTGGAATTAGGAACATAAGCTCCCATTGGTGGTGAGCTTCCTCTTTCAATAACTGGTTGAGCCTGTGGAGGTAAAGAAACTTGTGGTTTGTTTACCAATTGCTCTAATCTTTCTAGTAAGCCTTGGAAATGCAAATCCGGTTTGACAGAGTTTGTCTGATTGAACTTTTGACTAGTCTCGAGTATAGCTTGAGCTTATTCTACCATTTTCATGCACATTTTCATCCGTTCAATCTCTAAATCTGCTCTAGGGTAACTCTTGTCTAGGTTTGCAGCTATAGGCCCTTCTTGAAGTCGAGCCTAGTAGGCCTTGAACATCATGTCCAAGCCTTCTGGGGTTGGATCTGCAAGAACAGACCCTGGTTGCGGTCTATTTACAATGGGAGGTGGGGTGGGATGAGGTGGAGTGGATGGAGTTTCAGCATGCGAGGGGCTTTGAGATGCAATGTCTTCTATTTTTGTTTTCGCTTCTTTTAAGCTTTCTTCTAGTTTCGATAACTTTTTATTCCACTTACGATTGGCCTTTTCTCTAGTATCCTTTCATGTTCTTGTTTTCCTCTTACTAGGCTCTCCTGATTCACTCGACCCCGATTGTTCTGCTGGTTTATCTTGTTTCAATGCTTGTGCCCTAGTAACTGCCTGTACAGGTGCCACATTACTGCTACTGGCACTTGATTCTGCCACTAAGCCTACCACATTAATGGGTGTAATCTTGGGTGCACTAGAGGGGTTTCTTGGACAATCTCTAGGGAGATGTTCTTTGCCACAATCAGCACAAAAAGCTTGTATTGTGATAGCCTGTCCTTGACTCGGAGATGGTGGGTGGGGACAATCATGAAGGAAATGGTCACCTTGGCATCTGAAACATGGTCCTCTAGGGGCTTGTGGTCTTACTTATCTCAATTGGGGCCTAGGGTTAGCATTTGCGTACATGACATTGGAGTATTTTGGCTCCCAATTTTGTTCCATAGGTGGTGCCTCATATTGATACGGGTAAATCTCACTATGCTCAGGCGAGTCAGTGTAATAAGCATGTGGACTACCTTCATGGGAGTAGTCTGAACTATGAGCATGAGAGTCATTATCTGGTATCAATGGGGTTAGTGGCACCAATGCTCTATTTGGATTTTCCTCTCCCACAGCATATTTGACTGGAATCACGTTGGCAGGAGCTGGTGGTTGGTTTCCCAAGACTGGTTGTGGCCTATATTGTGCCTGATATTGCTGTTGTGGTCTATAATATGGCTGTTGGTATTGGTTTTGATACCTACTTGGTTGGTAAGGTTGTTGATAATTCTCTCTAACAGCCTGCCTATTATAGGGACAATCTTGAGCCGTGTGGTTTGTATATTTTCTCTCAATAGTGCAATATGGAGCATTCCTTTCTCTCATGTTCTGGTTGTGCAATGGGCATACATTAGCCATGTGTTCGCCTCCGCAAGTATAACACCGATTCAATGGAGTGACTCTCTGTGTTTGTTTATTTTGGACTCCCAGCTTCTTGGCAACTTGCTCAGCTATCTCCTCTATTTTTGGAGATTTTTGAAGTATGACTAGTAGAACTATCAGAGTCCTTATAGAGTTTGGATAATCCTAACTCCTCACCCAAGTTATCTTCTATGTCAATGCACGTCCGCACACACTCTTCTATGGATCTAGGCTCTTTCAAGTACACATATGATCTTAACTTAGTGCTTAGTAAGCCATCTAAAAACAAAGCCACTTGTTTGGCTGGTGTGGGTAAATCTGGAGCAGGGCATCTCTCTAGATACTGTCTGAACCTTCTACCTGCTAGCCGCACTGTTTCTTGGGGTGTCTGCTTGAAGCTGTGGATCAAAGATGATGTGTTATGCCTGATACCACTCTTGGAAAATTCTACAATGAATTCGTCTAGCAGTTGACCTATATCGCGATAGTTGCGACTACTCAGTGGTTGAAACCAAGCTAAGGCAGTGCCCTTAAGAGTCAGACCAAATGCCTCGTACTGGGTGAACAAATCCTCAACCTGTTCAGCTCTTAACACTTGTTTGAACTCGGCCACATGATCATAAGGATCTCCTGACCCGTCAAAATAATTCTTCATTGCCTTGATCACTTGAGTGGGTCTAAGGGTTCTTGGGTGCTCTCGGGGTCTAGGCAACAGAAAATCATGTTCATCTCTTTGTTGCCTATGTGCTTGATGTCTCTCTCTTTCAAGTCTTTCATTTTCAAATCCTGCTCTATTTCTGCCCACCGTGTGTGCAAAACTTACCTCAGGTCTCTCTCTAGTTCTTTCTCTCTGGGCTTCATGAGCTTGGGATGATCCTACTCCTTGGAGGCCATGGGAAAAATTGGATCTTGGTGGAGGGAAAATCAATTCATTCTTCCAAGTATATGCATGTCTATCATGTTCTGTTACCAAGAATATCTTCTCTGATGTGTTATCCAGGTAGACAACTTTGCCTAGTATCTCAAGATCTTTGAATTCATAGATGATAACTATGCCCAATTGGCTAGGTTGATCTGGCTTGAATCTCCAAAAGGCTTCCTCTGTTTCTCTATTCAAAAATAGTTCTATGCTTTTGTTGTCTTGAGGGATCCAGTCTGGAGTGATCACTCTAGTCAAAACTGACTTGCCTCTAGGAGTCTGGGGTCCTTGTCCTACATTTCCTTGTTCTAGGTCTCCTATCTCATTCTCATGAATGATATTTCCAAACTCATTGGTCCTATCTGGTTGGTTGGTAACCACATACATGGTTCCTTCCTTATCAATATATGAACCTTCTTCAAACTTGACCACCGGGTGTTCAAGTCCAAAAGGTTGATCTGGATTTTTGAGTTGGACCACTGATCGCCTCAGGCCATCCTCATAGATGCGAGCACCTAATCGGTTGGTCCAAATATATTCTAGTTGTGTCTTATAGGGACCTTTCGGTGTTTGTAGATGGGCAGTTCCTGAGCCACCTACAGGTTTTCCCATGCTAAAAGACATTTCTGAATCACTTGTGTCTGAACTTAGTAAAAGATGATCACTTAGTTATTGTGCCCAAGACTTGGATGTATGGTTGACACTAGCCTCAGAAGATCTAATGCTTTGTTTATCCTTGCCTAAGTGTCTACCAGATCTCAGGTTCATAAGCTTTAGTCAAGAGTCCAAATTTTCCCTTTGGTATGGTTCAAAATTCTTTGGAGCCCCCTTGGTTCCCTAGTCCCACTTGAGGGTCAACTTCAAATTATCCTATCTCAAAATCAACACGTTATTCTTGAAAAAAAACAGTTGAGATCGTGTAGGATTTGAAACGAGCTTTCCAACGAGCTATAGAGCTCAAAAAATGGACTTTGGATGAAAAAGTTATGTCAAATCAGGCTCCTAGGGGTCAAAACAGGCAAACAGGACCTTTTAGAGAAAATCGCGATGTTGTGAAATCAAGAGAATCGCGATTTTGTGAACTTCAAGAGAATCGTGATTTTGTGAACTTCAAGAGAATCGCGATTTTGGTGAAATCAGAGAATCGCGATGCTGTGAAGTCAAAGAATCGCGATGTTGAGCACAAAATCGTGTTTTTTGAAAATCGCGATGTTGAGCACAAAATCGTGTTTTTGAAAATCGCGATGTTGAGCACAGAATCGTGTTTTTTGAAAATCGCGATGTTGAGCACAAAATCGTGTTTTTGAAAATCGCGATGTTGAGCACAGAATCGTGTTTTTGAAAATCACGATGTTGAGCACAAATTCGTGTTTTCAAAGAATCGCCTTTTTGATAAAATCGTGTTTTTACTAAAAATCGTGACTGGTGAGAATCGCGATCTTGAGCAGAAAATCGTGCAGAATCGTGTTTTTGGCTGAAAATCGTGATTTGTGAGAATCGCGATTTTGAGCACAACCACAGAATCGCGATTCTGAGAATGACCACAGAATTGTGATTCTTTCAGCAAGCTTTTAGGCGGGAAACAAAAAATCGTGATTTTTCAAAAAAATTTGAATTTTCACAGAATCGCGATTTTCATCACAGAATCGCGATTTTCATCATAGAATCGCGATTTTCATCACAGAATCGCGATTTTCATCACAGAATCGCGTTTTTTGGCGGGAACTTCGAATTTTTGAGCGCCGAGCAATGGTGAGCTCCGTATGTGCAGAAAATCATGAAAAAACACAGCGCTTGCTCTCCCTTGCACCTCCTAACTCCCTCTCACACCATAATGCATGAAAAATGGTATGGAAATGGTGAAAATGCACTAAAAAACAAGAAATTTCTATGAAGAAGAAGATGGAAGAAGGTGGAGACGATGATGATGATGAAGATGAAGAGGAAAAAACAGAAAATGAACTGAAATGACAGTTTTTTTACCTTCCAACGTTGCAAATCTACGATCTTACCATCACAACGCTTGTCCTCGAAGCTCTCTCCCCGGCAACAGCGCCACCTCCTTTACTTGTCAATCCGCGGAGACGTGAGGACCGGTATGATGACCACGAGAAAGTGAAGGCACAAGTGTGTGTAGCTCAAGCGTAAGCACCACCTCCTTTACTTGTCAATCCGCGGAGACGTGAGGACCGGTATGATGACCACGAGCAAGTGAAGGCACAAGTGTGTGAGTGAAAGCACACAAGCATGCATACACATACTCACACACGCACACAAGGCAAGATCAAAGAGAGGAACAATGGAAAGCTTCAATTGCAAAAGAGTTCTCTTACAAAAGCTCTATTCTCTAACAAGCTAACCTCAAAAATGAGCTCTCTGGCTCTTTTTATAGTTTTTTGACTAGTTTTGGCCCTGTCCAGACCTAGTGTCCGGCCTAGTTAAAAATTAGGTTTCAAGGCTTATTTGAGGGCTCAAACGAAGTCTAAAAATTATGAAAATTGGTACGATGGTACTTCTAATACTCCTCAAGCTCGAGGACTCCTCGGCTTGAACAAAATGGAGTTATAAAAATAGATAATGGTATTTACAATGGTTTTTAGTGATGAAAATCACTATTTTTGTAGGGGATTCTTCTGAAAATTTGACATACACTTCTTGGAGCTCCCTACTTGCTCCCTCTTCTTCTATGTCCACTTCTTTGATGTGCTTCCATGTTTTATGCTTGACCTTGAGTTCCAACAGGTATCTAGAGAGGTAACTCTAGAAAGGTAATTCATCATTTAGACAAAAGGTCGGTGAATTCAGTCTATCAGACATTTGAATCAGAATTTTGATTCAGAGATATGAGGAGATGGTAAAACATGATTCTATGTTCACTTCCATTTGTATACCACGTTTGTTTTGTCTCTTACTCTTAGCACTAGAGGAAGAGAAAAATTTCATTTGAAGGAGTCAAGAGTGCTTGCTACTTCAATATGAAGAGAACGAAAGGTATGGAAGAGAAGTTTGAAGATGTTGACATCATCAGTTGGAAGAAAGATGTAGAAAAAGAAGGTTCAACAATTCCAAGGAAAAGTAAGACTTCCTTTTCTCATATATTTCCCATATACTTTTCTTAATTTATCCTCTACATCCAAAGACAAGTCTACGAGAACATCTTGTATGAAGAAGAAGTAGTTTCTTGTTTTGCATTATACTTGGTCATGTTTTAGTAGGTTTTGAAAAAGAATTGCATTGAGAGAAAGAAAAGTAGCAGATATATGTTTTGACTCATGTATGTATAAGTTATATATAATTTGAAGATTTTAAGCAGGCAGCTTATATGTTCCCTCAAAGAAATTCTTGGAGTGTCAATTTAGAGCTACTTGGTATATGAAAAGTTGTAGAGAAGTATATTTCTTCTTTATCTAAACTCTTAAGGTAAAAGAGTATTTTGTAGTAGATGTTGAAGAATTGGCTTGAAGTTTTATGTTTGGGAAAGGTTACCTCATATTCAGTATTTTCAGAAAACTTCAAAAAATTTAGATTTTTAAAGTACGAGTGAGTTGGAGAATCTACTTTCTATGAATGTTTATATTTTTGGATACATGTTTGTATTCCAAAAGGTGTTCCATCAGATCCTATTACTTGATTGAGAAGTGGAGTTAGCCAAAAAAAAAGCCAAGCAGGTACTATCACATTTCACCTAGGTAGAATATGAAAAGATGAAGTATCAACTTACAAATTTTGGAGTTCTCAAGGTGAGAAGTTTGTCCACTTATGTTTCAAGTATGAGTGGCAGATTCTTAAGAAGGATTTGTTTGAAGAAAAATTTTTACAAAAATATAAAAAGCATGGACACTTGGAGACATTCAGGTAACAAATCAAACATTCAGTCATGAAGGTTTGATAAGAGCAAATTCTACACAGGTATTTTGATGGAGAGATCATTGATCTTGTATGATCTTATATGATCTTAAATGATCATGAAGATCTTGAGTATTTATGAGTCAGTTGTCTATCCTTTGTTTGTGAAGTTCTTAGCATTGGAAGAAGTAAGTCAGAGATTCAGATTCTATCAGATTTTTGTTGTAGAGAAATAGAAGAAGATACTTGTTATGTTGCAGAAGATTATGAATCCTAAAATGCTTTCAGCAAGGTTTTTATGATAGATCAGCTAACCTTATTCTAGATTTTGGGAAGCTGAGTAAATAATAGTGGAAGCTATTAGCAACTGCGCAGTGCTAATAAAAAGGGTTGAAAGATTTTTGTTTTAGATACAGGTATTGATCATTAAAGTTCAGTTTTATGGAACGAAGGAAGACGTTCTAGATTTCATAAAATCTAATATAATTGAAGAGTTTTGGATACTAGTGTTAAGTCATCCAGGGGGGTGATGAAACATGAAGACTTATTTTCAGCCATATATAAAAGAATACAGAGTCATACCTACAGGTATTCCTATTTCAGGAATTCCTATATTTTCTTTGTCACTTTCTCTTTAGGTTCCAACTTTGAAAGAAGAAGGAAGAAGAAGAATGTTTGGAGAAAGTTCCGGTTAGGATGTTCCTGTTTAGGAGAAGGTTCCAGAGTTCTATTGAAGAGAAGCTTGATATTTTAGAGAGGTATGTTTGAGAAGTGCGCACAAATATGTTTATACCAGGTTCTGAAGGAAAGAGGTATGAAGCACTTACAATTAAAACAATGATGATGGCATGATGACATCATAGATTTTTTTATGAGACTCATGAGTTGATTTCAATTGATTTTAGTTGAGTTGAGTTGATTTGACTTGAGTACAGTCAGAGATGAACAAGTAGTGTTCATAATACACTAAGTTGTGAGTTATCAGTCACAAGTTCTAGGATTCTGTTCTTGATTTGTTTAGTGTATCTACATGACACAACAGAAGTATGTTGAGAAACCTTTTTGGAAGGTAAATGCAAATATGTAGATCCTAGTGTATGCTTACAGGTTTGTGAAGACAGGAGATAGCAGGTTCTGAGTTAGTACCTGCTACATTTATTGTCAAGCAAGTGATTGCTTGATGAGTACACTATTGGATGTCTAGTTTGCATATTTTTTCAAGTATTATGGTTCATACTCAGCAAGCAAGTTCAGGTATTTCAAGTTTGAAGGAAAGTCAAATTCAGTTTTGAAGAAGACTTTTTGAAGAAAAGGTTTGAAGGTTAGTTTGAGAGTATAAGCTTGAAGTTTATAATAGTTTGCAGCTTATGAAGTTTGCAGATCCAGTTCAAGTTGTACCAATATGACATTGCAGGGGGGATTGTTGGAAACAATGTCATATAGCATATTATCCCATTGTCACAATTGGTCGAATTGGTCCATATAACTCACACTTTAAAACATATGTTAAATTTTTATTTCTCCTTGTACAAGTAAAAGCACGTGGGCGCTTGGTTACTTCAATAGCCTCCTAACAAACCGACCCAAATTCAATTCCTGGACGGCACAGCGTGCAGACCACGGAAAGAAAAGTATTCTTTTGATTTTATTAAAAGATCGACAACACCACACACTTAAACAAGGATGTCGGTAGTTTTCACGATATCTTTTGTGGGAAACGCTCTCCGATGCGATCATGTGCTTTATTATTTGCTTTTCGGTGTTGATTCCTCTTATGTAGGTCGCTTCACTTCCCAACTACTTGCCCATTATTATGCTTACTTTTTTGTCCCAAGAACCCTTTTAGGTAAAGACCAATGACTCCCTATTTTTTCCTATAGGGACATTATGAAAATGGGGGGCCACACATAAGCTCTTCTGTATCATATTCAATTCCTCTTTTCCACTTTTGATCGTAGTTTCTCCAAAATGTGCACATAAGGGAGGATTCACCAAGAACTCCCATAGTACTTTAAAAGCCTTAAAAACTCTTCAAAACGACCTTTTTGCATCTTTTATTTAACTTTTTCTACAAGATCATTGTGAACAAACTAGTTATGCACTACTTGTGCACCCATATCCTTGACCATGTGTGCACCATGTATGTGCCGCTTTGCGAAGTCACCACTTTGACAGGCTCAAATGGGCCAACTAGTGTTCCATTTGAGAGGACCAACCTCCACATGTGACAATCCTAATGAAATTCAAGGCAATCCAAGGAACCCTAGTTTTGGGTGGTTCTCTTGGGCCAATGTCCCTCCCCAACCACATGAGCATTTCACTAATCCAATCACTATTGGCATGAAAAAACCAATATTGGGAGGGGCAATTTCGAAAAGATCACCCTTATCAAAGACACCACCCTCTATCTCTATCATGATACACTCTCAATAAGCCTTCTAACTCGATAGTTATAGGATATGCAAGGGTTGATCTAGGCTAAGGCAAATGGATTTGGGTATGGATATCATAGTAATTGTGCACTATAATGCTATGATCCCAAAACTTAATTTTAATTTGGCTCTTGTGTGAGATGATCTAGCTCCCTGGTGAGATCATCTTTCTTAGACTTGAGGGATTCCTCAAATTCTCCATTTTTTTTTTGTTCATTTATCATCTATGTTGCTCTTTCAATGATAGGTGGAGAGTCCTTTTGAGGCTCCTCTTTGCTCTTTAAATTGAATGGAACAAAAACTTTCTTGCCTTTATCATCCTTCTTTTGAGCCTTGTCTTGTGCCCTTGGGATTCCCTATATTGGTGGTATCATTTCCTTCTCCTCTTTAGTGTTAGAGGAAAGAGCTTTCACCATATTAACAAGTGAGCATGCTCTTCTTTGGATTTTCAGGATAATCTTTGTATAGATGAGTCTCACCACGATCATTACAAAAATACTTTTTGGGCATCATAGGTGGAAGTTGGGGAACTTGCTATGCAAGTGGATAATCTCTTAGGAAGCAATTCTCATTGCACTTATATTATGGATCTTTTAGCTGAGTAGGTCAAAACTAAGCTCTAGTCACATTTTGTTGTGGAAAATTTGTGTAATACAACTAACTATACGAGGTTCACTATATGCATAACTTTGGTAATAGTAATCATCACATACACTTGAATTATCTTCGTACTTCAAATAATATGTGGATTGAGCATGAAATTGTGCATATGCATCTTGTTGAGTGCTCTCCGTAGGGTTTTCTTGCCTTGTAACTTCTAAAAAAAGTAGAGCATCTGGCGTCATAGCCTGTTTTTGTATGCTCTTGTGCTTGGTCATAATTAATTGGAACAACATGTTGAGGAGAAAGTGGCTGCTCACATGACACGGGTCTTGTTGGGTATATATGATACTCCAATATTGATCTAATTTGATATGGCACTTGGAATCTCATCAGTTATGATTATCATGTTGGATATTAGAATTGATGAGAAAAAGTCCTTAGCCATGAAGAAATGTGCAATAGGTTTGGCTATGGATGGAAGGTCCTCAATAGTGCATCATGCTACGTATTCTTTATAGTAGCAAAGACCAAACCATAAGTCCTCAGAAGCTTCTTGTTTAAAGCTTCTTATCATTGTTGAGCTGGTTTCTGAGTCCTATTTTCTTTATAACATCTACACCTTATGTGCTCCAATGAGTACCTCTTAACTCTAGTGGGACATGTATAACACACACATACAGATATCTTTAGATGATAAAGGCCTGTCTTTATCCCACTCCATGGTAAAAATCTGTCAAAAAGACCCTTTGAAATTTGTAATTGATTCCCTCGGTAAGAAAATTGTGATCATACATATTGTGCACTACTTGTGCACCCTGTTTTTGACAACTCCTTGGACACCGATACACCACCTGTGCATCACACTCACAAAGTGGTTTTGGACTTAGAAAATTTTGGATTATTACAACTTGGTCCGATATGAGATGTTGGGAACATTACAAGTGACTAAGCGCCTAAGTAGGCCTTGTCAGGAGATGGTGAGATAGGTTCCAAAGATGAGCTGGTGTTGCACAAAACCTACTCTACACCTACCACTCTAAGTCCAAGGATGCTTATTGCACCTCTTTAGATTCACAATGATGCATTTAGAACCACAAAGTCCTTAAAAAAATCATTTCCAAATGTTTGAATCAAACTAGATAGCTTGCATCTACTAGAAATGTGAAGCACCTTCTATTCTAGGACTAGAAGGTTTACATATTTTTCTTAGAGCTCAAACTTGGTATGAATTGACTAGAGAGAATGTGCACACCTCAAATTGGAGTGTGTAGCTAACTAAGGCAAGTTATTTCATCAAATTATCTCTACTATACTTTGAGAAATGAACCTAAAAAGTCAGAGGGGGGAGGGGGCATCCTCACTTTTCAGGATCTAAAAGGAATGAAAACATAGTCACCTTCTATGCTTCATATCTAGAGATCCACAAAACCACTACAAGAAAAAGGGGGGGCGTAGCGACGCCCCCGAATTGGAAAAAAAACGGGAACCGTCGCTTATGCGACGAGGTCGTCACATAAGCGACGGTAAAAATTTCAAATTTTTTTTCCCGACCTTCGTCGCATAAGCGATGCTAGCGTCGCTTATGCGACGCTAATTAAAGAGCGTCGCTAATTTCATCGCTATCTAGCGACGGTGTGAGCGACGGTGTGAGCGACGGTGTGAGCGACATTGGCAAACTGCAGAGCATCACATATGCGACGCTCTGGAATGTAAAAAAAAAAAAAATGATTTCTCCCGGCACATTTGTGCCGGGACTTGGACGCGAGCAAGAAGAGACCGAGAGAGAGAGAGAGTGAGAGAGAGAGAGAGCGCGCACGAGAGAGAGAGAGGGCCGCATAAACTAACAGCAAGCAGGTATGCACACACACTTACACACACATACATATGTACACACACACATATACACACATAGACACACACACACACACACATACACATAGACACACACACACATACACACAAATACACACACATATACACACATACACAAATAAGGTTGCATACACACATGCACACACATATACACATACATATACACACACATACATAGACACATACACACACACACATACACACACACATACACACACACATACACACACACACATACACACATACACACACACATAGAAAGAGACATGCACACACATACACATACATGCATACATAATGTATATGCATATGCGTACATCCATACATACTTACATGCATACACACACATATGCATACATAATGCATATGCATATGCGTACATACATACATACTTACATGCATACACACACATGTGCATGCATAACTCACATGCATACATACACATACATAATGCATATGCATACATACACATACATAATGCATACATACACATACATAATGCATACACACACATATGCATACATAATGCATACACACACATACACACATATGGATACATACACACATAGACACATACACACACATAGACACATACACACACATAAACACATACACACTCATAGACACACACACATACACATAGACGTGCACACACATACACACACATATACACACACATATACACACACATATACACACACATATACACACACATATACACACACATAGACACATACACACATAATGATGCATTCACACACATACACATGCATACACACATAGACACACATATACACACACACATAGACACACATATACACACACATATACACATATACATACACACTCATAGACACACATAATGATGCATTCACACACATACACATGCATACACACATAGACACACATATACACTTACACATCCAAACATACACACTCGTAGACACACATTCATACACACACACATCCAAACATTCACACTCATAGACACACACACATACACACAAACGCGCACACACATACACACACATATACACACACACGTACACACATAGACACATACACACATAATGATGCATTCACACACATACACATGCATACACACATAGACACACATATACACACACGTACACACATACACACACATATATGCATACACACACACATAGAGAGACATACACACACATACACATACATGCATACATATGCATACATAATGCATATGCACATACACACACATAGACACATACACACACATAGACACATACACACACATAAACACATACACACTCATAGACGTGTAGCGACACATACACATAGACACACACACATACACACACATATACACAAACACATACACACATAGACACATACACACATACACACATACACACATAATGATGCATACACACACATACACATGCATACACATGCATATGCATACATACATGCATACACATACACACATAAACACATACACACACATAGACACATACACACATACACACTCATAAATACACACACATACACATAGACACACACACATACACACACATATACACACACACATGCACACATACACACATACACATGCATACACACATACAGACACATATACACACACATACACACACATATATGCATACACACACACATAGAGATACATACACACATAAACACATACATGCATACATAATGCATATGCATATGCATACAATGTACATACATACTTACATGCATACATAATGCACATGCATAGATACATACACACGCACAGACACATACACACATAGACACATACACACACATAAACACATACATACTCATAGATACACACACATACACATAGACACACACACATACACACACATATACACACACATACACACATAATGATGCATACACACACATACACACATACAGACACATGTACACACACATTCACACACATATATGCATACACACACATAGAGAGACATACACACACATACACATACATGCAAACATATTGCATATGCATATGCATACATACATACTTACATGCATATGCATACATACATACTTACATGCATACATAATGCACATGCTTACATACACATTCATAATGCATACACACACATACACACATATGCATACATAATGCATATGCATATGCATACATAATGCATATGCATATGCATACATAATGCATATGCATATGCATACATACATACTTATATGCATACATAATGCACATGCTTACATACATGTACATAATGCATACACACACACATAGACAATTACACACATGATGATGCATACACACACATACATATGCATACACACACATATGCATACATACATGCATACACATACACACACATAGATACATACATACACATACACACATACACACTCATAAACACACACACATACACATAGATACACACACATATACACACACATACACACATAGACACATACACAGGTAATGATGCATACACACATACACATGCATACATAGACACACATAATGATGCATACACACACATACATATGCATACACACACATATGCATACATACATGCATACACATACACACATAGACACATACACACACATAGATACATACATACAAATAAAAACATACACACTCATAGACACACACACATACACATAGACACACACACATATACACACACATAGACACATACACACGTAATGATGCATACACACATACACATGCATACATAGACACACATAATGATGCATCACACACATACATATGCATACACACACATGCATACATACATGCATACACATACACACATAGACACATACATACACATAGATACATACATACACATAAACACATAGACACTCATAGACACACACATACACATAGATACACACACACACATATACACACACATACACACATAATGATGCATACACACATACACATGCATACATAAACACACATAATGATGCATACATACACATACATATGCATACACACACATATGCATACATACATGCATACAAATACACACATAGACACATACACACACATAGATACATACATATACATAAACACATACAGACTCATAGACACACACACATACACATAGACAACACACACATATACATACACACATACACACATACACACATAATGATGCATACACACACATACACATGCATACACACACATATGCATACATACATGCATACACATACACACATAGACACATACACACACATAGATACATACATACACATAAACACATACACACTCATAGACACACACACATACACATAGACACACAAACACACGCACACATATACACACACAAACACACATAGACACTTACACGCATAATGATGCATACACACACATACACATGCATACACACATACACATGCATACACACATACAAACACATATACACACACACATACACACATATATGCATACATACACATATATGCATACACACACATAGAGAGACATACTCACACATACACATACATGCATATATATACATACATAATGCATATGCATACATACATGCATACACACACACACATATACACATACATACATACACACATATACACACACATACACACATAGACACATAAACACATAATGATGCATACACACACATACACATGCATACACACATACACACATATACACACACATACATACACACACACATGCATACATACACATACTTAATACATACACACTTACATATGTACACGTATATATATTGATTTCTAACCATTTTGTTTTATATGTTAGGTATTATGGATCCCAGTAGAGAGAGAAAGGTGAAACTCACTCTCATAAAAAGTCTTATGAGAGCAAGAGTTCTGTCTGATACTCTAGGGGCCATAATGTGTGATTACTCAGAGATGTCTGATGAGGAGCTGGATTATACGATCCAGATGCTTACCCAGCGATCAGACGAGGGCTCTTCTGTGGCTTCACATGCAGGAAGAGAGCTAGCTGCTCATAGGTATGTTTTGTTTTCATAAACTTTTTTAATGATATTATAACACATATTTTTTATTTATTTATAACACATAACTTTGGTTTGGATTTTTTATCTTTCAAATCATTCCTTGCTGTTGTGGTATCTTTTAGTCCAAGAAGATGCTGCCATAGTGAATAACCAATATTTTTGAATATATGCATAGGATCAAGAAGATGACATACTTTTAACTCTTTCCAATACTCCAAAGAATACCATATTGATATGTTCTCTGCGAGTGCCAATTTTCCTTTACCTCTGTTCACATACTCATTATCTGGATCATCACTGAAGATTTCTGCTTCTGGATCTATCAGAGGTCCATCTGTCCATTTTTTATACCAATCCATAGGCGTCATAGGTTTTGGATACTGGCCTGTTTCAAGCTTTCCATTAAAATGTATCGCTTCTCTTTTAGATCTTAATGGATGATCATCAGGCAAGAATCGTCGATGTCGAAGATAAATATTTTTGTTGAGATTCTTACTATAGATTGATCTCAACCAATCACCACAATATGGACAAGCTTTATAACCCTTAGTAGATATTCCTGCATCATAGAAAATGATAAAAATATAATTAGATTAAATCATATTTATTTACATGCATATTGAATAAAAAAATTACATCAATACTTGAACAAATGCCATATCCAAGAAAATCGTGAATAGTCCAAGCCACAATACCACGAACCATAATATGTCTTTCATTGATGCTTTTCGATACATCAATGACATTAATACCTCTCCATAACTCTTGAAGATCGTCAATGAGAGGAGCAAGATATACATTCATATCTTTAACTTGTCTTTTGCTTGGGATTAAAAGTGAAAGCATTAAATGTTCCTTTTTAATGCTAAGATATGGCGGAAGATTGTAGTTTATGACTACCACTGGCCATGTTGACCATTTACTGGATTTCATGGAGAATGGATTAACCCCATCTAATGCAACTCCTAACTTTAGATTCTGTGGATTTTGTGCAAATTCAGGCCATGTAGAATCAATATGCTGAAAAGCAACAATATCATGAGGAATTCTGATTATTCCATCAGTACTTTTGTGATCATGTCCCCAAGTCAAAAGATTTGATAATTCGGGGCTTTGAAACATATGTCTAATCCATGGAGCCAATGGAAAATGTCTCAATACCTTTTTTGGGATTCTACCTTCTTCACCCTTATATCGATGAGATTGACATTGGGGACATGTCAAAGAGTCTGCATATTCACCTCTATATAAAATACAATCGTTAGGACATGCATGTATACATTGATAATCTATACCAAGATTGTTGATTATCTTCTTCATTTCATCATGTGAGGTAGGAAGAATATTCTGACTTAGTAAAAACTTTTCAGATAATAACCTGTAAGTTTATCAAAAAAAGATATATTAAAAAAGGTAAATAAATAAATATACATATATACATGTAGGTTTTTATTCTTACTTTAGATAAGGTAAGAACAAGAACTTGAATTGAATGGAAACTTTTTGTCCGCACATCTTTTAAGACTATTAATGCATCTTTCTAAATATTTACACAAAATTTGATTGTTTTGGATGGCAGGATACGATTGTTTGTTTTGGACACATGAAGTATGTACCTTCATTGAATGATTTGTCGATTCACACTTTCAAACTGAACATATGTGTGAATCGACAAATCATTCATATCCTCCAAAACAAACAATCGTATCCTTCCATCCAAACAATCATATCCATTCAATTCAAGTTCTTCTTCTTATCTTATCTAAAGTAAGAATAAAAACCTGCATATATATATATATATATATATATGTATATATATATATGTATATATATATAAAGATAGAAAATTGAAAATTATACCTTAATAGTGTCGAAACAGATACATTACTCCATCCAAAACGATTTTGAAGGTTGAGAATAAGTAAGCTCGCACTTAGTCGTGTCAACGACTTCCTTCATGTACATGCTTTAGATATTCCTCTCGAAGATATTTCTCATTTTTATAAATATCAATGCTCTCACTGTCATTTTGATACCAATCCTCAATAAAATCTGCCATGCCATCATCTTCATCATTGTCACACAACTCTTGTACTTTATCGTCTTTTGAATATAGATCTTTCAACTTTGCATATTGCACAGGATTAGTTTTGCGTAGCCTCCTCATGGAAGCTTCTAATAGTCGTGGTCTTACTGGTAATTGTGAATGTTGTGGACGAATATCATCAACATCATACATTGGAATCTACACATATAAATAAAACTCATTAGTATTGTTGGAGCAAGTCTATGACAAGCCTAAGTATTGGCTTGAGTCTCACAAAGTCTTAGAAGAAGCTTTAAAAAGAAGACTATGTAAAGTTCACTTGTGAACTACCTCTTGTAACTTTTGAAGAGTTTACTTAATGTAAAAGTAAGAGAATCTTAAGTGGTTGAGTCCACTTGATCAAGAATGGAAAGAGGAGCCACGAATTCGTGATTTGTGGTAGGTAGAGAATCAAATCAATCATTGATTGATTGGAGAGTGATTGAGGGAAGTTAACCTCCCAAACTCAACTATAAATAGATGGCAGTTTTAGTCGTGGTTAGAGAGACCTATGTGAAGACCTCCAAGAGCCGAGCTTTATGCCATATCAAGGTGTGATTACAAGGTACACATATGTATCAGTAAGTCATTGTATTGTACAAGCAATATACTTTCATTTTCATGATTATTTGAGTTCATCTTTCCATGTTCTTGTGAAGTGTACTACTCACTGCCATTACTCTCAGTTTTCTCAGTCAGCTTGCAGAGATGTTTTCTCTGAGCTTGGTGCATTATTTTCAGTGATTTAACTTGGTAAAGCTAGCTCTATAAGTCTACTATATGCTCACAAATTTTCATGTCATTTGGAGGTTGCAATCGTCAGTTATGTGCATTTGAAGTCAACAGGGTCTGTTCATCTTCACTTCTCTGTCAGGTACCCGACTTTTTCACTCATCTTGTCAGAGCCATTTATCAGTGGTTACTTATCCAAATTCAGTGATTTAAAGCTTGTTAGATTCAACTTACTGTCTAGTATAACTATACAAATTTTCATAATCATTGAATTTCTACATTTTGAGTTATGTTGATTTTTCTGCTCACTGGTCTATTTCTGTAGCAGCCCGTGAAAATCGGGATGATGTCATCACTTGTTAAAACTCATTCTCAGTGTGTGGTTCATTATTTTTGATGAGATTACTCTTGAAAGTTAGCTCTTTAAGCTACCTAGATTTCCCCAAGAGGAATTAAGCTAATTGCTGCTGTGCTCAGAGAATTATGTAAAACACTAGACAGGTGTATGAACCAAGAATAGCAAGTTTTCACCTCTCAGCTAACTCCAACTTATCTGTTTTGATCTATCCTTTTGAGAGTGATCTTCCAAGGTACATAGGGTGTCTAATACATCCATTGGCAAGCTAAAAGGGCCCACCATATACTCCTGGAGTTCATTTGTCTGGTGTAGATCAAGGATTTTGCAACACCTCTTCATCTTCAAGCACATACCTATCCATCTCTTCACAGTGGTATCAGAGCAAGGTTGGACAACATGGCAGATGGATTTCCTTCATCAATTGACAAATTAGACAGAGGTAACTACTCAGCTTGGTCATTAAGAATGGAAGCCTATCTCCAAGGTAGAAGTTTATATGGTTATGTGGCTGGAGATGAAGTTATGCCAAGTTTCAGGAACAAAAGTCAACCAACACAAGAAGAGCAAGAAAGATTGAGCACATGGTGCTCCAAGGATGCACTTGCAAGGTCTTATCTTCTCAACTCTATCTCAGATTTTTTGTTGCCTCACATTAGGAGTTGTAAGACATCTCAGGAAGTGTGGGATGCACTTGAAGCTTTCTTTTCTTCAAGTACTAAAGCTAGGAAGCATCAACTATGGCTGGATTTCACAACTCTCAAGAAGGCTCCCAAACAAAATGTGACTGATTTTGTCACAAAGCTCAAGGACATAGCGGATCAGTTGGGAAGCATTGGAGAGGTAATAGATGAAGAGCGAATTGTAAGGCAGGTCATCAATGGCTTGAAGGCAGATGACAAGTGGGAAGCATTCACCACAGCTATGGATTTGTACATGGACATGCATGTACCTGATTTCAACACACTCATTGGACAACTACTTACTCAAGAGGCAAAGCTTATCAAAAATGGAGAAAGCTCTAGAGGTAATCAATCTTCAGCTTTATACACGGATAAAAGCAAGTCTAAAGATAACAAAGGAAAGGCAAAGAAAGTGGATGATGAAGCAGGTACATATCAAGCTAACTATGCAGGTAGAGGAAGACATGGCAGAGGTAGAGGAAGAGGAGGTAGACAAGGCAGGGGGAGATCCCAAGACTCCAACTCATGTTCTATTTGTGGATTAACTAATCATAAAAATGAAAATTGCTTTAGGAATTCCAGGAATCAAAGAGGCAGAGGATACAATAGAGGAAGTTATGGCTACTCAAGAGGAAGGTTCAACAACTACCGTGGCAACTACAACAACTACAATCATTCAAACTATCAAGGAGGCTACAAAGGAAGGAGAGACTACAATAACTACACAGAAGACTCAAACAAAGAGGATTCATTATTGATCATGAACATGGCTATGCCACAAGGTAAATCTGATGAGCATATTTTCTACATAGATTCAGGTTGTTCAAATCATGTGGCAGGAAATGTGGCACTCCTATCAGATTTAGAAGATCCAAGGAATAAGCATGAGGTACAAACAGGAGATGATACAAAACATCCTGTGGAGAAAATAGGCTATGTCAAAGCACCTGATGGAAACATCAACCTACTCAATAAGGTACTCTATGTCCCTACCATTACAAAGAATTTGATAAGTGTTGGGCAGATAGTAGAGAAAGGGTTGCAAGTCAGGTTCACAAAAGCAGGAGCATTTGTTGAAGATCCAAGTCAAGGATTCAGAAGAATTGCAAAAGGTGAAAAGAGAGGTAGATTGTTCACATTTGAATTACAGGACACTAGAAACATTGCTCTCTTTAATTATGGTAGTCAGACACTCACAGAATTGGAAGTATGGCACAAAAGGTTAGCACATATTGATGAAAGGTCATTAAAGCAAATCTGCAGGGACCAAAGTGTACTTGGACTTCCTAATTTTTCAAAACAACATATGATTTATAAGTGTAGTGCATGTCAATTTGGAAAGTCTCACAGGTTACCATTCATGAAGAAAGGTTATATGCATGGAGATCTCTTGGAGTTGGTTCATACAGATGTATGGGGACCTAGCAAGGAAGCTTCAATATCTAGATCAAGGTATTATGTTTCCTTTATTGATGATTGCAGCAGATGGACTATCCTATTCTTTATGAAACACAAAGATGAAGTTTTTTCATGTTTCAAAAGATATTTGGCTCTTGTGGAGAATCAAACAGGTAAATCACTAAAAAGGCTAAGGTCAGATGGAGGGGGAGAATACTTCTCCCGTGATTTTGATTCTTTTCTTCAAGAAAGAGGAATCAAAAGAGAGGTAACTACAAGGTACACTCCTGATCAAAATGGAGTGGCAGAAAGGAGGAATAGGACAATTGTTGAAGCTGCAAGGTCTATGTTAAATGAAAAGCATTTACCTAATTACTTATGGGCTGAGGCTGTATCTACAGCCACTTACTTGATTAACAGGTTGCCTTCAAAATCCCTTGATGGGATGACTCCATATGAGGCTTGGAATGGAAGAAGACCAAGCTTAGATCATTGTAAAATTTTTGGATGTATTACTTTTGCTCATGTTCCTTCACAGGTTAGAGACAAGATGGATCCAAAGGCGGAAAGGTGTGTATTTATTGGATATGACAACAATCAAAAGGGCTACAGGTTATACAACCCTACCAACAAAGGATTCTTGGTAAGCAGAGATGTAGTTTTTGATGAGAACAATTCATGGTATGAAGATTCATGCAGGAAGGTCAATTTACCATATAATCTTGAAGAAGATTTTCCAAAGCTTGGTAGAGAACAACCGAAGATTGAAGAACAAGACACCTCAGAGGATGATGAAGAATCTCAGATGGAAAAGATCAAAGCATGGAAGTCTAAAGGTAAAGCAAAATTGCAGGAACTTGGACATGAGGCAGAATCATCACATCATGGCCTAAGAAGATCTATGAGGGAAAAGAAAAAACCAGAAAGGTATGGGTTTGACACCTCATTAGTAACTAAACATTCTATCTACATAGCATAGGACATAAACCAAGAGGAGCCATCATCATTTGAAGAGGCCAAAGCAAAAACAGAATGGAAGCATGCAATGAAGGAAGAGATTGAAGCACTTGAGGAAAACAACACTTGGGATTTGGTGCCCAAGACTTCATCCATGAAGGTAATAGGCTCAAGATGGGTCTATAAACTCAAGAAGAATTCTGATGGTTCAATTAACAGGTATAAGGCAAGGCTTGTAGCAAAAGGCTTTGCACAAACTCAGGGAATTGATTATGAGGAGACCTTCTCTCCTGTGGCAAAGATGCCTACTATTAGGGTTTTGCTTAGTATTGCCTCTTCCAAGAATTGGAAGATACTTCAACTAGATGTAAAGAATGCATTCTTGAATGGTTGGATAACAGAAGAGGTATATATGGCACAACCACCTGGTTTTGAGAATCAAGTTTATCCTGATTATGTGTGTAAACTTAACAAAGCATTGTATGGTCTCAAGCAAGCTCCAAGAGCTTGGAATTTCAGGCTTGTTTCATTCTTGCAGGACAAAGGCTTTCGACCAAGCAAGGCAGATCCTTCACTCTTTATTACAAAGAGTAATTCTGAGGTCATCTACCTATGTGTATATGTAGATGATATTATATTGACAGGAAATGATGCAGATGGTATGAAGAAGATCAAAGATCAGATGAGAGAAGAGTTCAAGATAAGTGATTTGGGTTCACTTACCTACTTCCTAGGTTTGGAAGTTGTCTACAAAGATCATGGTTTGTTTCTCACTCAAAGAAAGTACATTAAGGACATGTTGGCAAAATTCAAGATGCAAGATTGTAAGATTGCAGGTACTCCAATGGAGGTCAATCACAAATTGAGCTCACATGAAGGTGAACTCATAGAGAACATCACATCATATCAAAGTCTAGTGGGTAGTCTCAACTATGCCACATTGACAAGAGTAGATATATGTTACAGTGTGAGTGTGCTAAGTCAATTTATGCACACACCAAGGAAACCACATATGGATGCTGCCAAAAGGATTCTCAAGTATCTCAAAGGAACCATAAATGAAGGACTTTATTATCCTTATGTATCTGATTTAGGTTTGAAGCTATTTTCTGATGCAGATTGGGCTGGCTTCAAGGAAGATAGAAGGAGCACTTCAGGTTATCTTACCTTTGCAGGTTCAAAGCTTATTTCATGGTCATCCAAGAAGCAACCCACAGTTGCTCTCTCTTCTACTGAAGCTGAATATAGAGGTCTTGCCATAACTACACAAGAAGCTATGTGGATGAAGACATTATTCAAAGATCTTGGATTGGAGTTTGGAACTCCAACTATTTTTGGTGACAATATGAGTTCTATTCACTTGGTTGCTAATCCTATTTTTCATGCAAGGACTAAACATATTGAAGTTCATTATCACTATGTACGAGAGAAGGTTCTAAGCAAAGAGATTCAAATATCATATGTGTCCACTCATCAACAATGTGCAGATATTCTAACCAAAGCATTGGATGGTACAAAGCTTTGCAAATTCAAGGCTATGATTGGTTTGCAGGTAATCTTGGAAGATTGAAGACCTCAAGCATACTTGGCTTGAGGGGGAGCTGTTGGAGCAAGTCTATGACAAGCCTAAGTATTGGCTTGAGTCTCACAAAGTCTTAGAAGAAGCTTTAAAAAGAAGACTATGTAAAGTTCACTTGTGAACTACCTCTTGTAACTTTTGAAGAGTTTACTTAATGTAAAAGTAAGAGAATCTTAAGTGGTTGAGTCCACTTGATCAAGAATGGAAAGAGGAGCCACAAATTTGTGATTTGTGGTAGGTAGAGAATCAAATCAATCATTGATTGATTGGAGAGTGATTGAGGGAAGTTAACCTCCCAAACTCAACTATAAATAGATGGCAGTTTTAGTCGTGGTTAGAGAGACCTATGTGAAGACCTCCAAGAGCTGAGCTTTATGCCATATCAAGGTGTGATTACAAGGCACACATATGTATCAGTAAGTCATTGTATTGTACAAGCAATATACTTTCATTTTCATGATTATTTGAGTTCATCTTTCCATGTTCTTGTGAAGTGTACTACTCACTGCCATTACTCTCAGTTTTCTCAGTCAGCTTGCAGAGATATTTCTCTGAGCTTGGTGCATCATTTTCAGTGATTTAACTTGGTAAAGCTAGCTCTATAAGTCTACTATATGTTCACAAATTTTCATGTCATTTGGATGTTGCAATCTTCAGTTATGCTCATTTGAAGTCAACAGGGTCTGTTCATCTTCACTTCTCTGTGAGGTACCCGACTTTTTCACTCATCTTGTCAGAGCCATTTCTCAGTGGTTACTTATCCAAATTCAGTGATTTAAAGCTTGTTAGATTTAACTTACTGTCTAGTATAACCATACAAATTTTCATAATCATTGAAGTTCTAAATTTTGATTTATGTTGATTTTTCTGATCACTGGTCTATTTCTGTAGCAGCCCGTTAAAATCGGGATGATGTCATCACTTGTTAAAACTCATTCTCAGTGTGTGGTTCATTATTTTTGATGAGATTACTCTTGAAAGTTAGCTCTTTAAGCTACCTAGATTTCCTCAAGAGGAATTAAGCTAATTGCTGCTGTGCTCAGAGAATTATGTAAAACACTGGACAGATGTATGAACCAAGAATAGCAAGTTTTCACCTCTGAGCTAACTCCAACTTATCTGTTTTGATCTATCCTTTTGAGAGTGATCTTCCAAGGTACATAGGGTGTCTAATACATCCATTGGCAAGCTAAAAGGGCCCACCATATACTCCTGGAGTTCATTTGGCTGGTGTAGATCAAGGATTTTGCAACACCTCTTCATCTTCAAGCACATACCTATCCATCTCTTCACAAGTATTCCATAAATGAATAAAAAGTAAACTTCAAATATAAAATTAAATATATAACTTATTAAATATGGATAGAAAATTTTTATTCTCTCACGAAAAGGTGCTCTTGGAGGTCTACGCCATCCATAATTCACTAATAGTTCATCACCAGCATGTAATGTAGTAATAGCATTGAAAACTATGTATCTTGATACATCTCTACTCATGTATGGTGATTCATGACTATTTTCACGCTCCTCAAATGTGCAATTAGTCCTTGAACTATTATGTAACCCTCAACTACTATTTATTAATCCTGCTATATTTCCATGTGTGTAAGGTCTTCCATCAATATATAATCTTTCAATTTCAGCATGTAAAATCCTTCTACTAGTAAGGGATGCTGCGTTCAAGCATATTCCATAAGTACTCATGCTTTGAACATAACGTGAAAGTCAATGCCAATCTCCCCATCCATATATAGGACCACAAAATGACATAAGAGTGACTTCAGAGTTCAGAGGCACATACAAATCCTCTACAATAAAGAGACCACGACCAGCCAGCATTAGTAATAGTGGATGGAGCAATCATATAACGATCACCCCAAAAGTTGGAAACCTCTCCATCTAAAGGAAGTGGTCCTCTATTCCATCCTCCATATCTTCTTCTATCATATGTTTGTACTAAAAAATGATCACGAGCTGGCAATGGATAATCTCCATCTGTTTCATTCTCTAAACCAGGAGGTAGAGGATTTCTAGAAACCTCTGCTTGTAATTGATGAACAACAAGTCCATGACGTGTACGAGGTATATTAACATTATGAGAAAAATCATCATCATCATCATCATCGAGCAAGTATTCATGTATATCAACAATAATTTGATTTTATATATGGTTTTAAAATAAAATAATGACATTAATATATATAGAAAATACATACCCAAGCATTATCACGTTGACTAGGTGATGGTGCACGCTCAAAAGTACCATACTCTGCCTCATGTTCAATACATTCCAATCGTGGTCTTTGATACGTGCCATAACAAGAGTTCCACCAACATATAATATGCTCTTCATAGTAAAATTCATCATAATTCCTATCAGAGGACACATGTGAAGTCGTTGCATGGGTAGGAGGTGGTGGAGTACCCTCTGATTGATCAGACTCTGCACATAATAAGAAACATAAAAAAAAATATAAGTTATGTATCCATCAAATATATTTAAAATTAAATATTTCATATACTTACAGTATAAAGTCGTTGCATGAAGAGGAGACGGTGGTGGAGTTCCATCTGATTGATCAGAATCTACAAATAATGGTATTTGATATTAATAATTTGATTATCTACATAAACAAAAAATTCACATATACATATTTACACATACACACATATTCACATTTACACATACACACATATTCACATATACACAACTACATATTATTGTGGGATAAATGCATGTATTTTGTATGAATGAGTGTATATGCATGCATGTGTCTGTACGTATATATGTGGATATGTATATGTATGTTTATGTTATATGTATGTTTATGTTATATGTATGTATATGTGTATATGTATACATATATGCATGCGTATATGTTTGCATGTATATGTGTATGTGGGTATGTGTATGTGTATGTGTATGTGTGTATATATGTGTATGTATTATGACTTTTTTTTTTGTTTGAGATTAAATTAACAGGAGATATTGTATGGTCGGAAAAAAATAAGAGGCGAGCTAACATACCACCTGAGTCGTGGCAGTTTTTTCATAGACAGATACATCTTTAGGAGTCATTCCTCAGCAGAAGGTACACAAATTAATAGTTTATATTTATAATTTTTATATATTATAGTACATTTAATTTATGTATTTTTTTCTTGAATAAATAGGCTACTGCAAAGAAGAGAGTGGAGTCGGGCCACACATCGCACCTAGGCGAAATGGGCCATAATGGTTTTGTAGCTACGTTTGTAAGTATATGTGTTATTGTGAGTATATTTTTTATTTTAGTTAAAATGCAAGCAACTAATGTTTTTTATTTGTTTCATTGCAGCGGAAGGATTATGGCCGATATCCTACGAAACAGGAGATCGAGTATGCTACACATTTTGGATATCGGCGTTTGAGCGAGTATATGCAAGATCATCCTAATGCCTTTGTGAGTATTTTTAAATTTTATATAATTATTTTGTTTTTATGAATGTTTTCATTATTTTATTTATTTATGTTTGTTATATGTAATATAGGAGTATTATGGAGAGACAAATATGGATGAGGTGGAGAGACAGACACAGGAGGGACGATCTCCATCGTCACAGGGTGATCATGAAGATGAGGATGAGGAAGATCAGAATGATCATGATATTGCTGATGATGATGATGATCATGATGATGATGATTAGAATTTTAGTTGATTATGACATTGGATTATATGTATTTACATATAAATAAATAAATAAATAAATAAATAAATAAATATATATATATATATATATATATATATATATATATATATATATATATATATATATATATATTTATTTATTTATTTATTTATTTATTTCAGTTATGTTTTGAATTGTGTGTATGGTATTAAGTAATGAAGAGTTTTGTTCTATTGATTGTTATTATTGTTTATATTAGGCATGTGTTTTAATACTCTAATTATGTATGTGTGTGTATATGTATGTATGTGCATGTTCATGTATAAGTGTATATGTGTGTATGAGTATGTGCATACGCATGTGTATGTACGTATGTGTATATGTATATGCATGTATATGTATAACTCTATGTGTATATGTGTGTATATGTGTGTATGTGCATGTATATGTGTATATGTAGGTATGTGCATGTGTGTGCATGTGTATATGTGTTTTAATAATTTAATTATATAATTCATTCATATGTGTGTACCTAAGTGTATATGTATGTGTGTGTATATGCATATGTATGTATGTGCATGTGTATGTGTGTGTATATGTATGTATGTGCATGTGCATGTATAAGTGTATATGTATGTATCAATATGTGCATGTTCTTGTGTATGTGTGTGTATATGTATATACATGTATATGTATAACTCTATGTGTATGTGTGTGTATGTGCATGTATATGTGTATATGTAGGTATATGCATGTGTGTGTGCATGTGTATATGTGTTTTAATACTTTAATTATATAATTCATTCATATGTGTGTACCTAAGAGTATATGTATGTGTGTGTATATGTATGTATGTGCATGTGTATGTGTGTGTATATGTATGTATGTGCATGTGCATGTATAAATGTATATGTGTGTATGCGTATGTGCATGTTCTTGTGTATGTGTGTGTATATGTATATGCATGTATATGTATGTGTGTGTACATGTATATGCATGTATATGTATATGTGTGTATATGTATATGTATATGTATATGTGTATGTATATGTATATGTATATGTGTATATGTATATGCATGTGTATATATATGCATTGTATATGTATGAAACATGCATGTGTATGTGGATGTGCACATACATGTATTTGCATATATGTTTATATATATATATATATATATATATATATATATATAATAATGCATGCATGGACGTCTTTTTATGTGGTTGTAGGAATGTTTGTGCATATGCATGTGTATATGTGTGTATGTTTAAGTGTATGTGCACATGTATCTAGGTGTATATATGTGTGTGTATGTGCATGTGTATATATGTATATGTGTGAAAGTGCATCTTCATCATGTATAAGTGTATGAGTGCATATCAATAAGTGTGAGTATGCTATGTAATGAAAATAACACAATTCAAATGATCTACAAAGAATAGAAATTGTACTTACAATTTTTAGCCATACTTTTTGCTTGAGTAGCTTCTTGAGTAACCTGCAATAAAGAGAGAAAGAAAAGAGAGAGAGAGAGAGAGAGAGAGAGAGAGAGAGATCTAGAGAGAGAGAGATCTAGAGAGAGAGAGAGATCTAGAGAGAGAGAGAATTCAAAGAGAGAAAGATGTAGAAAGAGAGAAACAAAGACAGAGGGAGACAATAAGAGAGAGCTTAGGCAAAACAACAATTCTGCATATACTTGCTTCAGCTCCTAAGCGCAGCGCAATTGCGAACGGTGGAGAGCTCTTTGATCGGATGCGTGAAAATGCCGATCGTAGAGCCTCCAACATTTTAATTTTTGTCCGTCAACAGATTGTTGTGTAAGCGATGCTATTCGTCGTCGAATATGCGACAATTTTTAGCGTCGCTTATGCGACGGCATGTAACATCACCTATGCGACGTAGGAAAGCGTCGCTTATGCGACGCTTTTAAATTGCATCATTTTAGCGACGTTGTATGGGAAGTTCACAATCCCATCGCTTCACAAGTCGCAAATACCATCGTTTTATGCGTCGTTTAATCGACGGTCGATGCGCGACGCTAATTACGATGCAAGTTGCAATTTTATAGCGACAAAATTCTGTCGCCTTAACCGTCGCTATACGCTCGTATTCCTTGTAGTGAACTAGACTTGATGAGAACTGATATTGTTCAATGAGATGAATGGATACCTCAAGGAAGTGAGGTGGTACTCCTAAAAATTGCTTTGTACTAGCCCTAATTCCGTTCAGAGTTATAAAGTAGGCCCTTTTAGCTTGCGAATGATACGAAGAAAGTTCCTATGTACTTTGGAATTGATACTTGAAACAATTAATCCAAAAAACAATAGTTCAAGAATAACTAGTGTTGAAAAACCTTGCTATTTTAGTCATACACCTACTAATTCTTTTACTCGGAGCTCACAACAAGTAACAATTAGTAAAATTCCTTTTCGACGAATTCAATTAGATTAGATAGCTAATGATTTCAAGTGGAATCATTTAAAATGGTCAACTATGCTCTCAGAAATAACTTTAGCAAGTCAAATCTTATCCCCAATATTTTAGGGAACAACGAGTAGATGCCCACTGAGCACTTCGAAGGTGATTTCTCCCTAATTCCTAAATTAAATGCCTTGAATTTTATACAACACAAATTAGACTTCAATTTTGTTGCAACAAGCCAAAGATTATGTGAAATGGTTGATTATTCACTGAGATATGGCCAGACGACATTGACTACTCTGAGTATCCATAGCAGAGAAGTAGATAAAGATGTTCAATGAGCTATATGTATTATAGAACATAATTGTACAGAGTCATTGGCATATAATGATGCTGAATATTGATGAATTGAGTGAGCTATAGTGTGAGCTACTCAAGTTCTACAAGTGATCAAGGAGTGAGCTCTGAATGAGGTACACATGCAAGATTTTTCAAGATCCTTTTATAAGTGTTACTTCTAAGTTTGAATTTGAAAAACTTTTGGCTCCAAACAAAAAATGACTCCACTGATTTAGGAGATATTCCTTCAATCTTGAAGTCGTAGCTAATATTCTTCCTAACTCCACGAGTTATAAGCTTTTACAAGATTCTCCAAAAAATTAATGTTTTACAATGGTAAATGATCAAGTAGTTACAAGCTATAGTCACATGAATCATCAAGTGCTAGTTCCACACAATGTCTTCCATGCTAAGACAAATGTGTAGGCTTGAACATTTGCACCAACAACTCCCCCTCAAGCCAAATACCTTGGCTTGCATTGCATTGGTTCATCAATATTCTTGAATATCGTGTAATCGAATCATGGTTTTAAACTTGCAAAGCTTAGTACCATCAAGTGCTTTAGTTAGCAAATCAATGCACTACGTATTTGTAGATACATATGCTAGTTGAATCTTTATGCTCAAGAATTTCTCTCTAACATAGTGATAGTGCACTTCTATATGCTTAGTTCTTGCATGATAAATGGGGTTGGCTGCAAGATGCAAAGAACTAGTGTTATCATCAAAGATCATTGGTGAATGAGTGTGAAGTACCAAATCTAAGTAGAGCAACCTAATCCAAATAGCTTCTTATGTAGCATTTGCTAATCCCTAGTACTCAGTCTCTGTTGAAGATAGAGCAAGATTTGGTTGCTTCTTAGAAGACCATGAGATGGGTTTATCATGTGTAAAAGATAAATAGTTAGAAGTACCTCTTCTAGCATCCTTGCATCCTGCCCAATCCGCATCTGAGTACAACTTTATGTCCAAATCTGATGTGTATGGAAAGTAAAGACCTTGATTTTGAGTACCTTTGAGGAAAACTCTTCTAGCAGCTTCCAAGTGAGGTGCTCTACGTTTATGCATGAATTGGCTCATAACACTTACTCCATAACATGTGTCAATCCTTGTTAATGTTGCATAGTTTAGACTCCCAACTATGCTTTGATAACCTTCAATGTCTTCAAGCAAGTCACATTCATGAGCACTCAATTTATGATTTACCTCCATAGGGGTGCTAGCTACTTTTGCATCCTCCAATTGGAACTTCTTCAACATGTCCCACACATATTTCCTTTGAGTAATGCAGATTCCAGAGTTAGTGTATGCCAACTCAAGTCCAAGAAAGTATTTTAGAAACCCTAGGTCACTGATCTTAAACTCTTGCACTATCTTTTTTTTTTTTGTTTAATGCCATTGGCACCACTACCTGTAAGAATGATTTCGTCCACATATACACATAAATATATCACTTTTGCGTTACTCCTCTTGATAAACAAAGAAGAATCTCCCTTGCTTATCATGAATCCTTGGCCTTGAAGATAGGTCCGAAAAAATGACAGGGATAGACTTTCAATCAAAAAGCTTTCGATGGAAAGTTTTTTTGAAGAAAAAGATCTCCATGGAAACATTTATGATCGAAATTTCTTTCGATTGAAACTTTATCGAGAACTCATTTTGCACATGTTTGAGAGTCTAGAGAGCTTGCGACTTTTCTTCAAAGATAAAATTAGTGTTTTTGTTTTATAGATTTGAAAGTACGTATATGCATATGTGTGTATGTATGTGCTTGTCATACACACATATGCATACACACACATGCACACATATACACACACAAACATGTACACATGTACACATGTACACACAAAATCATACACACACATATAGATACTTGCACATATACACACACATACACTCACATGCATAGATACACGCATATGCATACATAGATAGACATGTATACACACATGCACATACATACATACATATGCATATACACACATGCACATACCTACATATGCATACACACATGCACATGCATACATATGCATACACACATGTGCATACATACTTACTTGGATTCATACACACACATGCATATGTAACATACACACATGCATATGTAACGTACACACATGCATATGTATATATACATAAATACAAGCACATACACACAATAAATCGACTTGAGCCTAAAAAAAAGCGAAGTTAAGTATTCAAATGATTCAAGTTAACAATTGATAATGATCCCTTTTAAATGGGAAATTTCTACCTTTATACTCAGCTCAAAATCAATCAACATTCAAAATAACCTATACAAATATAAAAAAGTAAAAATTCATTATTATGTGCTTGAAAAAATATTAAACTATATCATAAAAAGTAAAATATTTTACTACCTGTTTATATCTCTTTTGTCGTAAGTATCGAAAGTTTGAGTGCATAAGTCGATTTCTATCAGAACTTGGCCATAACAAGTCCCACTTGATGCTATTATCTCAATAAGACTATTTCTTTCTTCCAAACAAGTCCCTCTTGATGTGATTGTCTTGATGCCAATATCTCAGGCTAACATAAGGTTTGTGTTGTATCAATACAATACAACTTCTTAAAGAAGATCTATGGATATGTGAATTTGTATTGTATTAATACAACATGAACCTTCTATTAGCTGAAATACATTGTCCAAGATGCCATTGATCTTCACTTGTTGATACCTTCTCAACCCTTGAATTATAAAAAAGAACACAAAACCTTTTTCAACAATTACAATAGTTTTTAATTGAGAATCATACACAGATATGCACATACACAATCATATTTGATTTTCACTTGCAATTATATAACATACACACACATACACATACACACTTGCATACACATACTTTCATATGCACATACATACACACACATATATATGTATGTATATGTATATATATATATATATATATATATATATATATATATATATATATATATATATATATATATATATATATATATATATATATTATATATATATATATATAGAGAGAGAGAGAGAGAGAGAGATACTTACACATATACATACATGCACATACACATACACATACACATAGTATTGTGAAGTACGAATCAATATTGATTCAAACAATCACAATAAATTTTTATTCACAATCATACACACACATATACTATTGTGAAGTAAGAATCAATGTTGAATCAAACAATCGCAATAGATTTCACTCATAATTATACACTCAAATACGCATACATATACTATTATGAAGTAAGAATCAATATTGATTCAAACAATCACAATACATATTACTCACAATCATACACACACATACATATACTATTGTGAAGTAAGAATCAATGTTGAGTCAGACAATCACGATGCAAACAAACCTGAGTCAATACAGAAGAGGTGCTCATCATTCATCCATTGTTTTGAGGTCATATTCATAATGAGAAGAGAATCCTCTTCATCCTCTCTATAGTAATTGAAGTCTTTTCTTGATTTGTATCCTCCTTGATAATTGTTGTTGTAGCCATGGTTGTAACCTTGATTATGATTGAATCTTCCTCTTGATTGTGAGTAGCCACCTCTTTGGAATCCTCTTCCTCTCTGATTCTTGAAGTTCCCATAGCACTCATCTATTGAGTGATTAAACAATCCACATATATTGCATGGGGACGAGTTGAAAGGTCTCACCCTACCTTGCTTACCTCCTCTACCCCTTCCTCTTGAGTTCCTACCTCTCCCTGCCTTGTTAGCTTGAGAAGTAGCACCTTTATCTTCAAACTTCTTGCTTTTTCCTTTATCCTTAGACTTTCCTTTATCTTTATAGAGGGCAGAAGAATTCTTACCTCTTGATGTTTCACCATTTCTTTTGAGCTTGGCCTCATGGGCGAAGAGTTTCCCCATAAGAGTGGTTAGATGAGGGATTTGCATATCCATATAAAGATCCATTGCAATGGTGAACGATTCCCACTTATCATCTGCCTTTATGTTGTTGATTATCTGTCTCACTATTTGCTCCTCCTCAATCTCCTCTCTTATGCTTGCCAACTGATCAGCCACATCCTTCACCTTATTCACATACTCTGAAACATTCTATTCAAGTTGATTCTTTTGAGTAGTAAACTCCATCCACAATTGATTTTTCGTAGCTCTTGTATTGGAAGAAAAGTATGAAGATAGAGTAACCCAAGTCTCTTGGAAAGTTTTGCAATTCTTAATATGAGGAAGAGGAAAGTCAAAGATAGAGTTAAGTAGATATGACCTGGCTAAAGCATCCTTGGCACACCATGAGTTGAGTCTTTCTTGCTCCTCTCTTATAGGCTGATCTTTGAATCTAAATATGGGCATCTCCTCATCTCCTGATATGTATCCCTAGAGACTTCCTCCTTCTAGATAGGTCTTCATCCTCAAAGACCATGCTGGATAATTATTCCTATCCAATTTGTCAATGAAAGAAGGGAAACCATCTCCCATTTTACCTCAACTTGATATGATACCACTGTTGAAAGAGATGGATGGATACCTCAAGGAAGTGAGGTGGTACTGCTAAAATCTACTTTGTACCATCCTTGATGCACTTGAGAGTTATAAAGTAGGCTCTTTTAGCTTGGAAATGCCATCAAGAAAGTACTTATGTAGTTTGGAATTGATATTTGAAACAATTAATCCAAAACAGACTAGTTCAAGGATAAGTAGTGTTGAAAAAGCTTGCTATTTTAGTCATACACCTGCTAATTCTTTTACTCTGAGCTCACAACACAGTAAAAATTGGCAAAATTCTTTTTGCGGGAATTCAATTAGCTTAGATATATAATTATTGCAATCAAAATCACTTAAAATGATCAACTAAGCTATGAGAAATAACTTAGCAAATGAGATCTTACCCCCAATATTTTAGGGAACAACCAGTAGATGACCAGTTAGCACTTCGAAGGCAATTTCTCCTTGATGCCTAAACTAAATGCCTTGAGATGTTTACATCACAAAGTAGAATTCAATTTGGTTCCATTAAGCTAAAGATTATGTGAAATGGTTGAGTATTCACTACGATATGGCTATAAGAAGTTGACTCTTCTTAGTAGTCATAGCATAGAAGTAGACAAAGATGTTCAATGAGCTAAATGTATTATAGAACATACTTGTAGGGAGTCATTGGCCTGTAATGTTGCTCAATACTAATGAACTGAGTGAGCTATAGTGTGAGCTACTTAAGTTCTACAAGTGATCAAGGAGTGAGCTCTGAATGAGGCACACACACGAGAATTCTCAAGATCTTTTTATAAGTGTTACTTCTAAGTTTGAGTTTGAAAAAAATTTGGCTCCAATCAAAAAGTGACTCCATTGATTTAAGAGATATTCCTTCAATCTTGAAGTCATAGCTAATATTCTTCCTAACTCTAGGAGTTATAAGATTTTACAAGATTCTCCAAAAAATCAATGTTTTACAATGGTAAATGATCAAGTAGCTATAAGCTATAGTTCACATGAAGCATCAAGTGCTAGTTCCACACAATGTCTTCCATGCTAAGTCAAATGTGTAGGCTTGAACATTTGCACCAACAGATATGTGAACAGTAGACACTAGAATCTAAGTAGTTAAAGTATAGAAAATGAGTGAGTACACATAGAAAAATCGATTTCACAATATCCCTTGTAATGAAGAAATTGCAATAGTAGACAATAGTCAGAAATGTTCTTGAAGGAATGTATCAAAATATATATATGCTAATGATCATATGATACAATAGAAGTGTAGTAGACTAATCATACATGAAACAATCTCAATGTATGTTCAATTATATATCTCAATGTCTCTCAAAATAGCTCTCTTATCTTGCAACTAAAAATGTGTGTACTTATACACATGTTCTAAGTTTGAGATTGAATTTTCCCTCACCTAAAAGTGATCCTATCCTTTAGGGATTATTTGAACTGATGCTTCCTACCACATGATTTGTGGGGTTAGCTCCCTAATTGATGGAATTTAATCCCACAGATTTGCACACTAGAAGTGAAATGAACCCAATACTTAGGTCCTTCATACACCTTTTTTGCTACCATGTAGCAAAACAGTGATTTACCTACCTTACACCAAGCCTAATCTCGTAAGCCTTTATCCAAAATTATTATGGCACATAAGCTTTCTAAAAACCTATATAACACCACAAATGGATTTTTTTAGCTTAGTCAACAACTCTATACAAAACAAACTATGCAGAGATGTAGGATATGCAGAAATTAGGGTTGTAGAGATACACCATTTTCTCTGCACATAAACCTGATTTCAAGAAGTCCTCTTGGGGAACTTAAGACATATATGAGATAAAGAATGCACTTTAAATCTCTTGAATGGACTATTTACACAAGGAGTTACAACTACTATAAGCACGCTATGTCTAGACTTGCAAGAGACTATAGGGGGTTTGGGCTTGATAGCTCCTCCATACTCCTCCTCTGTGCATGTAACACCCTCCTCTACATTTTTTCTAGCTTTGATATATGTGTTTTTAACTCCTTGAGCCCTGAACGACTCTCTCCTTGAGCCTCCTTGAGTATATGCCTATCGGTCTCCAATGACCTACAAGACTTCCATGCATTTGATAACTCTTCATCTTCTTTTATAGCTTTTGAATGCCTCTCCTGACTTTTCCACCACCTTAGGACTGCCTTGCCCAACCTTTCCTAACCTTGAGACTACCCTAAGTGATGTGAGTCGTGATTTTTATCCACAATAAGGTCTTTTGACCCCTTTATCCACCTAAAACTTGCATAGTTCATAGTTACAACACTCCCCCCTCAAGCTTAAGGTGGTAGTGGCAATATCAAGAAAGTTCATAGCCTTTGAAAATGTTTTTCACTTGGTCACATCCAAGATTTTGGTTAAGCTATCTCCAACTTTGTCCTTTGCACCTACAAAATGAACGTTAATGTCCCCACTTGCACCTACAAAATGAACGTTAATGTCCCCACTTGTATTACCCTTACATAATGGTAATACATCTCAATGTGCTTGCTTCTTGCATGATACATGGTATTCTTAGCAAGATGTAGGCTTGATATGTTATATCCATAAACTGGAATTGGTCCAAGTTGTATACGAAAATCTTTGAAGAGCTTCCTAAGCCACATTGCTTCACATTTAGTGAGGGCTAAAGCTCTATATTCAGCTTCTGTTGAAATCAATGCACCTATGGGATGCTTTTTGCTCATCCATGAAATTGCTTTTGTACCTAGCATGAAAACATAGCCAGAAGTTGACCTTCTATCATCAACATTCCCTAACCAATCTACATCACTCTCTGCCCAATCTTCATCACTCTATGCTCTTACTTGAAGTTCTTCATCATACTTTTATAGCAACCCATAAGTAGTTGTACTCTTCACATACCCTAACACTCTCTTTGCATGATTGACATGTGTATCTATGGTTGCATGAATGAACTAAGATAGAACTCCAATTATGTAGCACAAGTCAGATCTTGTGAGTGTATCATAGATCAGTAATCCCAAAATGCTCCTATATAGTGTAAGGCCTTCTAGTTTCTTACCATCTTCCTTTATTAACTTGACATTTGAATCCATAGGTTGAGCTTTTGGTTTGCAATTTTTCATGCCAAACATAAACAACACATCTAGAAGATACTTCTTTTGAGAGAGATAGATACCTTATTTCGCATAGATCATCTCAATGTCAAGAAAGTACTTTAATACACCTAGATCTGAGATTTTGAACTCTCTTCCAAGATTCTCTTTACTGGTCTTGATCCTTGCATTATCATCATATGTCACAAGGAGATCATCTACATATATGTGTTGAGCCCATAAAAGTCATGTTGGTCAACGTCAACTGCAGTCAAAGTCAAGGTCAAAGTAAACTGGTCAAAGTCAACAACATCAAGGTCAAAGTCAACAGGTGCAAAGTCAAAGTGCTAAAGTGCAATTGTCAAAGTGCATAGGTAGTGCACAATTAATTGTCCACAAAGGGTAAATTGGAGAAAGTGGGTTGCAGGTTGCAGAGGTATTTTCTCTAATTTCCCTAAGGTTCAAAGTGTGTCTTAAAGTGTTTTGAAAGGTACATGTGAACCCCCTCTTATGTGAAAAAGTGAATACTTAAAAGGAAAATGTGAAGGTATGTGAAGCGGCAACGTACGAACAGGTGAAAGTATGGCCCCCCATTAAAATTTTTGGTTTTAGTTTAAAGTCACTACAGGACAAAACAGTGAGTCGTTGGCTACCACTTGTGAAGACAATCTTGGGACATCAAAGTGAGCACCAAGATACTATTGCAATTAGGAGTGTACGTGATCGACACACTCAAATCAAGGCAAGGTCTATTCTTGGACCAATCTTAGAGTAAGCAAGAGAAGCATAGTCTAAGTGAAGCAAGAGAGAGAAGTGCAAGAGTCACCAGAGTGCGACGCAGAGAAGTGGAAGTGCAAGGTGCATGGAGAGTGACTAAGGATTTGTGCAGAGAGGGCTAAGCTAGTCCCCCAAGGATCTCAAGGTCTCTTTGTAGTGTGCACGTGCGCACAGAAGGTATTCATTCCTCCCCCTTAGTGGAAGCTTGGTGCAAGGTGTGCACAAGGATAAGCTTGAAGCAGGTGGAGGTCTGGTGCAGAGGAGGCCGGCAGCAAGAAGACTTTGGGATATTTGGTATTTTGTAATTGAGCACTCTGTGTGATTGTGCAGAGAAGTATTGGCTTGTATTGTGCTTCAAAAATTGTAATTTTCTTACTGTAATCAATCGGCAGAAGCTTCCAAGGTGTATTTCCTCTTCTGGTCTTTTCCTTTTCTCCTACAAACCCTCAATTTCCTTCTTGTCTAAGAATCCCCCAACAAAATTAGGCACGCACGATGGGACTTCCAAGGAGATTTGAGCTTAGGAGAAACCAAGTGCAAAGTATAGCAGAGGTCACGTGTCTACGGTGCTACTACAGTGCTACTTTCATCAAACAAAAGGTAAATACTCTTATCAAGTGTCTCATATTAAGTGGGCTATGAGCCACTCATGACCGCAACCTGGTCCCAAACATTGAGGGTCACCTGCAAGCAGACAAGAAGGAAGGTTGTTAGAAGGTCCTCAAGTCCAGTCTCTTCAACCTCATCAGTAAAGAGCATGGCAGGTCAGGTAGACTTGGAAACTTTACTCTCTAGATTAAATATAAAGTTTCCTTCTTTCAAAGGCCTAGCTCAAGAGGATCCGGATGAACACATTAGAAGGTTTTTGGCACTATGTAACACTAGAGGCCTAATGGGTAGGGAGGATGCCTTTTTGATTCTCTTACCTGCCACATTAGAAGGATTAGCTGATAAGTGGTTCAGCCAGTTTGCTGAAAACCATTTTACCACTTGGGATGTGATGAAAGATGCATTTAAAAATCAGTTCCAGCATGGCAACACTGCGGAGATTATCATAGAAGAACTAGAAAATTTGAGATTGGGTCCAGGAGAAAAGTTCCGAGAGTTTGTGACTAGGGCCAAAGCACTAATGGCTAAATTGCCAGATCCACCACACGATTTTTTTGTTAAGAAATGGTTAGTTAAGCCCCTACTAGTGGCCACCCAATGCAAAATAAAGGAATTAGTGTTACCTACAGCCTCCATAGAGGAGTTCATTAACATAGCCACACGCTTGGAGCAGATAAGGCACCAGTATGGAGCAACTTCTTCCCAGTGATCCAGCTAAGGAAGGAGTTGGAGGGCTTAAAAAGAAATAAGCCCTACAAAGAGGAGGAGAATGTTGTTGCTCAGTTGAGAAGGGAGATTGAAGCACTAAAGCTCCAAAAGGAGGAGGAGGCCCAAGCAGAGGAATTGGCTTAGCTGCGACAGGAGCTGCAGGAACTCAAAGGGAGTGGCATCAAGAGTGGACTTTGGTGTTCCATGTGCAGCAAGCAAGGTCACATAGTAAGTGAATGTCCTCTGTTAAGTGTGACTTGTCAATTATGCAGGAAAGTTGGCCATGAGGCCCATGAATGCCAATCAAGGGGAATGTCTGCAACGACATACTGGACACAAGGAGGACCCCCAACACCAGCAAATGTGATGGCTGCTGCGCCAAATCAAGGTACCAACTATAATCCTAGACAGAGGGATAATTTTGGAAATGGGCCTAGAAGGCCAATTATTTGTTTCAGATGTGGAGACTGTGGGCACTATCAAAGTAGGTGCACTCTTCCAAAAAATGCCCCTCCTTGCAGAAACTGCCCAGAGGCCAGAGACCACTATACAAATTGTTGTCCTAAGAATCAAGCCTCTTCATCCGGGCCCCATATTCAAATGATTTCTGTACACAAAGAAGAAGCGTTAGATCAGGTCAATGTGCCATCTCCATCTACCAGGGTGGTGCATTTAGAAGAAATTGAATCTTTTACGGTGCAGACAAGAAGCAAGGGGAACGCTCAAGTGGAAATAGGTCAAGAATCAATGATTAATGGATTAAACAGAGACAAAGGTGTGTCTGAAGACAAAGCCACCACAAGTGCAGATACAAGGCAAAAAGAAAATTTCACAGGTACCAGTGATGCCATTGAATATGCATTCAACAGGGCTCATGAGGAGTTTGATAAGTCAAATGCAGCCCATGCTCTTAAGGAATCAGAAGCTTCCAGACTGCTCAAGTCCATGAAAAAGGAGGTTAGTATTTTTTATTTAATAAAGATGGATGGGAAGTTCAGGTAAGAACTCTTGCAGATAATTGATGAAATGTCCACAACAAGCTTGGTGGCAAAGGCTGATGTTATGCATAAAGATAAAAGTTTAGGGGAAGCACCCCTCACAGATTACAAGAGCCCTCGACTAACAGTCTCTATTAAAGGTCATGAGTTTCAACGAGTTATTGTTTTGTGGATGGTGGTTCTGGCATTAACTTGATGCCTGAATATACCATGAAAAAGATTGGACTATACCCTTCAAGACCTGCCAACTTCACTGTAACAATGGCAGACCAAAGCATAGTAAGGCCTATGGGAGTGGTCCCTAGAGTTCCAGTCAAAATACAAGGTACTATCTTTAACTTGGACTTTGTTGTTTTAAGGCTGCCACCGGTAGAAGGAAGTTTCCCCCTGTTAATTGGGAGACCTTGGTTAAGGCATGCCAATGTGCTGCATGACTGGGGCAAGGACACAATGTGGGTAAAGCAGGAGGGAAAAGAGTTGCAGCAGATAATTTTAGAAGAAGGACCAGACAATCAAAGAAATACTAGCATGATGCAGACAATTGGTATTTGTATGGAAGAAGAAGTGGTGGACAACCCAGAAGCAAATCTATTTAAAGGAGCACATTTATATGAAGATGAAAACATGCTGGCTTGGCTCCATGCAGAAGACCCATCTTCCCGCTATGGAATTTCCCCAAACTCAAGTAGAGAAGAAGCATATGAAGAAAAAGAGGAAATCACTCAGGTTGAAACAGTCTCAGTCAAAGGCCATGGAAAAGAGAAGAAAAGCAAAGTCCTTAAGTGCAACCGTGATGAAGATGCTTCAAATCATATGTCAATGGCCACTGTTTTATGGATCCTGGTATGGATATCATCTATTGTGTCAATTTTTATGATAGTAAGTGCAAGGTTTTACAATGATGTGGATGGAGTACCTGCAAGTCCTTCAAGTCTTTGGAAACAAAAGATGCAGTATGGAGGAGATAATATTGTACTGAAGGATTTAAGGTGGGTCTATCAAAGCGTCAACATGCCCAAAAAGAAGATAAAACAAATGAAGTGCAACAAAATTGAAGGTTATGGAGGAGTTTTTCGGGGTCAATATATAAAGATCATGGCTAAAGGCCTATCATCAAGCCACATGAAGAATTATGGATCACTTGGAACCTGCAAAATTTGTCCAGGTTGTACATAGTCTTTTCTCGTCATTTTGACTTAAGTTTTAGTAGTTTTCTTTATCCATTTCATGCTTGTTTCTTGAGTTTTTAGCAAATTTAGCAGCCATTTCATCAACTTTGCAAAGGTACGATTCTTGGAATTTTTAGGAATTTTTTTCAGAATTTGTCAAGCATTTTTTAGAATTTTTTCTAGCATTTTTCTCCTTTTCACGTGTCTTTTTCTTGCCACATTTGGGGAATAAAGGAAGCTCTCTGTGGTTTTTGAGATGAAGAAACTGGCCTAACACTCTAGGAAATTTTTTCAGAATCTTTTGAAGATTTTTTGGATTTTTTTTGCAATTTTTTTGGATTTTTAATGTATTTTTTTTTTTTTGAAAAAAAAGGGCCCCCCAGGGCGTTTTCTTTTTTTCAAAAAAAAAAATCCCCCCCCTCCCCCCCCACTGACCACTCTCCCCCCCTTTTCCAAATTCCAACTTTTTCTCTGACTTTTGGTCAAAACCCACATGTTTTAACCACATTTCTCACATGTTTTTATTTCCCCACATTTTTCACATGGCTTATTCTACCTTTGTCTTTCCTTATGTTCCATTATGTCCCATATGCATCCTTTGTAGCTCTACTGTTTGACCGTTTTAACCCTCCCCAGACCCCATCCTCCTACCCCATGCCCTGCTTTTACAAATCTACCTAGCCATATCCTTAACCCTCCCTATCCATTCCATCCCCGACCCTCAGCCCTCCCCTCCACCCCTTTCTACCCTCCCATTGCAACCCTTTGCTTTTCCATTACAAAAATCCCACTTTTGGTTCTTCTCTGGTGCTTGTTCTGCTAGAGTTGTTTGCTGCTCAGGTGTCCTCTTCAAGATTTTGCAGCTCACAATTCATGTTGTCCTCTATGCTCAGAGCTTTGGTTATAGCTCTCCGAGACGGAGAGCACATTAGGTGGTGGGCAATTGTTGAGCCCATAAAAGTCCTGTTGGTCAACATCAACTGCAGTCAAAGTCAAGGTCAAAGTCAACTGGTCAAAGTCAAAAAGATCAAGGTCAAAGTCAACAGGTGCAAAGTCAAAGTGCTAAAGTGCAGGTGTCAAAGTGCACAGGTCGTGCACAATTAATTGTTAAGGGTAAATTGGAGAAAGTGGGTTGCAGGTTGCAGAGGTATTTTCTCTAATTTCCCTAAGGTTCAAAGTGTGTTTTAAAGTGTTTTGAAAGGTTCAGGTGAGCCCCCTCTTATGTGCAAAAGTGAATACTTAAAAGGAAAATATGAAGGTATGTGAAGCGGCAATGTAGGCACAGGTGAAAGTATGGCCCCCCATTAAAATTTTTGGTTTTAGTCTAAAGTCACTACAGGACAAAACAGTGAGTCGTTGGCTGCCACTTGTGAAGACAATCTTGGGACATCAAAGTGAGAACCAAGATACTATTGCAGTTAGGAGTGTATGTGATCGACACACTCAAATCAAGGCAAGGTCTATTCTTGGACCAATCTTAGAGTAAGCAAGAGAAGCATAGTCTAAGTGAAGCAAGAGAGAGAAGTGCAAGAGTCACCAGAGTGCGACGCAGAGAAGTGGAAGTGCAAGGTGCATGGAGAGTGACTAAGGATTTGTGCAAAAAGGGCTAAGCTAGTCCCCCAAGGATCTCAAGGTCTCTTTGCAGTGTGCACGTGTCGACAGAAGGTATTCATTCCTCCCCCTTAGTGGAAGCTTGGTGCAAGGTGTGCACAAGGATAAGCTTGAAGCAGGTGGAGGTCTGGTGCAGAGGAGGCCGACGGCAAGAAGACTTTGGGATATTTGGTATTTTGTAATTGAGCTCTCTATGTGATTGTGCACAGAAGTATTGGCTTGTATTGTGCTTCAAACATTGTAATTTTCTTACTATAATCAATCGGCAGAAGCTTCGAAGGTGTATTTCCTCTTCTGGTCTTTTCCTTTTCTCCTACAAACCCTCAAACTCCTTCTTGTCTAAGAATCCCCCAACAATATGCATATCGAACATATCTTGCCATTTCTTTTCTTCATATAGAAGGATGGATCTGCATCACTTGGACAGAAACCATATCTCTTCAAGACATCCACTAGCCTCTCATTCCAAGCCCTTGGGCTTTCTTTAGGCCATACCAGGCCTTCTTCAACCTAGAAACATAGGTAGGATGTTGGAGGAGATGGTGGATAGTCATAAGAGATGAAGTGGTGTTGCTAAACCCTATTTAACACCTACTAAGAATGATGGCTAGAGAGTGTAGTGCACCTCTTTAGCTTGCTAATGAACACAAATATTCATGTATTTTGCTTGGAAGATGATCTACTAATTGATGGATCAAAACAGATATGTTGGAGTTGGTTCAGGAACAAAAAACTTGCTATTTTTGTTCTTACACATGTTCAGTGTTTTGAACAATTCTCTGAACACAACAGGAGTTGACTTAATTCCTTTTGGGGAACTCTAATTAACTTAGTGAGCTATCAATCATGAGTTTTTCCTAAAAATGATGGACTACATGCAGAGAAGGATGTTTAGAAAATCATAGCTCCATCCTAACATTCACGGGTTGCAACAGTTATCAGACCAATGAGCAAAGATACATTAATATATCATGATCCTGAGAAGCAATGCTAATGAAACTTTGTAGGTATATAATATATAGCGTGCTAAATCTAATTTTAAATCATGTCAAATGGTAAAATACACACTGAGAAAAAGGTCTGAGAAGATCATTGTTCTGATGGAGTTATAACAGAGAACTAAAACGAGAATGTAATGATCATATATGTATTAAAACATGTACAAGTACAAAGTCATTGGAAATCATAGATTTCTCAATGTGTGAGAGGTGAATGAGCTATGAGATGAGCTCTCACATCACAATGAATGTCCTTCAAAATGATTTCCCAAGTTCGAGATACACGCAGATCTTTTTGATCCTCTTTTTATAGTCATGCTTGGAGCCAAAGTTTGAATTCAAATTCAAACTTCTACCTAAAAAGTGGATCCTAAAGTGTGGGATAGATTCCCTCATCAACAACCAAACGATTGATGATTTTAGAGCTTCCTAGTCCCATGTGGATGTGTATCACGTTTACAAAGATAAATGTGAAGGATTTTACAAGAGGTTGATCATATGAAGCCCTGAATAAGTTATGCCAATAAATCAAGCATAGGATAGTTAACCAAGTATGTGGGCTTGGGTTTAATCGCACCAAAAGCTCCCCCTCAAGCCTAACATGATTGGTCTTCATTGCTTCTTGATTTCTTGCAAACCAATCATCAATTTGACCTATTCATCTTTGACCCATCCAATTACTTGGTGAGTATATATGCACATTGTAAATAAGTTGATACATAAGATAGTTGAATATCCTCACTAAGAAATTTCCCCCTTACATAATGATAGTGCACTTCAATGTGCTTTGAACCTGCAAAGGATAGGTACCCTAAAGTGCTCCTCCTATCATCCTTGGAGCCAGCCCAATACATCTTTATATCTATGTCAGAGGTGAAGGGATAGAAAAACCCTTCATTGATTGTACCCTTTAGAGACTTAAGAACCCTCTTTGCAGCTTCCATATGAGGCTTCCTTGGTGCATGCATAAAGTGGCTCAATGTACTCACTCCATAGGCAATGTCTATTGTTATTAGAGTAGCATAATTTAGGCTTCCCACAAGTTGTTGCTAACCTGTAACATCATCAAATAGTTTACCTTCATGTGAAATCAATTTATCATTAAGTTCATAGGAGTACCTACAACTTTAGTGTTCTCCATCTTAAACTTTACCAACATATCATGTACGTACTTCCTTTGAGTGATAAATATACCAGAATCTATATACATAAGCTCTAAGCCAAGAAAGTAGGTTAATAAACCAAGATCATTGATTTTCAATTCCTTCATTAATTGAGCATTGACTTGCTTGATGCCATTAGCATCATTGACTGTAATAATTGTTGGAGGATAAACACTCCTATGTGCACAACAAAAGCAAATGAACCCTCGTAGGATCCTGAAATTTTTCAGACATAGGTTATGTATTTTCTGAGTTTCTCTGAGTATATGCAAAGACTGAAAATGAAAATTTGCAGGCATAAACTAGACTTTAAGAGCTTTCAAATGAAAGTAAAATCACTCCATTTGGATACTGGATGATGCCTCAACCAGCTGCAACAAAATAGATAACTTGATCTCTTCACAGAGTATGAGCTAACTGGACAGACACTGTTCTGGACATTTCTATGTACATGTGCAGGCACTGAACCTGAGACTTATACCAGACAAAGTAGAACTTATAAGCTTTCCAACAAGACAAAAATCATTGCAAATGGATTCCCGATGAAGGAGAAACAACAATTACAAGACCGGGGGGTCTGCCAAAAACATCTAGATAGATAGAGTGTGTAAAAGTGAAATTTCTGCAAAATATGCAGAGAACAGCTAGTAGGGGGTGTGCTTAAGCAAGGGGGCAGCTTGGGCACGTATTTCCACGACTCTAAGTCATAATACAACTCATTAGAGGTTTTAAAGACCTCATACTAACCTCTTTAACCAATCAAAAGCATATACATGTCAAAAGTGAGGTCCAATCACATCAAGAGGTGAGCTAAATCTTCTCTAATCAAATTCTTTCCATTATGGGCATGATTTGATGCCTCCAACTCGTGGAAATCAGCCTCCTTTGATTGTGGATGATGTGGAAGGTTCAATTTGGGGCATGTTCCCACACTCTTGAGCTTGAAAAACTTTCAACACTCCCCCTCAAGCTCAAGTCTTTTCCTTTGTTGCTTCAGCCTATGTCTCTTATGTTGATAGCTTCCTTGAATCCTCCAAGCTTTGTACCTTCAAGAAACTTTGTCATCATGTCTGCAACCTGCATTTTAGTGTTCACATACCTTATATCTAGCTCTTTTGCCATCACCTTTTCTCTAACGAAGTGGTAATGAACCTCTATGTGCTTGCTCCTTGCATGAAACATGGGATTGTTAGCTAGATAGATGCTTGAAATGTTGTCTCCATAAAGAGGAAACTCCTGCACTTCCACTTCCAAGTCCTTAAGTAGCTTCTTAAGCCATAATAGCTCACATGTAGCCAATGCTAAACCTCTATACTCAGCCTCTGTGGATGAAAGAGCAACAGTGGGTTGCTTCTTAGAGCTCCAAGAGATCACTTTTGTACCTATCATGAAAACATAACCCGATGTACTCCTTCGATCATCCTTGCTACCTGCCCAATCAGCATCACTATATCCTTTGACACTTAGATCAGCATCATATGAGTAAAATAGACCTTGGTTGATGGTGTGCTTGATGTAACGAAGCACCTTTCTTGCCGCCATAAGATGATCATGAGTAGGTGTATGCAAAAATTGAGAGAGAACACCTACTACATATGCAAGATTAGGTCTAGTGAATGTAGCATAAATTAATGAACCAATTATGCTTCTATATAGTGTAATATCTTGTATAGCCTCTCCTTGACCTGCAACCAACTTTGTATTGGGCTCCATGGGCTGAGAAAGTGGCTTACAACCACTCATACCAAACCTGTATAGCACATCCAACAAGTATTTTCTTTGAATCAAGAAGATGCCATTGTGTGCATAGATTACCTCTATTCCCAAGAAGTGTTTTAGTGTTCCAAGATCAGATATCTTGAACTCCTTTCCTAGCTTTGATTTGATATCTTTAATACCTGCAATATCACTTCCTGTGATGATCAAATCGTCCACATAGATGCATATATATACCGTCTTGTCTCCTTGCTTCTTCATGTAAAGTGATGGATCTGCAACACTTTCTTTGTATCCACAACTTGATAAATAATCCACTAACCTCTGATTCCAGGCCCTTGGGGCTTGCTTTAGTCCATATAGTGCTTTCCTTAGCTTGCAAACATGATTTGGGTACCTCATACTAGCAAATCCTTGAGGTTGGCTCATGTAGACTACTTCTTCAAGCTCTCCATTGAGGAAGGCATTCTTCACATCCAACTGATATAAGCTCCATTTCCTTGATGTGGCCACTGCAATCAAAGTCCTAATTGTTGGCATCTTGGCTACGGGGCTGAAAGTTTCCTCATAATCTACCCCGTAGCTTTGGGAGAAGCCTTTCGCCACCAACCTTGCTTTGTACCTAGCAATGGAACCATCTGAATTTCTTTTAATTTTGTAAACCCACTTATTACCTATCACCTTCATGCCTTCTTGAGCTGGTACCAAGCTCCAAGTATGGTTCTCATCAAGTGCTTTGAGCTCTTCCTTCATTGCCTCTTGCCATTCCTTGCAATCCTTAGCTTCTTCATAACTAGTTGGTTCTTTGTCCTTGATTACCTGAGTCATGTATGCATAATGCTTTGCAATGAAATTATCATATGTTAACCTTTGTACTGGATATCTTACTCTTGAAGACCTTCTTTCACTTCCTTTTGGTGTGGTTGCCATCTTCTTTCTTTGTTTAGCCACTCCTGGAGTTTGAACTTCTTCTATCTCTTCATCTTTCAACATGCTCTCGTCCACATAGCTTCCTTCTTCAACTGAAATCTTCTCTTTGCCTTTGACTTTGCTTTCTTCAGAGCTGGTCTCTCTTTCCCTAAGCCTTCCACTCCATGGTGAGGGTGTCCTTGTGTTGCATGAGTTGCTTGGACCACTCAAATCCATGCTTTCTTGAACTCTATCATCATTCTTCAAATCTGTCTCACCTATGTCTTCAACCTGCAATGGACTTGTGCATGCATACCAAGGCTTCAACTCATCAAAGACAACATCCCTACTTACCTTCAGCTCCTTGGTGATGGGATTATAGCATTTATACCCCTTTTGTTCCATAGAATATCCCAAAAAAATACACCTTTCAGATTTGGCATCTAACTTTGACCTCAACTCTTGAGGTACATGTACATAGCATATACAACCAAAGATTCTAAGATGTGAAATGCAAGGTTTTCTTCCACTCCATGCTTCCTCAGGGGTTAGATGATGTATACCTGATGTAGGACATCTATTCATGATGTATGTGGCTGTATATGTAGCCTCTCCCCAATAACAATGCGGCATATTCATTTCATTGAGCATACACCTTGCTACCTCTGCTATGTGTCTGTTCTTTCTCTCTGCTACCCCATTTTGTTGAGGGGTATACCTGCATGTAAATTGTCTTTTGATGCCATTGACCTGCAAAAATTCAGAAAATTCATGGGAGAAGTACTCTCCCCCTCCATCGGATCTCAAAGTTTTGATAAACTTGTCAGATTCCTTCTCCACCTGTGCTTTGAATTTCTTGAAGTAGTGGAACACATCTGATTTGTTTCTAATGCAATACAACCACACTTTCCTTGAAAAGTCATCAATGAAGGTTACAAAATACCTATTTCCAGCAAGGGATGCTTCTCTTGTTGGACCCCAAACATCCGTGTGAATGAGGTCTAAAACATTTGCACTTACATAGGTACTCTTCTTGAAGGGCAGCCTTGATTGTTTTCCTTGTTGGCAAGCTACACAAATTTCATGCAACATTTTAGATGTAAAATTTGGTAGGCCTCTTACCAAGCTCCTCCTTTGCATGTCCTTGAGCTTTTGTAGGTTGATGTGACCTATTCGTTTATGCCATAGATCCAAATCTGCTATCCTCTTGTCTCCATATGTGACATACATTGAATGGTGTGGCTGATTTATGTCCATTGTGAACATTCTCCCTTGCTTTTTTCCTTTTGTTATGAGCTTGAAACCTGCCCTTGGATCCTTAACAAAACATCCTCTTTCATTGAACCTAACTTGATAGCCTTTTTCTACCATTTGGCCTACCGAAATCAAGTTTTTGGTAATAGTAGGGACATGTAATACCTCTGATAAGCACTTTGCTCTTTGATTTCCTTCCAAACTGATATCTCCCACATGTTGAATGATATGCTCTGAGTTATCACCTGTTTCCACATGCCCTTGATGCTTTGGGACCTGCAAATTACTAAAAAACTCCTTTCGACATGACATATGATTGCTACATCCACTGTCTATATACCATACATCTTCACTAGCTTGAGTTGTATCTTCACCATACCTCATGGCAAGTAAATAATCATTCCCTTGGCTGGATGATGTGTTTGCATAATTACCTTGCCCTCTATAATTGTTGTTGTTGTTGCTTTGATTCCCTTGTCTTTGAGCTCTATGATAGCATTCATTTGCAAAATGACCGGGCTTACCGCATACAAAGCATCCATTTGAAGTGGCTTGTCCTCTTCCACCAAATCTTGCACCTCTTCCTCTATTTGTGGCTCTTCCACCTCTTTGACCTGCATTTTCTTGTTGTCCTTGACCTCCTTGGTTGCTTTGATATCTTCCTCTTCCTCTTGAAGCACCTCGGTTGTGTCTTCCTCTTCCTCTACCTGCATACAACAATTGCCCTTGGCTATCCTTGGCGTTATGACCACCAAGGTTCATCTCCTCTGTCACCATGAGAGTGATTAGTTGATCAAAATCAGGAAGAGAGTCCCTTACATACACTGAAGTTGTGAAAGCCCTCCATTTTTCATCATCCCTAAGTCCATTTAGGGTGTGGGCGACAAGATCATCATCATCTAGGGCACAACCGATTGACCCTAGTGCATCTGCAAGCTCTTTAACCTTTAATATGTAATCATTAGCACCTTGAGAGGAGCTTTTCCTAAGATTATTTAGCTCATTCTTGAGCTGAATTTTTCTAGCTTTTGTGGAGGTTGAATACAATCTCTCCAAGCACTCCCACACCTTCTTCGATGTATCCAAATCTTGAATATGCCTACCATAGAGTTGCTAATATGCTGAGATAAAATGAAAATGACCCTTTTGTCCCTTTCATCCCACTCTCTTACTGCTCTTCTCTGATCATTGGTTGGATTTACCTCATCTATGTAGGGTTTTGGCTCTCCACCACTCACAAGTCCCCACAAACCTTTCCCCATCAAAAAATTGCTTATTCTAAATCGCCACGGTTGGTAGTTTCCTTTTTCGAGCTTCTCAATCTGAGCATTGAGATCAGCCATGGTGCCTCCTAACTCTTTTGAACCTCCCCCTTGATGCAATGAAGTTGAAAAGGATGGCTTTTACCTCAAAAAATAGAGCTACTCCTCTTGATGAAGCTTCGTCTTTGATTTGATGATGTATTTGCTTCCCCTTGTTGACGTGCCCGTTCTTTGCTTCCTTCCTTCAAAGTTTGATGAAGTCTTTACTTCACTTCAGTAGCTCCTTCTTCTCTCTTTGATACTCCACTTAAAGCTCTGATACCACTGTTGGAGGATAAACACTCCTATGTGCACAACAAAAGCAAATGAACCCTCGTAGGATCCTGAAATTTTTCAGACATAGGTTCTGTATTTTCTGAGTTTCTCTGAGTATATGCAGAGAATGAAAATGTAATTTTGCAGGCATAAACTAGACTTTAAGAGCTTTCAAATGAGAGTAAAATCACTCCATTTGGATACTGGATGATGCCTCAACCAGCTGCAACAAAACAGATAACTTGATCTCTTCACAGAGTATGAGCTAACTGGAGAGACACTGTTCTGGACATTTCTCTGCACATGTGCAGGCACTGAACCTGAGACTTATACCAGACAAAGTAGAACTTATAAGCTTTCCAACAAGACAAAAATCATTGCAAATGGATTCCGGATGAAGGAGAAACAACAATTACAAGACCGGGGGGTCTGCCAAAAACATCTAGATAGATAGAGTGTGTAAAAGTGAAATTTCTGCAAAATATGCAGAGAACAGCTAGTAGGGGGTGTGCTTAAGCAAGGGGGCAGCTTGGGCACGTATTTCCACGACTCTAAGTCATAATACAACTCATTAGAGGTTTTAAAGACCTCATACTAACCTCTTTAACCAATCAAAAGCATATACATGTCAAAAGTGAGGTCCAATCACATCAAGAGGTGAGCTAAATCTTCTCTAATCAAATTCTTTCCATTATGGGCATGATTTGATGCCTCCAACTCGTGGAAATCAGGCTCCTTTGATTGTGGATGATGTGGAAGGTTCAATTTGGGGCATGTTCCCACACTCTTGAGCTTGAAAAACTTTCAACAATAATGATGTCATCTGCATAGACACATAAGTAGATAACTTGTGATTTGTTCTTCTAAACAACTAAAGAAGAATCTACCTTGCTTGCCACAAAGCCTTGGTCCTGCAAATAAGTAACATGCCTATGGTTCCAAGCTCTACGAGCCTACTTGAGACCATAAAGTGGCTTGCTAAGCTTGCATACATAACCTATTTTATCTTCATCTTCAAAACCTGATAGTTGTGCCATATACACTTCTTTTGATATCCATCCATTTAAGAATGCATTATGGACATCTAAGTGATATAGATTCCTATTTTTTGAAGCGGCAACACTTACCGAAATGCTAATTGTTGGCATCTTTGCCACAGGTGAAAATGTTTCTTCATAGTCCACTCCATGATTTTGGGCAAATCCTTTTGCCACTAGCCTTGCCTTGTACCTATTTATGGAGCCATCTGAGTTCTTTTTTATTTTGTATATTCAAGTAGATCCAATTACCTTCATGCCTGGCTTCTTGGGTACTAGATCCCAAGTATGATTTTCTTGTAGTGCTCCCACTTCTTCCTTCATAGCTTTTTTCCATTCTATCTTCTTCCTAGCCTCTTCAAATGAAGAAGGCTCTTCTATCATAGAGTCTTTAGTTATATACACAGAGTGCTTGGTGACTAAAGATGTATCATATCCATACCATATGGGCTTCTTACTTTTTCTTTGTGATCTCCTTAGTGCTTGATTTGAAGACTCTAGTATGTCTTCTAATTACTTGAGTTTGATCTTGCCTTTTGACGTCCAAGCCTTGAAGTCAATATGTTCTTCATCCTCTGAGTTCATATCTTCTGCTAAGTGTTGATCTTCTTGAGTGAGGGTTTGAAAATCATTTTCCAAATCATATGGTAACTTGAATCTCCTACAATCATCTTCAAACCATGAATTATTCTCATCAAACACTACAAGCCTACTAAGTAAAAATTCTTTGTTAGTGGGATTATACAGCCTTTACCCTTTTTAGTTGCGATCATACCCAATACATATATATTTCTCAGCTTTAGGGTCAAGCTTTACTCTAATTTGTATTTTGCAGTGGTCCAATGAGGGTCTCTTGTCATTCCATGCTTCATAGGGTGTCATACAATCCAATGATTTGGATGGAAGCCTGTTGACCAAGTAGGTGGCTGTGTAAATAGTCTCTACCCATAGGTAATTAGGTAACTTCTTCTGATTTAACATAGAACAAGTAACTTCAACAATTAAAATGTTCCTTCTCTCTGCCACTCCATTCAATTCAAGAGTGTATGTTGTTGTAACTTCCCTCTTTATGAATCTATACTATATAAATGAATCAAATTCATGTGAAAAATACTCATTACCTCCATCAGATCTGATCCTCTTCAAGCTCCTTCTTGTTTGGTTTTCAACTAGTTCCAAGTACTTCTTGAAACATGTAAATACCTCATCCTTATGCTTCATGAGATAAAGGACTATCCATCTACTGTAATCATCAATAAATGAGCCATAGTACCTTGAATGTGAGATGGATGGATCTTTGCTTGGACCACACACATCAATGTGTACAAGCTCCAAACAGTCTTCATGAATGTATCCTCTCCTATGTGAATGGTTGCCTGTGAGCTTTGCCAAATTGGCATGTTCCACATTTGTATATCATATGTTTCTTGGTAACATTGGGAATGCCAAGCACACTTTGATCCCTACATATTTGCTTCAGAGTTCTTTCTCCTATGTGTCCTAGCCTTTTGTGCCATATTTCTAACTCACATAAGGTTTGATCTCTATAATTGAATAGTGCTATGTTCCTTGTGTCTTCAATCTCAAATGTGAATAATCTACCATACTTCTCACCTTTAGCAATCTTCTTGAAGCCTTGTTGGCAGTCTTCCACATATGTTCCATGCTTAGTGAATCTAACCTATAAACCTTTCTCAACAATCTGCCCAGCACTAATTAGGTTTTTGGTTATAGTTGGTGTATACATAACTTTACTCAAAAGGTTCATGCTACCATCACATGTTTTGAAATTTCCAATTTGCTTGATTGAGTGTTTAGTATCATCACCTATTTTTACTTGAGCCAATGACCTTCATAGATAGTTTCCTCTGTACCCATTCCCAAGTCTAATTTTCTTGGAAAGCTTCTATTTCTTCTTCCATGGCATTCCTCCATTCTAGCTTATTTTTCGCTTCTTCATATGCTGATGGTTCTTTAGAGTTTGAACCCTATGCTATGTATATTGAATGCTTAGGGACTAAAGAAGTATAATACCCATACATTTCTAGCTTCTTTTTCTCTCCAGTAGACCTTCTTATGGTTTGTAGAGAGGATTTTGCCACATCTCTCAACTCTTGCACTTTGGCTTTGCCTTTGGAGTTCCAAGAATTAATTTCCCTTCTTGGAGTCTTTTGGTCATCATTAGAATCACTTGATGCTTCAAGTCTAAGCTCATTCTTCTTTGACAATGTTGGAAAGTCTTCCTCTAGATCGTAGGGAAGTTTGATGTTCTTGGAATCATATTCAAACCTTGATGTTCCTACAATCATCTTCAAACCAAGATTTGTTTCCATCAAAAACTATACTTACAATAAAACCTTTCTTTCTTGGATTATGTAGCCTAAAATCTTTCTGATTAAGCTCATAGCCACTGAGGTTGCATTTCTTTGCCTTTGGATCTTATTTTCCTCTCATTTGTGAAGGTACGTGTGCATATCCTATGCACCAGAGAATCTGCAATGATCAAGGCTAGGTTTTCTTCCATTCCATGCTTCATATGGTGTCATCCCATCCAATGCTTTTGATGAGAACCTATTGATCAGATATGTGGTTGTGGATATAGCCTCTACCCATAAGTAATTGGGAATATTTCTTCTTATTTAGGCTTGTAGCCTGCACTATGATTCTATTTCTCCTTTCTATGACTCCATTTTTCTCTGGGGTATACCTTGTTGTAATCTCCCTTTTGATTCTCCTCTCTTGGAGATAAGAATCAAAGTCATGGGAGAAGTATTCTCCCCCTCCATCTGAACTTAGTCTTTTTTAGGGTTTTACATGTTTGATTTTCAACAAGTGCTAGATATTTCTTGAAACATGAAAACACTTCATTTGTATGCTTCATAGAGTATAGTATTGTCCATCTACTACAATCATCAATGAATGACATATAATACCTGGATCCAGAGATTGAAGGCTCCTTGCTTGGTCCCCATACATCTGTATGGACTAGTTCAATAGGTCTCCATGAATATATCCCTTATTCATGAATGGTTGTTTATGAGACTTGCCAAATTGACAAGCACTTCATTTGTATATCATGTGTTGTTTGGATATGTTTGGTAGACCAAGCACACTCTGATCCCTACTCATTTGCTTCAGAGCCCTTTCACCTATATGAGCTAACCTCTTGTGCCGAATTTCCAACTCTGATAAAGTTTGGCTACCATAATTGAACAATGCAATCTTTCTAGTATCTTGGAGTTCAAATATAAATGATCTACCTGATTTTTCCTCTTGCTATCCTCTTGAATCCTTAATGTGGATCCTCAACAAATACTCCATTCTTTGTGAATTTGACCTGCAACCTTTTTCAACAATTTGACCTACACTTATGAGGCTTTTGATGATAGTTGGCACATAGAATACCTTACTCAATAGGTTCATATTACCATCTAAAGTTGTCACATTGCCTATCTTCTCCACTCCATGCCTTGTGTCATCTCCTGTTTGGACTTCATGTCTATTCCTTGGATCGTTCAAGTCTACGAGTAGAGCTACATTCTGTGCTACATGATTTGAGCAACCTAAGTCTATAAAGAATATATGTTCATCTACTTTAACTTGCTTCATGGTCATGTTCATAAAAAAAAAGTGAATCTTCTTGAGCTTGATCATCTGCATAACTTTTGTAGTCTCTACTTGCTCTGTATGCTCCTTGGTAATTGTTGTTGTTGTTGTATGAGTTGTAGTTGTTGAATCTACCTCTTGAGCTTCCATAGCTTCATTTTTCTGTAACCTCTTCCTATTTGGTTTCTACGATTCCTAAAACAATTCTCAGTAATGTGACTAGTTAAGCCACATATGGCACATGAAGATGAGCTTTTGGCCCTCATCTTGCCTTGTCTTCCTCCTCTGCCTCTTCCCCTTGAGCATATACCTCTATCTGCAAAGTTTTCTTAAGAGATGCTACCCTCATCATCATAATTTTTACCTTTGCCTTTGCTATGTATTTTTTTGTTCTTATTTGTATAGAGAGCAGAGGATTGACTACCTTTTGAGTTGTCTCCATTCTTCATAAGGTTTTCCTCACGTGTGAACAACTGAACCATGAGGGAGTTAAAATCAGGAACTTGCATATCCATGTAGAGGTCCATGGAAGTGGTGATTCCCATTTGTCATCTTCCTTTATTCCATTGATCACTTGCCTTAATATTTGCTCTTCATCAATAATTTCTCCAATGCTTGCAAGTTTTTCTGCCTTGTCCTTCATTTTGGTGACAACAACAATCACATTTTGCTTGGGCATCTTCTTGAGTGTGTGAATTGCATCCATAGTTGATTCTTCCTTGTCTTAGTAATTGATGAGAAGAATGCTTCAAGAGCATTCCAAGTCTCTTGTGAGGTCTTGCAACTCTTGATGTGTGGAAGTAAAGAATCAAAGATTGCATTTAGGATATATGAACTTGCTAGAGCATCCTTTGAACACCATGTCTTTAACCTCCCTTATTCTTCTTAACTTGGTTGGCCCTTGATTTTGAGGATTGTCATCATCTCATCTCTAGATATGTAACCATAGAGATTAATCCCTTGAAGATAGCCTTCCATTCTAAGCAATCAAGCTGAGTAGTTACCTTGATCCAATTTGTCTATGAATGAAGGAAATCTATCTTCCATGTTGATTTGTTGTTGCTTTGATACCATTGTGAGAAGATTGTGAGATAGGTTCTAAAAAGAACCTCGTACTTTACAAAACCTACTCTACACCTACCAATATAACTCCAAGGATGCTTAGTATAAATCTTTAGCTTCACAAGGATGCATTTAGAACCACTTAGTGCTTTGGAATATAATTTCCAAATGTTTGCATCAAAATAGATATCTTACATATTTTAGAAATGTGAACAACCTTCTATTTTGGGACTAGAAGGTCTCATTATTATGCTTAGAGCTCACAACCTCGTATGAATTGTCCAAAGAGTTTTTGCACAAATCTAATTGGAGTGTGTAGCTAGCTAAAACAAGTCATTTCATCAATTTAATAGTAACATAATCTCATAAATGAATCTAACAAGTCAGGGGGGTCATCCCGGCTTTTCAAGATCTAGAAGGTGTGTAGATAGAATCAACTTCTATGCTTCATATCTCAAGATCCACTAAACAAAACTTGATGAAAATAGATATCTTAACACTAGAAACATGGCTCTAACTAGGCCAAGTTAAAATAAAGAAAATGAGTGAGTACATAGAGAGAAATGGATTCCACAAGGTCACTTGTAATTAAGAAGATGCAATAGTAGATAGTATTCAAAAATGTTCTTGAAGAAATGTATCAAAGTTTATATGCTAATGAAAAATTGATCAAAGAAAATTGTAGTGGACTACTTGTACATGAAGTGATCTCAATGTATGCTCACTGATGTAGCTCAATGTCTCTCAAAATAGCTCTCTTATCTTGTGACTAAAAATGTGTGTATTTATACACATGTTCTTAGTTTGAATTTGGATTTTCTCTCACCTAAAAGTGATCCTACACTTCACGGATGATTTGAAATGATTCTTTATACCATATGAGTCATGGGTTCAGCTCCCTAACTTCACGAGACTCCTTATTCTCTTGGCTTTTAGAATTATCCAAAGTAAATATGCTCAAACTAACAAGCATAAGTTTATATGTGGTTCTCTTTTGTAAAGAGCTAAATGAATGTGTAGTCCTAAGGTTTTAGCAATGCACTTAGGCTTGCTAATTGCACCAATAGGCCTAAGGTGTGGGATAGAATATTCTTACAAGTGGGTGATTTGGGCCGAAAGTGCTAGCTAGAATCCAACCTCCATCTGCTAGGGGGTGTCCATGCCATTTGAGTACGAACTTACGACCCTTGCATTTGGGACACTCTTGAAAAATGTGATGGAATTCCAAGTAGAACTTGGCATCTATACTTTGTGTCAGCTTTGAATAGCTTAAGTAGAGTGGCACAAAAAGCATGGTAAAATTACACATTATTACAGAGTTGCAATTGATAGGTGATCTACTTGATCTGCTTTGCCACTTTGTATGGACCATAGTAGCAATGGTTGAATTTTGATGTAAACTTACAAGAAGTGTGATGTTTTGTGAGCTCACTAGAACTAATTCCCTTGAATTGAAAGCTATTTCATGACTTTGTTTTTGGTTCACTACTTGGCTATTTTCGAAACTTGACTTGGCCTCCTCTAGCTTTGTCTTCCAAGTGGTCCAAAAATGCCTCACAATTTGGCTCATCAATTAAGAGCATCAAATCCATTGTGAGTGCTATGGAGAGAGATGATGGATGCAATCTGAAGATGAGTTGGTTAATAGAACCTTTGAGCTTCCTAAATCCAAGTGCTTTCGAACAAGTATCTCAAAAGTTTGAGTCAAGACATACTAGTTGCAAAATGAGTAGCTCCCAAAACTTGCTATTTTTGTACATACACCTGCTGGAAACAATGAACACTACTCTCAACCTAGTAGGAATTAGAAAAAATCATTTTTGACATAGAAAACAGACATTGATAGCTTGCTAATACAAGTTAAAACACTTTAATGCATCAAGTGAGCAGTGAGAACAAGTTTTAGCAAAATCTTGAACACACCCCCACTCTTGGGGCCCTGTAGAGATAGACTAGTCAATTGAAAAATGAAAATTTTGCAAAAATGGTAAGTCCAATGACCATGAAATTTTGTGAGCATAGATGAGACTTAGAGAATATACAATGCACTTTAAAATACAGAAAAAAGTTGTGTATAGCCCAAGATAAGAGCTTTTGGACTTACGATTCTAAGTGAGTATAGTAGAGAAGAAAATAGAGAAGGAGTAAAAGATGAATGTATAGATTCACATATGATTACAATGACATTGGCAATGAATATTTGCACAATGAGAATAGAATGATAGAGCTATGGAGAAAGATATTTAATCTCTACAATTGAGCATGAAGTGGGCATGAATCAAGCTCTCATTTGGGGACTTCCTTCTTGCTCTTTTTATAGATACTTTTGGAGGTAATTTTGAATTTGAATTCAAATGATTTCACCTTAAAGTGATGCTAAGAATTAGGATTTATTCTCTCAGCTACTTGATTCATGGTTTTAGGTAGTTGGAGCCAAAAATTTTCTCTTTACATCATGTATCACTTAAGCCATTCTTTCTTTTACAACTACAAGAGATAAAATGTACTCTTTTACAATAGGTGTTCATATGTCTACACAAATGACTACAAATGAACATCATATCAAATTATTTCAAGCATGTAGGCATGGATAAAATGCATTGATAGCCCCCCCTCAAGCGGAACATGCGTGGCCTCCAAATAAGTCTTCAATTCTCCTTGATTTCCTGCAAGCCAATCATTAACTTGAATCTACTCAAAAAATGTGAGGTGTTGAAGAATGAAGTCCCAGATCTGTGTACAAAGATTTTAACCACATGATTTCTTGAGTTGCATTAGCCAAACCTCTATATTCAGCTTCAGTAGAAGATAATGCCACTGTTGGTTGCTTCTTGGATGACCAAGAAATGAGTTTTGAACTTGCAAATGATACATACCTGGATGTGCTTCTTCTATCATCTCTAGGTCTGGTCCAATCCGCATCTCAATAGGCCTTTAGCTCAATATCGGAAGTAAATGGATAAAAAAAACCTTCATTCATGGTCCCCGTTAGGTACTTGAGGACTCTCTGGGCTGCTTCCATATGTGGTCTTCTCGGCTTCCTTGTGAGTGTTGCATAGTTCAAACTTCCAACCAAGCTTTGATAGCTTGTGATCTCTTCAATTGGCTCTCCTTGATAAGGACTAAGCTTATGATTTTTCTCCATAGGTGTACCTACACACTTGGTGTTTTCCATCTTGAACTTGATGAGCATGTCATGCACATACTTCCTTTGTGTGATGTATATACCTGAACCTATGTAGATTAACTCCAATCCAAGAAAATAAGTGAGTGATCCAAGATCATGTATTTTGAACTCCTCCTTCATTTGACTCTTTACCTATTTGATTCCTTCGTATTTTGAACTCCTCCTTCATTTGACTCTTTACCTATTTGATTCCTTCAAGATCATTCCTTGTGATAATGATATCATCAACATACACACAGATAGATCACTTGAGATCCATTACTCTTTATGAACAAAGAGGTATCCGCCTTGCTAGCTTTGAATCCTTGGTCCTGCAAATAAGTAACAAATCCAAAATTCCTAGATCTTGGAGCTTTCCTTGCTAGCTTTGAATCCTTGGTCCTGAAAAAAAGTCACCAATATGAAATTCCAAACTCTTGGAGCTTGCATCAATCCATAGAAGCCTTTCTTTGATTTGCATACATAGTTAGGATGATGTGTATCCTCATATCCAAGAGGTTGTGCCATATACACTTCCTTACAAATCCATCCATTTAAGAAAGCATTCTTTACATCATGTTGATAGAGCTTCCAATTTCTAGATGCAACACGACTAATGAGAACCCTAATTATAGGAATTTTTGCAACTAGAGAGAAAGTCTCCTCACAATAAATACCATGGGTTTGAGCAAACCCTTTAGCAATTAACCTTGCTTTATGTCTATTTATAATTTCATTTTGATTCCTCTTGATTTTGTATATCCATCGAGATCCAATTACCTTCATAGATGGCTTGCTAGGTACAAGCTCCAAAGTGTCATTCTCCTTCAAGGTTTCCATTTCTTCATCCATTGCATCTCTCCAAGCTTTCTTGCTTTGTGCTTCTTCAAATGTGGTGGGTTCTTCATTGGTTGAATCCTTTGCAATGTAGACTGAGTGCTTGGTGACCAAAGAAGTATCATAACCATACCTCTCTAGTTTATTCTTCTCCCTTGAAGACCTTGTAAGTGGTTGATGTGAACTCTGGGGTCCATACGTAGCATCTTGCATCTTTGCTTTACCTTTGCTCTTCCATAGCTTTAGTCTTTCCGAGTCTTCTAGGTCAATCTTTGAATTACTTTCTTCAATTTTATTTGGCTCCTTTGGTTGAAGTGATGGAAAATCTTCATCCAAGTCATAAGGCAGCTTCACTTTCCTATCATCATCAAACCATGATTTGCTCTCATAAAAAAAATACATCTCTACTCACATAAAATCCTTTATTGGTTGGATTGTACAATCTATATCCCTTTTGGTTTTGATCATAACCAATAAATATGCACTTCTTTGCCTTGGGATCCAAATTTCCTCTTACTTAAGAAGATATGTGAGCATAGGTTAAGAATCCAAAGATTTTACAATGCTCTAGACTAGGTCTTCTTCCATTCCACACTTCATATGGAGTGGTTCCATCTAGTGACTTAGATGGAAGTAATTTATGAGATATGTGGTTGTAGAAAAAGCCTCTACCCATAGGTAGTTTGGCAATCCGTTTTCATTGAACATGGACCTTGCAGCTTCAACAATAGCTATGTTTCTCCTCTCTGCTACACCATTGAGTTCGGGTGTATACCTTGTAGTGACTTCCCTTTTAATGCCTCTTTCATGGAAGTAGGCATCAAGTTCAAAAGAGAAGTATTCTCCTCCACCATCTGATTTGAGTCTTTTCAAAGTCTTACCTACTTGGTTTTCAACAAGAGCAACTTACTTGTTAAAGCAATTAAAAACTTCATGCTTGTGCTTCATGAAAAACATAATGGTCCACCTACTACAATCATCTATGAAAGATACATAATATCTTGAGCCTGATATAGATGGATCCTTAATAGGACCCCACACATCCGTGTGCACTAGATCCAAAAGATTTTGATACAGATATCCCCTATTGAAAGATTGTCTATGAGCCTTGCCGAATTGACAAGCTTCCCACTTATAAATCATGTGTTCTCTTGTGATACTAGGTAAGCCAAGTACACTTTGGTCCCTGCAAATTAGTTTGAGTGTCCTCTCACCAATGTGAGAAAGATTTTTGTGCCATATCTCCAACTCTTTGAGAGTTTGAGATCCATAGCTAAATAAGGCTATGTTCTTTGTATCTTCCACTTCAAAAGTGAAAATCCTTCCTGCCTTTCTCCTTTGGAAATCCTTCCTGCCTTTTCTCCTTTGGAAACCCTTCTAAAGCCTTGCCTTGGTTCTTCAACATATGCTCCAAATCACTTGAATCTAACCTGCAATCCTTTTTCAACAATCTACCCAATACTTATTAATTTTTTGGTAATTGTATGGACATACAAGACTTTGGTTATGAGGTTCATATTCCCATTTGATGTCTTCACATTACCTATCTTCTCCACTAAGTGCTTTGTATCATCTCATATTTGCACTTCATGTTTGTTGTGAGGATCTTCCAAATAAAAAAGTAAAGCCACATTTCTTGCTACATGATTTGAGCATCCCGAATCAGTGTAAAAGATGTGATCATCATTCTTACACTTCTTCACCGATAGATTCATAATCAATAATGAATCTTCTCGAATTTGGTCCTCTGCATAGTTATTGTAATCTCGTCTTCCTCTATGGCCACTTTGATAGTTGTTGTTCTTGTAGCCTCCATTGTATTTGCCTCTATTTGATCCATACACACCTCTATTGAATCCTCTTCCTCTTGTGTTCCTCGAGTTCCTGAAACATTCTTCAGTAGTATGATTAGATCAGCCACATATATTACAAGGTTGAGATGATTGGAATCTCCCCTTGCCTTGCTTTCCACCTCTGCATCTTCCTCTACCTTTGGCTCTACCTGGAAAGTTTGCTTGGAAAGAGCTACCTTCATCTTCACTCTTCTTATTCTTTGACTTTTCCTTGACCTTAGCTTTATCACAATATAAGGGAGAAGTTTGATTACCTCTTGAGGACTCACCACCTTTGCTAATTTTTGCTTCATGAATGAAGAGTTGGCCCATGAGTGTGTTGAAATGCATATCCATGTACAAATCCATGACTGTTGTGAAGGACTCCCACTTGTCATCTGCTTTGATTCCATTTATGATTTGTCTAATGATTTGTTCCTCATCAATTACCTCTCAAATGCTTCCAAGTTGATCTGAAATCTCATTCATCTTTGTGACATAATCAATCACACTTTGCTTGGGGCTTTTCTTCATTGTTGTGAACTCCATCCACAATTGGTTCTTCCTTGCTCGAGTGTTGGAGGAGAAGAAAGAAGCAAGTGCATTCCAAGTCTCTCTTGATGTCTTGCATCCCTTGACATGAGGTAAAAGAAAATCTGAGATTGAGTTTAGAATATAGGACCTTGCAAGTGCATCCTTTGAACAACAAATTGAAAGTATTTCCTCTTCTTCATGTGATGGTTGCCCTTTGTTCGTCATGGTTGGCATAGCTTCATCTCTAGATGTGTATCCAAATAGATTCCTCCCTTGAAGATAAGCATCCATCCTTAGAGACCATGCTGGGTAGTTGTTTCTATCCAATTTGTCAATTGTTGATGGAAATCCATCTTCCATGTTGATTTACTATGTTGTGATACCACTGTGGAGAAAGATGGTGGATGCAATCTAAAGATGAGTTGATGCTGCTACAGCCAACTTCAAACTAGCCAATTGAGACTTCAGAATCCATTAGTAGACTGTTTGATCTTCCTAAATTCACAGAAAAATCACCCACGTGCTTTGGAACAAGTATCTCAAAATTTTGAATCAAGACACACTAGTTGCAAAATGACTAGCTCTCAAAACTTGCTATTTTTGTACATACACCTACTCAAAAAAATGAACAATGCTCTCAACTTGGTAGGAATTAGAAACATTACCTTTTGATATACAAAATAGACTTAGGTAGCTTGCTAATCCAAGTTTAAACACTTCAATTTATCAATTGGGCAGTAAGAACAAGGTTTAGCAAAATCTGGAACACTCCCCCATTCTCAGGGCCCAATAGAGATAGGCTAGTAAGTAGAAAAATGCAAATTTCTCACAAATGGTACATTCACTGACCATCAAGTTTTGTGAGCACAAACTGGTCTTATAGAGCTATTCAATGCACTTTAAAAATCTAAAAAACTTTATGTATAGCCTGAGACATGAGCTTCTGAAGTTACTATTCTAAGTGAGTATAACAAAGAACAAAACAAAGGAGTAAAAGATGAATGTATAAACTCACAAATGATTACAACCACATTGGCAACGAATATTTTCACAATGGGAGTAAAATGGTAGACCTATGGAGTAAGCTCTTCAATCTCTACAAATGAGCATGAAGTGGGCACGAATCAAGCTCTCCTTTGGCGACTTCCTTCTTGATCTTTTTATAGCTACTTTTGGAGGTAGATTTGAATTTGAATTCAAATGATTTCTCCTACAAGTGATGCTCGGAATTAGGAAATATTCTCTCAGCTGATAGATTCATGGTTTTATTAGATAGTTGGAGCCATGAATTATCTTTTTACATCATGGATGACTTAAACCATTCTTTCTTTTACAATTACAAGAGATAAAATGTACTTTTACAAGATGTGTTCATATGTCTACACATATGACTACAAATGATTATATCAAGCATGTAGGCTTGGCTAAAATGCACCAAGTGCAAGTGGGGTGATGACTTCGTTTCCTATTGCTACCTCAAATGGTGTCATTTTTGTAGTGGAATGTGTGAGTAGTAATGGTAGTTTGCAGAGATGAGAGAGTCCTAGTAGAAAAATGCTTCACAACAACCTACTTCTCACGTGTACTCTCTAATAGACTTTTTAAACTTGTAATCTATGCAATAATATGTCTAAAGTACCTTAGAGCACTGATCTCAAAAGTTTATGTCAAAATAGATAAGTTTCAGAATATGTACATGGAAGGAAGAAGATGATGTAGAGGCAGAATCATAGATATATGCTGATATCTCAGTGCAGAAAATGTCAATGAATATCATATTTTGTGGGCACACGTAGAAGAGTGTTAGCTCCAATTGATAAACAAGATAATAATAGCATTGAATCACTTTAGTAGCTCAAAGAAGTTGATAGACTTTGAGAAGTACAAAACAACAAACAGCACTAGCTAGAGATGATGATCAAACTTAAGGTATCTGTATTGATATGTAAGGCATGGTACTTGGAGGAGTTGGAGGATTCCATGATCTTTTAGGTAAGTACAACAGACACTTCAAACTAGGTGAAAGGACTAATGATATCTTGCAAGTAAACAGACAATGTATAAGTACACTTTCTTTGGCCTTCATGTCATGGGACTTTATAGTCATGTCCTTCCTAGAAACGTTCACTGCATATTTCAAAGATGTATGGGATGTAAATGTAGCCTTTTGATAGAAGGTGCCATCTTGGCTAGAGTACCAACTTCATTGCATGTTGCTTTAGACCTCCTCAATTAGGTATTAGTTTTGTGGATCTTGATTTTGAGAAACTTTGATCTAGGCATTCAAGTCTGAGTAAATTGATGATATGGCTTGAATTTTTGGCCTCTGACTAACGCCATCTGGTGTAATGGTATGCTTCCTCAACTTATGAATGATCTTGATGTTGAATTTTGTGAGGAAGTCCTACAATGGACTTGCTTTGGCATTAAATTGAGTTGCAACAATAAGTACTTCAAAGATATGTTGTTAATGAAGACTTTTGTGTGCTTGTCCTACACATGATGGTGCCACATCCATAGGCATTGTACAACTGCAAGCATCTCCTTCTAATCGGTGCTCCATCTCCATTTGGGTCTAGTAAACATATGGGGCTCGAAGGGTACCCATCTTTCATGAGTACACCCCCAATCGCTATTCTAGATGCATCAATTTGTACCTCGAATGGCTTGTCAAATTTGGGTAACTTGAGTATGAGCGCATGAAACATAGCCAGTTTGAGTTCTTCAAATGTTGATTCCTCTACTTGGCTCGAATGACATCGATCTAAAACAAGCAGCTAGGCAATTAGAAGAAACCTCGAAATGTTGCACTTCCTTGATTGAAGACCCATTTGATGACTCCTTCAACTCTCTTGGGGTTGACATCTAGGCCTAGTTCCAACATGATGAAGCCTAAGAACTTGATCTTCTTCAAGGAAAACTCACACTTTCTTGGTTTGGAAAATAGAGAGCGTTCTCAGAGTCATTATAGGACATCTCAGAGATGATCTTAGTGTTCTTATAAGGTCTTATTGTACATAAGAAATTCATCAATGTAAATGATCAAGAAGGGATTAAGCATATCCCAAAAACCATCATTCATGTCTCTCCAAAAGGTGATCATGGCTCTGGTTAGGCCAAAAGGCATGACTATCCATTCATAACTACCATAACATGTGCAAAACGCAATTTTCTTGATGTGTTTAGTTGCCACTTGAATCTCATTATATCACAATCTAAGGCCGATGCACATGAAGAACTAAGCCTTGCCTAAGCAATCGAGAAAATCCTCCATGGCCAAGACTAGGCACTTGCTCTTTATGGTCATCTTGTTGAGAGCCCAATAGTCTACACATAGACATAGCTTCTTCTTCACAAACAGAACAAGTGCCCCATATGGTGAATTATGAGGCTCGATATATCCTTGCTTCTTCAATTCATGAAGTTTTTGCTTGATCTCCTTTAAGTGCGAGTCATTCATTTCGTATGGAGCGTGTGATGGGTCCAATGTCAAGATGAACATACATATTTCATGTCAGGTTCACTTGTCGTGAATGGGCTCAATTGGGTGGATCAAATCCAATTATCGGTGTTCCAATGATAGCACATGCAGGGTGCCTCAAGCAATCTCAGGTGGTTGAATGGATACTCAGAGAGAATAGAAACTAAATGGAAATACATCAGATCCCTTAAACAATTCTTCACCATGAGTTAATTGAGATATGGAAACCAGTGTAAAGAGAATTGGAAGAGAAGAGGTAGGGGAACATTGGAAAGAAGAAACTCAATTCATAACAATAAATGTTCATACAATTCTAATTGAAAATAATGGAAAAAATACATGTTACCAATTCATAATTGATCATAATGTTGCTTCATAAAGTTTTTCAATGCACAAGTGTTCATAAAATTCTAATGAAAATAATGGAAAAATACATGTTACCCATTCATAATCAATCATAATGTTCTTTTATCCCCAAGCATGTGTGGATAGCCTCCTCCAAGCATGTGTATAGATCCTCCTCCAAGAGGAGAGAAGAATCACCACCAAGATGAGAGATAGCCACCCTTTATAAGTAGATGTAGAACTAGCACCTCCAATTCCTCCAAATCTCCAATGCTAGAGCTCCTCCTTCTGGATTTTCCTTAAGATGATTGAGAAGTGATAACCTAGAAGTGAGACTAGACCTCCATTATATAGTGTTGAGCTCATGAAAAGCACTCTTACGATGACATAAATCGCTAAAGCAAAAGCATACATATGGCAATCTATCATTGCGATTTTAGAGATCAAATAAAAAAAAGCTCTTTCGTCATTTCTATTCCAAAAATAACTCATGGCAATCTATCATTGCTATTTTAGCGATCAAATAACAAAAGCTCTTTCGTCATTGCTTTTCAAAAAATAACTCTGTTGAAAGTTATTTTCACAAACACTATGATCGTTGGGAATTGAGACCACGTCTTCTCTTCTAGAAGTCTTACTTGTACACCACGATTCTATGGAATCATGTTCTAAGAACTTATGAAAAATGTAATTTATGCTCGCCAAAATTGAGGATTTTGTATGCGATTCATTTCTTTGAGAGGGTTTCTTATAAACTATTTTTCTCTCACCTTATTCACATTGAGTTTCTTAGTTTTTAACATCCTATATTAGATCATCATTTACAAAACCAAAGGATGTGAATTTTAAGAGTAATGAAGGTTTTCATTTTCTAGCAGATTTTTTCATCAAGATAGGGAGAGAGGTCTCTGTGACATTCACCCCTACTAAACCTCCACATCATCCTCAATGGGCCAATCTTGAAATTAGCTTTTTGCTTCAAATATAAATTGACATTTCATGGGAACATTGAATTTGAAATCATTTGTTAAGTGCATGGGAAGATAAGAAAAGTGCCTATGCATGGCTGTATAATGTAGCCCTATCAATTGCATAGTTCTAAAATGCATGGTCAAAGTATGGTGCAAAAGATAAGGTATTTGGCAGGATGAAGATGCATGTTTGCTCACTTTTATACATTCTTTCTATATATGGATAAGTCCTTTCCATCACTTAAAGTGCATAGGTAAAGCTCAAAACATGCCTTGATGCAAGATCGTGTAGTGAGACTGTATCATGCATACTTTAAATGCATTTTTTCAAATAATCATGGTGCAAATGAGGTAGATGGTTTGTTGATGATGAGGTTTTTAAATGTTTTGAATTTAAAGTTATTTTTCGTGCTAATTTACAAGTGCAATTGGATGTGCATTTATCGGAACTCAAAGCACTGTGGATTTTTCATGCATACTCTAAGTGCAAAATACTCAACATGGTACAAACACTCAAAATTTGAAATGGGAGATTATGAATCAATCTCATTCATCATTCTTATCAATCTCATCACTCGAATCACTCTCAATAATCTCGACAAGCATTATCATCAAAACTAATTTTGAAGAAATGTGTTCCTATCTCATAAAAAACATCAAAGTTAGTATCAAAAACATGCTTTACAATTCATCCTCACTACAATTTCTTTCATCATATTCTATCTATGGATCTTTTCATTGTTCATCTTCAATCATTAGCATCTATTCATAATGGATCATCTTCAAACTTTTCTTGTCTACATAGATAAAGATTTTTAAGAATTTGATGAATTTTTCATATTTCATTCGATTTGTTTGATAATATCTTTGATCATTTTTTTCCTTTTCTTTACATTTTTGTTCATTATTTGTACTCTCATCCTCATCAATTTCTTTGATATCCTCATGTTCACTTTGACTAGTTTCTTCATTGTTAATATTATGGATCAATTGAACTGTGAAATTTTTAACCCTTTCTTGATCAAATAATTTGTCATTTTCTAGAAACTTTGGATCACATATTATTACATAGTATTCGTCATATTTCTTTTTCAATTGTATTGATTTTTCATACTTGCTCATCCTCTTCAATTCTTTCTTGTAATATTTGTTCAGTGTTTTGTTTATCCAACTTTATTTGTTCACATTTCTTTTCTTGATTCTCAATTAGTAGCATAGTTTCTTGTTGAGAAGATTTCTTATCATCATATCTCTTTGGACTCCACTGTTTTTTAAATTATCTTGGCTTAGATTTTGTTTGATCAAAATATTCTTTAATTTCAACTCTTCCTAAGTTCAAGTGCAAAGGTAAATCGACATGGTAATCACAATTTTTTCTAAATTCAATTTCAATGACCAATTTAATTCTACAAGCATTCTCATACGCATTACAACTCTAGAGCATATGGCCAAATTGATCACACTAGATGACATCTTATAGGTGAATTTAATCTTCTATGTGTAAGTCTAGAGGTGGATCTTCTATGGTCAAATGAATACTTCCGATCAAGAATTTTAGTAGAAATATTTTGGACTTGTACTTGATGTTCATGTTCACACTTGCATGATTGAAGTTCTTTTACTTGGTTGAACAAAATTTTAAACTTGTGTCTCAAACTTGACACTTCATGATCAAGTACTCTTTTAACATTCTACATAATGATTTATTATCTTCAAAAGATTCATCTAATTCTTGTATTAGAGATAATAATTTTTCAATTTTTGATTGGGTAATTGTGTTCATCTCTTTAAATTGCTCATGAGATTCTGAAAATTTCTTTTTAATCAATGATTCCACACTAGAATCTATGTCTTGTATGTTGTGGATTGCACAACCCTTTTTGCCCATTGTTTCAATTAGTAAAATATGAGTACATGGAATGAGCTTGTAATTGTACCTCTTGATTTGCCAAATTTTGTGGAACAAGTTCACATCAAGTTCATTGTCATGACGGACATATTTCATGTTGGGTTCAGTTGTCATGACGGGGCTCAATTAGGTGGATCAGGCCACTTGTCAATGTTCCAATGACGGTACACATAGGGTGCTTCAAGTGACATGGGAGGTAGAGTTCAAATATAGACACTCAAAGATAGATGTGATCATGGAAATTAGTCAAATCACTTGTACAATTCATCGATATCATAAGATAGAATAGAAAAGATAGATGAGATAGGTAAAATTCGTCATATAGAGATTGGAAATAAGAGATATGTATAAATATTGAAGAGAAATTCATCATCATGTGAAAGATGGAAATAGGCAATATCTCATGGATCATGCAAGATATGGGAATAGTAAAATAAGCAAGTTAGCGATAGATGGATTAATTGGAATTATAAAAGATAATTCTGGTAAGAACTCGAAGGAAAGAAATAAGGGAACATTGGAAATTAATTCACAATAAGTGTTTATATAATTTTAATGAAAATAATGGAAAAATACATGTTACCAATATAATCGATCATAATGTTCTTCAATCCCCAAGCATGTGGGGATAGCCTCCTCCAAGCATGTATATAGATACTCCTCCAAGATGAGAGAAAAATAATCAACACCAAGATGAGAGAGAGCCACCCTCTATCAAGTAGATGTAGAACTAGAACTTCCAAGTCCTTCAACTCTCCAATGCTAGAGCTCCTCCTTGTTGATCTTCCTTGAGATGATTGAAAAGTGATATCCTAGAAGTGATGTTACAACTCCATTATATAGTATTGAGCCCTCGTATTGAGCCCTCATGAAAAGCACTCTTACGATGAGATAAATTGCTAACGCAAAAACATACTTATGGCAATCTATCATCGCTATTTTAGCGATCAAATAAAAATGCTCTTTCATCATGGCTTTTCAAAAAAGAACTCCCTCGAAAAAATTGCACCAAAGCTGTGATCCATGGGAATCGAGACCACGTCTTATCGCTTAAAGATTATTCTTTTTTGTAGACCACAATTCCACGCCATCGTGTTATAGACAAAGTTCTGAAAAATCTAAATTATGCTTGGCAAAGTTGAGAATTTTGTACCCAATTCGTTTCTTTGAGAGGGTTTCTTACAAGCTACTTTGCTCTCAGCTTATTCACATTGAGTTTCTCAGTTTTTCACATCCTATATTAGATCATCATCTACAAAACCAAAGGATGTGAACTTTAAGAGTAATGAAGGTTCTCGTTTTCTAGTAGATTTTTCATCAAGATAGGGAGAGAGATCTCTTTGACACCGGTTGGTTCGATAGCATCTCTATGTGGTGTTGGGAAATCTGTAAAGGGGAGAGCCCAAGAGGAAGTATTTGTGTGAAGACATCCACATATTCCCCTAGTAGGAAGTGAAAGCTTGGGTGCTCAATCTTTGAGTAATCTAACAAGGTGAGTTCCATTTCTTGTTCAGTTGTGCGTAGCATGCATAGGTGTGTGATCCCACCTTGATAGATTGCTTTGTGAAATTGTTTTGGTGAGATGGTTTGGGTTGCATGGTTTGAGGATGTGGTTGTTCGGGCCTTCAGTTTTAGGTCATATCCACACCTGTGTTTATGCTTGTGCTTGTATTTATGGTTGTCCTCGCATTCTAGCTCTTCCCTTGGTAGGTTAATCCGATGGAAATCTACCCGTTCTGATCTAATAGCACACTTTCTGCACTCTTGCCAAATTATTTGATCAAATTTTGGTCCATAAACGAGAGCCCATTGATGGCCTTGAATGACTCTATCACACCTCTTTGTGTGAAGAGCCTCTCGTTGCCTAAACCCTTGTGTCCTGAGGGAAACCTCAGTGTTTACCTCGGGAGAAGTGGCACACAGGCTGAGGATTGCATCCAAAGGGTTTGGTTTTGCTCTACGAACTTTGTCACGTGTCTTGGAACGTGGGGAGAGCACACTGTTTGGTGAACCCCACCTCATGGATAATCTATCTATTTGCACTACAATTGTCTTTGACAAGAAGAGGTAGTGGATTCACATATGCACCTTGCCCTTGGTCGTTGCTCTTAATAAGGGGGGCATCCATAAAGCAGCCCATGGAGGTGGTCTACATTCGGCATGTTGGAGATGCAAAGCATGATGTTTTGATATTGATAGATATACGATCTAAATGAACTTGTCTTGGCAGAGGTTGAGCCACTCATCTCTTTAATTGAAAGCTTCATTTTGAGGAATAAACAGAGTGATGATAGGGGTAGTGATGCCAGAACATGGGCACACTGACGATGGGGCATAGTTATGGCAGCACTTGGGCGCACTAAGGATGAAGCTTATTGATGGTAACACATGGGCACATCAACAATGGGGTGTAGTGAAGATAGCATGTGGGTGAATGTATGGTGGGGTGTAGCGATCGAGGCAACTTGGGGAGGTGGGAAGGGAGAGGGGAATGGAGAGAAGCACCCATGGAGAGGGTGGGAAGGGAGGGAAAAATGTACACTTGATGTCAGGAGGACTCACCCAAGATGATTGCAGGACATTAATGGAGCTTCTAATATTAGTATGATAATTTGTTTGTCCAAAGGCTCCCACTCTCATACCAATTGAGACGTTCTTAATCGCTTCAAATGCCCAAGTTTTGCAAATGGGACCCAAGTCATGCACAACAAGAAAACATGCACAAAACCAAGGCATTTGCCAAGCGAAAGCTTTTAAATCACTTTCTTTCAAGAATATACAAAGACGACAAAGATTGCTTAATAAGGGGAAACGACATGGAGGTGCACCACTACCCGTTATAGTTGCACATAATTTGGTGTTGTAAGGTAAACCGTCTAGACACTAAAATTGCCTAGATAGTAGTATAGGTCTATCACCACGAGGGAAGGGGGCGAGAGAGAGAGAGAGAGAGACAGAGACAGAGAGAGATGCCCATTATAGTGAATGGCTCTTTTTCTAACCTTAAAAAAAACTAAAGCTATCGGACTCGATTCTTTTTAAATGTTTTATTATATTGTATTTTATTTTAGTATGTTTTTGAATAATATTAGATGTAAGAAAAAAGAAAAAATAAATAAAAATGTAGAGAAATGAAACAAATCCCAAAAAATTTGCAAAGTAGAACACATACTCAAGACACATTTCCCCAATCAAACTCGAGAGAAGCTCAATTTTCTAGTCTCAATTCACAAGTAAAAACGCATTAGAAAAGATAAAAATCCAAAAAAGGCCTTGAAATAAAAAGCTTTTAACATATTCTCCAAAAACCCTAAATATTCTATCAATATTCTCATGACATTGGGTATGGAATAGCATGAAGATTACAATGAAGATCGTAAAAAAATGCATAGCATCAGCTTATCATGGAGAAACTTAATACAAAAAAGGCAATAGGAGAGCTATGTATAAACTTGCGAGATTGCAGAAAATGTCACGTGATAAAAAAGGTCCAGCTATTTGGATGATGATAGGCCTTGAGCCTTGAAATATTCATGATCAAAAGTGCCTCATCACCCAAAGTTTCTAAGTGCACCGCACCCCATTGGAGAATTTCTCTAATTTTGTATAGCCGTTCCCTATGAGGAAGCCATTTGCCTCGCAAATGTGTATCTAATTGGTGCCTATGTTAAAGAGCCAACATACTACTTTGTAACTTATTCTTCCACAAATGTTTACCATGAGATTCCTTCCTTTTGTTTTGCCTCTTGCAAGTGTTTTGCTACATCTAGACAAACCTCCTACAATCTGTTAAGTAATGAAAGTGTAGTAGAGACCCCAATATACTTTCTTAATTAAATAGATTCAATTTGAGGAGATCCATGTAGAAACTGAAAGGGCTCGAGGGGAATTACTCCATATACTAGCTAAAGGGGTAGTGCCCTTTCGCCTCCTTGCATGCCTACCTATAGGTCCATAATGTACGTAGATATGTGGTGCCCAAGTAATGGTCCTTTTCATACATTATTTCCTAAGAAGAGCTATCAATAGTTGTTGGTGGACTCTCTTTGTCCATTAGCCCTTGGATAGTACACACTAGAAGTTTGATGGAGAATCCAATGCTTATTGAAAACTTCATACAAGAACTTATTAACAAAGTTTGTTCCTTGATCTATGTAGATTTTAAGTGAGCAACCATACATGCAAAAAAAGATATTATACAAGAAACTGACAACTTTTTGGGCTATGCAATCTAGAGAAGCAATAGGCTCAAGCCACTTTGTTGCATAGTCTATAGTAACCACCAAGTACATCCCCCATTCCACTATCCCTTACCCATGAGGGTAGATCAAGCTTTGTTTGAGAGGTTGAGAACCTTCAAGACTCTTCTATAATTTGCAAAATCACCAGTTTACATCTCAATAACGATGAACTTAGGGGCATTTTCAAAGCAACCTCCTTGTCAACATTGGCAAGTTTGTTGATATTTAGACCCTAGGTCATAGTTTCTACTAGGAAGAGTTAGAGAATCCTAAGTAGCCACATGGATTATTGAGCTTTCATAGATTTCAATGCAAGTTTCTGTTAGACATTGGTCTAAAGAGACCATTCTGTGTGTGTGTGGGACGAGGGCTAGTTAGCCAAGGTCCTAAGCTCGGGGGTATATCCTAAGGTATTTGATGGTTAGTGGGGATGAGTGTTGCATGCTGGCCACATGGCGATGCTAGAACATTCCAGATCACTGCTATTTTAGATACAAGAGGATATAAATGGATGGGAGGAGAGTGGCACACACATCATTCATTCGCATGTCTTCTTTTGAGAGAGTCTTACAATTGGTATCCAGAGCTGTATAAGATTTTGGGCGTGAGTTTTTTTTGGGCATGCTTTTCGTCATCAATCGTCTGTGGCAGCTATTTTTGGGGGGAGAGAAGGTACGGCTGCAGAAAGGGAGAATACGAGGGGCTTCATTTGGTTGGCAGAGGCTCCACAGGCTGCGTTTTCAGAGGAGAAGGGGCACACATCAAAACGGCTGCTATTCCTCTGCGTTGAGGCTAACGGCTGCTATTCCTCTGCGTTGAGGCTGTACGGAAGGCCAATATATGATATGAATCTGGCAAGTTTGGGAAATCTGAAGATTCAGACGACATGACGAAACAATTAAGCTGTTTGGAAAAAAGGCAACGCATATGATCGCTGGAAGGAAAGAGGCAATGATTTGGCGCAAGTCCTGGAGTTTTTCCCGATTGTTTTGCTGAGAAGTGACTTTCACAGTGTTCGATGAGCTATTGATTTTTTTTTGAAAATGTGCTGAGCGATGCAAATAACGCTAAGCTCGGATGATGGAAAATCATCTCTGTCGCTAGATATGTGGTTATCTTCTATTTGCAATTCATAATTGTTATTGACAATTCTACCGAAGTGATTCCAACAGCTCATGGTCATGATTACGTGAATGGAACTCATTCAAACATGATGCCATCATGATCTTCAGCATATCTGACAAATTCTGATGACGAATTTGCAGCGATCCTCGATCTCTGAGATCTTCATAAGTAAATGAACAGCATAAAATTTTGAGATGTCATGTGTCGTCCTTGCATTCAATGGCTGCTGCACAAGGATGACATACCCATAGATAGCTCTTTCCGAACTCTTTCCATAGAGCAGCTGCAAGCCATACTTTGGGTCCAGATATTGCCTGCAACAGAGGTTGGAAGTGGACTGTTCTTCATCGAGCACCTTCAACGAAGCACTTCTTGAAGATTTATGCGATCCACGAACCAACGGGAATGAATAGTCTACCCGTAACTCTTCATCTGGATGCTTCAAGAATATCACAGAAAATCTGAGATAAGTATTTAGTCAATATTTGCTTGATTATTCTGTTGACTGTGCATATTAGAAATATTCATGCATTACGTGTAGAATGACGTAAATAGAAATATATCTACGGTGCTTGAGCTTTTCTTACAGGTGGTAAGTATCGGCAGGTATGGGCAAGTATCGACAAGAGAAATATTTTGATTGAGGGTCTGTAGCGCCCAACAGCATATTTGGAGAAGTTTTCTATTGCAAGTGTTCGTCGAGAAGATAAAAAGAATAGATCGTGCTTGCCGGCACATGATTTATGCTTGACGTTTTTTTTTTATTTTCTTCGAAATTATTTCGGATTTCAAAGTGACGCCGTTAGGCTGCCGAAATTTTTAGAAAATTAGTATGCAGATGCATGGAAGCATATAGAACATACTAAAAGTTTCTTAGTTTTACATGTTTTATTAAGCAAAGGTTTGTAATTTATTATTTTCCACTGCCAGTCACTTGTTTTGAATATTTATAAAATGTTCAAACTATATAAAGATGAATGGTTAGTAGCATTCTGATCAAAGCATCCTATAAGTTTGTGGATATCTAGTAGATATTACTAGTTGAAAAGAAAAATAATTCAAAGATAGACCCAAGGTAAAGCCATACCTTTGGAAAAAGATTAGAATTTTCACGTAACAAAAAAAAAAATTGTCCTTTTTGTAGAAAGGATAAATTGAGACACGGTCAGTTTTACCATGGTCTCATGAGTTAGAAACTTAGAGATATAAGGTCTCAAAGTAGTTTGACATCTTAGAAGAGAACTAAAAGAGCACCTACAAGTTTAGGATGCTTATAAATTACGTATCTAGTTCATAAGTGATTACTATAATTACATAGTCATGAGTTCTAGTGCACATTTCTATGTGTGTAGAACAAAGAAGTTTATTTCACAAGAAGTATAGACTTCAGATTTGTGGAATACAAAGGATAAATCAAGTTTGATTAGAATGCCATAGTTAGAAATAGTAAAAGAAAAGTTGTGTCAGAACTTCCTAGATTTGGAATTGAGACATAGACTTTAGAGTTCCTAGATTTATAGAAGAAATTATATCTTGATAGTTTAGTATAGGCAGATGGGATAATTCCATCTATCTTTCTTAAAGTCAAGCATAGAGATCCTAGGTGGTCTCATCTTTATTATGCAAACAAGGCACGTCGTAGGCCAAGAACTCTAGAGTGGCCAAGATACACAAAAAGGCAAGGTTTACAGAGAACAAACACGGCAAGTGTGTGGGTTAGATACTCAAGAGTGGCCAAGATATACAAAAAGGCAAGGTTTGCACAGAGTAAATAATGCAAGGCTATAGTCTAAGTCCCTAGTAGGAAATGAGACAAGGTTATATAGCAAAGCATGGTTTACATTTATTAGACCAGGCAAGGTTGTCTCTAGTAGGGAGTGATTATACAACAATGCAAGGTCTAAAAGTAAGAAAGTTAGTTCCAACTTTTTGAAGACAAGTTGAGAAGCAAGTTCGATGTCTCGATTTATAGTTATATCATACATAGTGACAAAGTAAATTGATCAAGTTTGAGCATGAGGGAAGGCAATTTGCTGAGCCGTGGAGAACTAGATCTCCAAGAGACGTGATTGATAAATGCTACCAAGTTGCTTATAGTTGATTGTAAGTTTATGTATTTTCTTTTCTATGTGCATTCATCATGTAGTATGATGGATTCATGCAGTCATGGAGACTCTAGTTGGAAGGCTTCAGTACTTTCAGCGAAAGTGAGAGCAGAATTCCAAGAGTTGTCCTTGAAAGAATTACATAAAAATGTTGATTAGACCTAGCTATTCACCCTTTGTAGAATCAGTTTTTCTAGTGAAGAAGAAAGACAGATCTTATAGGATGTGCATCGACTATCCAGCACTCAATAAGATTGCTATCAGACATAGATATCTTATGCCCAGGATTAATGATCTTTTAGACGCTCTAGGTGGAGCCGTGGTATTTAGTAAAATAGATTTCATAAGTGGCTACCATCAGATTAGAGTAAGAGATCATGATGAGACTCAGTTAATCCACAGAAGACTCAATTGTTTCTTCTGAGGATAGAGTATCTACTGATGGGATTCAGATGGATTCCAAGAAGGTTTCCGTTATTCGTTAATAGCAGTGCCTATGACGACCTTGCTTCAAGGCAAGCTTTCTTTGCATGGAAGCAAGAGTAGCAAGATACTTTTAATACTCTAAAACAAGTGTTCCAGAGGCTCCGATAGTCAAAGTGATAGATTCACCGATCCTCTTTAAGTTAGAGACAGATGCTTATGGCATAGCCATAGGGACAATTTTGAGCCAAGATGGCAGGCCAATAGCTTTTGAGAGTAACACATTGACTAGTGCGTAGTGTAACTGTTCAATGCATGACAGGAGTTGTATGCAGTGGTATATTCACTTAAAGTCTAGAGACACTATCTTGATGGTGCAGACTTTAAGGTATCATAGATCACCATACACTTGAGTATTTTCATAGTCAGCCAGATCTTCGAGGCCGATAGGCTCGTTGGGCTGAGCTCATGCAGGAATTTCACATGGAAATCTTGTATAGAAGAGGCAAAGAAAATATAGTAGCAGATGCATTATCTCGTATAATGTATCAAATGAGCTTTACAATTTTAGAAAGCTCATTGCTTCAAGAAATTAAGGAAGCACAGGTGGAAGATCCACATTTATTACAGATAGTTAGAGCCATTAGCGATGACTCTATTTTAGGAGACGGGACAATTCCCGCTGTTTCTTCTTCTACTAAAGCAAACAAGTCTATTCCGTATTCCAATTTCTCATAGGAGAATGGAATAGTGAAGCGGAAAGGAAAGGTTTGTGTGCCAGATTCCCGGGATTTGAGAAAGAAAGTCATGCATGATAACCATGATGTTCCTTGCGCAGGACATCCTGGTGTTGATAAGACAATACAGCTTGTTAGAAGAACATTTTAGTGGCATGAATTAGCCAGAGATATCCATACTTATGGTCAACAATGCTTTATGTGTCAAGTCAACAAAGCAGAAAGGGTAAAGACACGAGGTCTTTTACATCCTTTACAAGTTCCAGATCATAATTGGAATAGTATATCCATGGACTTCATAGTGGGGTTACCGCGGACCCAAAGGAAGCGGGATACAATCCTAGTTGTGGTAGATAGACTGAGCACGATGGCTCATTTCAAACCTACGCAGGAGACGATAGAAGCTCCACAGGTAGCGGAGTTGTTTATCCAGAATGTCTTCAGATTGCATGGATTACCTACATCCATAGTTTCAGATAGGGATGTCAGATTTACAGGACATTTCTAGAAGTTTGTATTTGACAAACTGAATGTGTCACTAAAATTGAGTAGTGGTGATCATCCACAGACAGATGGTCAGACCAAGAGGGCCAACCAAATTCTAGAGGATATGTTACGGGCATATGTGTCTGAGAGAGAGACAAATTGGGATAGTTATTTGCCATTAGTAGAGTTTCCTTATAACAATAGACCTCACAAGGTGACTGGGATGTCTCCTTTTGAGATAAACTATGGCATGAATCCCACTCCTCCCAGTACCATAGGAATGCCTAAGAAATATCCTCGTGCTTCCGAGTTCTTAGTGAATCTCCAAGCAAACCTAGAAATAGCTAAAACCAAGATGAAGTAAGCAGCTGATAGAGCCAAAGAGTATCCTGATAGGAAAAGATCTCCTAGATCCTTTGAGGAAGGAGACCGAGTCTTCCTTCAGGTATCAGCTAGATCTACTTCATTGTCCACAGGGAAGTGTAGTAAACTATCACCAAGGTATTGTGGACCTTGGAAGATAGTATAGAAGTTGAGTGATTTTGCATACCAATTAGAGCTTCCTCCAGATTGCAGAGTCCATCCCGTGTTTCATGTCAGTAAATTAAGAAAGTATATATCTAGGGAGGATAATCTAATAGAGGGTATTGTTTCTTTGCAGAAAACCGCTAGATCAGATCATTCTTCAGACAGAATACTAGATAGGAGACAGAAACGGTTGAGGAATCGTGTGATCCAAGAGTATCTGGTAGCCTGGAGAGGATTACCACTTACTCACTCTACTTGGGAATCAGCAGCTCTGGTTCGCAAGTCCTTTCCCTCATTGATCATTGAGGACAATGATCTTTAGAAGGGGGCGAGAGTGTCAGTCATTGGTCTAAAGAGACCATTTTTTGTGTGTGTGGGACGAGGGCTAGTTAGCCAAGGTCCTAAGCTTGGGGGTATATCCTAAGGTATTCGATGGTTAGTGGGGATGAGTGTTGCACGCTGGCCACATGGTGATGCTAGAACATTCCAGATCACTGCTATTTTAGATACAAGAGGATATAAATGGATGGGAGGAGAGTGGCACACACATCATTCACATGTCTTCTTTTGAGAGAGTCTTACAGTTTCTTGGGATTATGTATGGCCATGAGTCCATGAATTTGATCTTTCAATAGCACCTTCTTTGGCTTTCATTCCTAGGGAAGCATGTGGCTTCTTTATGACTACTTGTTTTATGGGCTGCCCCTTTTTCGATAAATTGGTGGCTCCTTAGGTACCTTCCTAGAGACTCTCCATAAGACTACTTCTATATTGGTCAAGGCAACATGCCTACCTTTTATTCAAATCTTCATTGCTAACCTAGCATAATTGCTTTTTGAGATTGAAATTCTAATATTATCTACAATTGATTGATTTAGAGGGTTGATTACTTTGGCCTCCCGAATGATCTTTGCTTGTTGTAAGATAGGCCACATTTCCAAAGAATGCCCCAAGAGATCTTTCTCGCAAGCCCAATGCAAATCTCAACAGACAACATAGAAGCCTCCCCCATAGGCATTTTAGCATCCTCCTCTCCCACAGACCTCGTCAAGGCATTCTATGTAGCTTGGATTGGGAGTTTGATAGTAAACACCCTCTGACTTGGTAATTCTAACCAATCCTTCCCATCTTCCCCTCGCTAGAAATACCTAGGATGGTGACAATATTTGGTCGACAATAGAGGCCACTTGTGAGATAGGTCTATGTCCCCATGGGGAACACTTTAGTATGCTACAAGAGGATTTGACAACTCCCCCTGTACTAAGATGGTTTTGGAGTCCCCAACCTCCAATGCCACATCGTCTCTAGTCCCTCATATGTTATTTCCACACAAAAGCCTTCCCATCCTCTAGTATATATTATTTCCTAGTATTTGATGATCACTTGACATTAAATTCTCAATGAGTTGTGCTTCAAATGTGGTTTAGGCATCCCCTAGGAACCCCATGACATTTGGTACTTCTCCCATGATGGCTATTCCCTTTGGATTAATGAGTTTTGACTATCATTTGTGCAGGTAAAGATTCAGATAAGAGTTCTCCTATTTTTTTGGTGTCGAGGAGGAGGGTTGGTCACCCTCTACCATTGGGGTCCATGTTCCTGCTCTTGCTTCTTGCAACTTGAAAACTTTGGATCATGTAGTTGCTTTCTCCTTCCCTTTGTGGAGAGCTTCACAACCTCATTGGAATTTGGGGGAGGTGTTGCATTTTTTACATGCCCTGATGATTGAGTTCTCACATCACCTTGGTGAGTGTGACTATAAAGATCTATTTATGTGATCATCAGATACAACACATTTCATGTTCATTCCTGGCTCCAATGAGAGTGAGCTTATCATGTATGGGATTATAGATACACACATTTCCCCTTGCTATATGTACGTTCATGAGTAGGTGCACACTCAAGAGAGGCCTCTTGAGTTGGGTGAGTCTACTTGGCTTAGCATTTACCAGGCTCTTATGGAGGGGTTGGCATCTCATCAACGATGCTTGGACTTGGATTATCCCTATGTAAGCTTGCCTTAAGGATGGCCTGATTATTTGCTACTACAACGTCTTGGTTTGCTTAGTCTCCATGAGACTCCTCTCATGGAATGTTCAGGGTCTGGAAGTCTCTAACGTCAGGTGCTACAAAGTTCATCAAAGGGAAGAGCTCACCTATGCTTGATTGGTAGGCATATTGATATTTTGAGGCTCTAGGAGCACCATCTTTCTTTGGGCCATACTTGATAATACACACAAGTTTTGTAGAGATGTAGGAAGTCTTTTGGTCAGCTAGCTATGGACCAAATTTGCCCAAGATGGTGTACGTATCTCTATTGGGGACTCCTTGCAGACCTTGATTGTTGAGATGGAGAGGTTGTGATTGGCAAGGCCATTTGAATTATCATTCAATGGAGCAACTTAGGCATGGCTTTTTGAATCTCTATGCTCTAACATTAGGTGAAAAAATGGACCTTGCATGGGCCTTGTAAGGATCCCTAATTGTTAGGGATTAAAGTTCTTAATCTATGAGTTTAAGGTTCCACTTCAAACCACTAGTGGTATTGCAGAATTAAATAATATTTTAGGAATTGCTTTGTTGAAGTCTCACGTCATCAAAATTCATGACCTTTGGATTGATATAATTGACGATCTATCCTGATAGATTTAAAAGTTAGAGACAGAGAGAGCATTAACTTTTGTGGGAGTGAGCGCAGTGGCTTTGCATAGTCTCTACATGTTTTCCAACCATTGGACTTGAAGAAATCTGATGATCAACCATGAATGGGGCTCAAAGGTGTTTGCACATGCTCGTCAACCATTGGATCAAGCTCCTCATCGGATGGTGAGAATGAAAGGGCACCCAATCTAGGGAAGCGTAGGTCTAGCCTATGTGATTAAGCCACTAGACTGTGTCCACCACCCTCTTCTCATTGGTCCATGCTTAATCACTCCTTAATCTAAAAGGCCCATGCGGGGTTAGATTGTTGATGTTGTGCCTATTGTGGGTACATGATGCATTGGTGATGACTTCAACATGATTCATGCACCAAAGGATAGGCAAGGTAGTATCCAGGTCACAATTCATGGGACAAAGCTTGTTTCTTGGGGGAGCTTGTGCTTGATGTTGAGACTTCCGGATGTATGGAACCTTGAAGGGTGTTCAAAAGAGAGAGGTAGTATCTTATTTTTGTGCTTAGAGAGGCACATAAGTGTGATGAATCTCTTTCTGATGGATTGAATATATATGAGTGATGCTTTGGTAGAGCATGGGGTATGACTAGTATTGTAGTCGGCTCTTGCATGTTAGGTCATGACCTTTTTGTTGTTTTTTTTAGGAAGAGTGTTGATTAGGGATCTCTTGTCATGCATGTGCAAGCCCAACATGAACATTGTGATATTGAGGATTGCCTTTTTCCCTCACACAAAGGCTGTTCAATGAACTCATGTTGGTGAGAGAGTCTTTGTTAAGTTCTTCTTGAGTACTCATCCATGTCACTCCTAGATTGGCACAAATCCTATAGCTTTTGAGTTGGCAGGGACAGACATCCTTTGTGGCTTCCCAGTGTTAACCTTCAATGGGTTCCCCTTGCATGATCATTTGTTATCTAGGCTACCACATTGGCATGAAGCTATCGGTTGAGCTATAGATCATGCATCTCAACTTGATTATCATGAGGAAGTTGGTGCATTGGAGCACTACTTGCTTGTCCTTGGCAGGGAGAGTTGTGGTGGCTAACAAGTTCCTCTTAGCCATGATGTGGTATATTACCTCTTATTAGATCTTTTCAATCTCATGTATTAGCCACCTCTAGTGGCTCATCACAAACTTTTTGTGGTTTGGGAGGGATGGTAGCCTTGCTTGGGCCAAGGTTGCTTGGCTTGTCATCACTCTTCCAATTGAGCAAGATGGCTTAGGGATTGTTGAACTTGCTTGTTAGAGAACAAAACTTTTCATTACTTAATACCATACACACAATTCAAAACATAATTGAAACGTTGATATTTCGGAAAATGAGAAATATCTTCGAGAGGAATGTCTAAAGCATGTATACGAAGGAAATGGTTTGACATGACTCAGTGCGAGCTTACTTATTCTCAATCCTCAAAATCATTTTGGATGGAGTAATGTATGTGTGGCACTATTAAGGTATTATTTTCAATTTTCTATCTATTTATATATATATACATGCATAAATATATACATATAAATACATGCATATATAGACATACACATAATTATACATGAATGCATACACACATATAAACATACACACACATATATACACATACGCATGTTATGAGAGTAAGGTCAAATTATACATATCTCTATCGAATGAAGATGTTTTGTCCATCTAGCCTTTAGAATTGTCCACCCAACCTTTAGAATCTTCCTGACACATCTGTTTCTCTTGTTCTAGTTGACCTTATACCTGTGCTGCTAACTTTTTTAAGACTTTGCATACAAATATTAAGTATCAATTAGCTAGGGAGGTATTAGGTCATTAGGAAAATGGGAGGATCAAATTTATCTTGAAAATTTTGAAGGATGGAAAAATAATTTTAAAGGATGAGCAGAAAGAAAGCGTCCATTCAATGCAAGCTTTTATTATTACTTTAGCTAAGGTAAGAACAAGAATTTTCATTGAATGGACACTTTTTGTGTGTCCATCCTTTAAAACTATTCATGCATCTTTCAAAATCTTCAAGATAAATTTGGTCTTCCTATTTTTCAAATGACCTAATACCTCCATAGATAACTGATATTTTATACTTGTAAACAAATATGTAAGCCTTAGTTAGCAAGGCAGGCAATAGATTGAGTATAAAATGGAAGACAACCAGATGATTCAGTGGTCTAGATGTCTATATGAAAGTCTACAAACCACAATAAACAGAAAGAAAATTAGAAATGAAATCAAATATACACAGCTACACATGCATACATACACATACATACATACACATATATAAACATACATATACACATGTTATGAGAGTAAAGTCAAATTATACATACCTGTATCAAATGAAGATATTTTGTCCATCTAACATTTGGAATTCTCTGCCCAACCTTTAGAATCGTCCTAACACATCTGCTTCTCCTATTCTAGTCGACCTAATACTTGTGCTACTAACTCTTTTATGAACTTTGCATACAAATATTAAGTATGAGTTAGCTATGGACGTATTAACTGGTTTGAAAAATAGAAGTAAATTTACCTCAAAGAATTTGAAGGATGGAAGAATACTTTTAAAGGATGGGCGGACACAAAGTGTTCGTTCAATGCAAGTCTTTGTTTTTACGTTAGCTACGGTAAGAACAAGAACTTGCATTGAATGAACACTTCATGTCCACCTATACTTTAGAATTATTCATCCATTCTCCAAAATCGTTGAGAGAAATTTCCTTGTCTTATTTCCAAACAACGTAATACCGCCATGGTTAGTTGATACTCAATCCTTGTAAAAAAATATGCAGGTCTTAGTTAGCAAGGCAGGTAATAGATTGACTACAAAATGGGAGACAACCAAACGATTCAGTGGTCTAGATATGAAAGTCTGCAAACCACAATATACAAAAAAAATTTAAGAACGAAATCAAATATACACATGCATACATGCATATACATACATACATACACATTCATACATACATATACATGCATACATACATACATACACATGTATACACATATACACATACATATATGCATACACATACACATATGTATTTATACATACATATATACCTATAAAACACATATACACACATACATACATATACACATATGCATACCTATACGCATGCACATGCATATACACATCCACATACACATACACATAAGCATACACATATATAAAATTATGTGCATATATATATATATATATATATATATATATATATATATATATATATATATATATATATATATATATATATATATATATATATATATACATATATATGTATGTATGTATATATACATATATATATGTATATATACATACATATATATATATATATATATATATATATATATATATATATATATATATATATATGTATGTATATATATATATATATATATATATATATATGTGTGTGTGTGTATGTATATTTATTTATTTATTTTTATTAATATGTCTTTTTTCATGAACTTATAGGTTATTATCTGAAACGTTTTTACATGTCATTTAATCTAATTATATTTTTGTCATTTTCATCATGTAGGAATATCTACTACGGGTAATAAAGCTTGTCCATATTGTGGTGATTGGTTGAGATCAATCTATAGTAAGAATCTCAACAAAAATATTTATTTTCGACATCAACGATTCGTGTCTGATGATCATCCATTAAGATCTAAAAGAGAAGCAATAAATTTTAATGGAAAGCTTGAAATAGGTCAGTTTCCAAAACCTATGATGCTTGTGGATTGGTATAAAAAATGGAGAGACAGACCTCTAATAGATCTAGAATAAAAAATTTTTAGTGATGATGAAGATAATGAGTATGTGAAGAGAGGTAAAGTGATACTTTTATATTTAATATATATGAATATTTAATATCTTTTATTTTTGAATTAACTTCTTTATAATTTTTTTAATGATACTTATAGGTGGATTACATCAAAAGAGATTGACAAAAACTCGATCCCAAAAAAAAAAAACGTGAATGCAAAGAGCTACTATGTTTGATGGAGAAAGAACTTCCTACTTCATTTTATGATATTCAGGTTCATTTATTAGTCCATCTTGTAGATGAAATAGAGATTGCAGGTGTTGTCAACACTTGATGAATGTTTTGGGTCGAGCGATTTATGGGAATATTAAAAGGTTATGTGTCAGAAAGAGCAAAACCAAAAGGATCTATGGCAAAGGGTTGGATGCTTGAAGAGTGCATGTATTATGTTAGTGAGCACCTTGAAAGATTTCATGAAGAAGCTTCATGTGCATGGACCAATGAGTCTTCTTCAAAAATAACAGATGAGGTATTATCAAGTAAGGGAGTTCCATTTTTATTTACATTTCAAGAAAAAAATGATGTTTCTACTTTTGTAGCATATAATGGTGAATACACGCAAGCATTCCTTAGCGAGTACAAACATGAACTTCAAAATCTCTAAAGTAAAAGGCAAAGAGACAAAAGATATAGACGTAATCTCCATAAAAATGTGATTATAAGTATATCTTCTTTCACGGATTGGCTATATAGTCGTTTGCAATGCGCCAATGAAAATAATGAAGAAATCTCAAATGCGTAGAGAGAGTTAATGATAGGTTGTGAACGAAAGGTAATTTTATTTTAATAATATTTTGTTTTTTTATATATGTATATTATTTTCTATTTTCTAATTTAATTTCTTTTGCAGGCTCGAATGCTCACTAATATGTGGGCTTTTGGATAGCATATTAGAATCAAAGCCATTGACTCTTTACATAAAATAGAGGATTCTAGTATTGTTTCTTCTTTCAAGCAACTATCACGTGTTAGCTCAAAAGACACAAACATTATAGATGGCAAACTTGGTTACGTGGGAAGTGCTATTGGTATCTACAAAACATCATTTCGTACATTCAAACAGGTAGAAAAAAGTTTATATTTTTTATGATGGAGTTAGTTATTCTTTTTAAGCACCTAATAATGGGTTTTTGTTTTTATATATTTTGATAGGTCATTTTGAAGGTTGATTGGTTTCGAGCCGAGTATAAAGGTAGTAATTGCACATTAAGAAAGGAATTAACTGGGTTTTCGGCAATTGATCCTTCCAAGGTAATGTGATCTACTAAAGAACCATATATTCTTCCTAGGCATATTGAACAAGCATTTTTTTATAAAAACCCAGATGCTCACCCTTGGTGGCAAGTCATTCATGTTCAACCTCAAGGTAGGTCATTGTTTGAACAATTTATTGTTAGAGAGATCAAAGAAAGTCCTCTTAATGATTCACCATCAGATACTGATACATCAACATCTGAAAGAGAAATTAGAATCATTATACGTGATAATTATACTAATCTTTTTGATTAAGAGGCTAATACTCTACATGTTGATTCTAGTGATGATGAAGAGGAATTACCAGAAATCCATATTAATCCATCAATAGATGATGTGACTCATGAGAACATAGATTTGATAATAGAAGAAATAAATGAAATCAATAAGAATAATGAAGATGAGACTATATTGATGTCTTACCAAAATGATGGCAATAATGAAAACATATCAAAAGATTAGATAGTAAATTCTACTCTAGTTATCGATCAATAACTTGAAGCTTCTGAATGGATATTAGATAATAGATTCTTCTTTATTCAACTAGAATATCAATGAATCCTACTAGCGAGATGAAATCCTGTTCTTTTAGGTTAGAACATGAAGCTTGGGGGTATGCCTAATTATTTTGTATATAGCTTTATCTTCCAGGAGCAAATGTTTCTCATGTATGCATGCATATGTGTGTGTATTCATGTGACTTATATGTATACATGTGTTAGTATGCATATATATATATATGTGTGTTTCATGTATATGTATGTGTGTGCATGTGTGTGATATATGTATACATGTGTTACTATGCATACGTGTATATATGCATATGCATTTGTGTAAAATATTCATGTATTCATGTAATATATGGAAGTGTTTCTAATTGTGTATGCATGTATAAGTATACATGTGTGCATGTAGGCATGTATATGTGATGTATATATGTATATGTGTCTATGTGTAAATGTGTACGCATAAATATGTATGCATGTATATACATATTTATGTGTGCATTTAGGCATGTATGTGTGATGCATAATGTATCTACTCCATTTTATATTTATGTATGTGTATCTACATGATGTGTATATATCTTTATATATAGTATGATCCTCGTTTATTTGAGTAGCTATATATAGAGGCATAATGTTGGGACGAGAGACATCTCTCTAGTAGGACGTCGGAGGAATAGATCCAATGTGTACATATACTTCAATCATATGGCTAAAAGGCTGAATTAGATTTTCTAAATTAGGGTTTTTTAAACCCTAATATCAAAATTAGTGTTTGCAAGTTAGGATTTCTGAATTAGAATATTTATAATAGGGTTTTTGAATTAGGACATGTATATATATATATATATATATATATATATATATATATATATATATATATATATATATATATATATATATATATATATATATATATATATATATATATATATGCATGTGTGTGTATGTATGTATGTGTATCCATATGTGCATATGCATGTGTATGTGTATATATGCATGTAAATATGATTCTGTGAGTCTATGTGTATATACATATTATTATGTATGTGTATGTGTATGTGAGTATGTGTATGTGAGTATGTGTATGTGTCTATGTGTGTATTCATTATATGTGTGTAATTGCATGCATATGTATGTGTGTGTAAAAATGTGCATGTATGTGTGTTTATGTATAAATGTGCATGTATGTGTATATGTGTGTAAATGTGCATGTATGATTTATATGTGTGTGTATGCATGTATTTGTACCTCTAGTCTCACTCTTTTCTCTCTCTCTCTCTCTCTCTCTCTCATATACATCCATACATACATAAACACACATGCAAACTCATATCCACATACATATACATAAAAGCAATGTGTACCGTGCATTATCCCGACGATGATCCATAAGTTTTCGCATCTCTTTTAGACAACACTTATGCGACGATCCTGTCCCAAACTCTGTCTCAAGTGAATTAAGTATGTATTTTTTATCCCTCTCATCATGCTTACTACAAAAATTAAAAAAATCATGTAAATAAAACATAATATATTTATTTCAATTTATATGTAAAATTTATACTTCTTCCACTGTAAGTGGAGAAGGCATATGTAAGAGTCGCATAATGCTCGCATTCTTCTCTTGAAATCCAATCCATTCCCTATGTACACAATGTTCCCCTCTGGCTCTATATCGCACTTTAGTTGTAAGGTGCCTATGCACGTCCTCATAGGCACCTCTTCTCTACTATCATGATCTGAAGGTGGCATAGGTGTCCTGAAAATAGATAGATAAAAATAAATAAAAACATGTGTTATAATATCATTAAAAAATTTGTGAGAAAAACATACCTATGAGCAGATAGCTATCTTCTTGCATGTGGAGTCGGAGAAGAGCCCTCCTCTGATCACTGGGTAAGCATCTGAATCCTATAATTAGCTCATCATCAGCCATATTTGAGTACTCATGCATGATGATTCCTAGAGTATCAGGCAGAACTCTTGCTCTCATAAGATTTTTTATGAGAGTGATTTTCGCCTTTCTCTCTCTACTAGGATCCATAATACGTGTACATATAAAACAAAATGGGTTAGAAATCAATATATATATACGAGTACATATGTATGTGTGTATATGTGTATGTAGGTGTATATGTGTATGTAGGTGTATATGTGAGTGTGTGTGTGCATGTAAGCATGTATGTATGCATATGCATCTGCATTATGTATGCACGTGTGTGTATGTGTGTGTGTATGTATGCATGTAAGTATTTATGTATGCATATGCATATGCATTATGTATGCATGTATCTGCATGTGTGTGTGTGTATGTGTCTCTATGTGTGTGTATGCATATATATATGTGTGTATGTCTCTATGTGTTTGTCTATGCATATATGTGTGTGTATGTGTCCATGTGTGTGTCTATGTGTGTATATATGTGTGTATATGTAAATATGTGTCTATATGCATGTGTATGTATGTGCAAATATGTGTGGATGTATGTATGTGTGCGTATGTGTGTGTGTAAGTGTGTATGTGTCTATGTGTGTGTGTATATGTGTGTGTCCATGTGTGTATATATATGTCTATATGCATGTGTATGTGTGTGGATGTGTGTGTTTATATATGTGTGTGTGTATATGTCTGTGTGTAAGTTTGTATGTGTCTATGTGTGTAAGTGTATGTGTGTCTATGTGTGTATGTCTGTATGTATGCATGTGTAAGTGTGTCTATGTATGTGTGTGTGTCCATGTGTGTGTGTAAATATGTGTGTGTATATGTGTAGGTGTCTATGTGTGTGTATGTATCTATGTGTGTGTTTGTGTCTATATGTGTATGTGTATACATGTAAGCATGTATCTATGCATATGCATGTGCATTATGTATGCGTATATATGCATGGGCGTGTATGTGTGTGTATGTGCTTGTATGCATGTAAGTATGTACGTATGCATATGCATATGCATATGCATTATGTATGCTTATGTATGCATGTATGTGTATGTGTGTCTATGTCTCTTTACGTGTGTGTATGCATATATATGTGTGTATGTGTGTGTGTGTCTTTCTCTACATGTGTGTGTGTCTATGTATGTGTTTGTATGTGTGTGTATGTGTATGTATGCATGTAAGCATGTATGTATGCATATGCATGTGCATTATGTATGCATATGTATGCATGTGTGCGTATGTGTGTGTATGTCTCTCTATGTGTGTGTATATGCATATGTATGCATGTGTGCGTATGTGTGTGTATGTCTCTCTATGTGTGTGTATATGCATATGTATGCATGTATGTGTATGTCTCTCTATGTGTGTGTGTGTATGCATATATGTATGTGTATGTGTCTATGTATGTGTGTATGTGTGTGTGTGTCTATGTGTGTATGTGTGTGTGTGTCTATTTGTGTATGTGTGTGTCTATGTGTGTATATACATGTGTGTATATACATGTGTGTCTATATATACGTGGCTGTATGCATGTGTATGTGGGTGTGTAAATGTGTTTGGATGTGTGTGTGTGTATGTGTGTATGTCTCTATGATTGTATATGTGTTTATTGATGGGGGAAGTATCTCAACCCCTATGCAATGATGAAGCGCGAATGACCCCCACAAGTTTCTTTCTTTGAACTCTGCACACCAAAAATGCTCTTTCTCAGAGCATATGTAGATAACTCCAATACACTTTTGGAGACCTGTAGTAGACACCAAGAGCTTTCCAAATAAACAAATTCCACTCCAAATGGATGCTTACACAAAGAGAAACAATGTCTATAACATGATCTAGTTGAATGCTCACAACTGCTAGTCAAACAGAGACCTCACTTCACTCCAACAAGCTGTTCTAAAAGAGTATATAGAGAATAAACCTCAAAATTGAGTCAACTTTAGAGCACTAGAATATCTACTCAATGACACCAAAATCATAGAAAATGGATAAATAGATAAGGAGAACCAACCCTTACAAGAGAGAGCAAAATATTTCCAATAGAGCCGATATACAGAGAGAGATATCAATCACCCAACTTCACTAAAATGAATGTTGCTCCTAGACTACTCAGAGAATGACTGAGAGCATTGGTGAGCATAAATTATACTCTAATAGCTATCCAATGGGACAAGAATTACATCAAATGGATACAATATGAGGGACAACCAATGCTAACAACTGAGGGGTAGAGAGTTGCAACACTGCCTATGCACACACATAGATATGCCTACGAAAAGAAAACAAACAAGCAAGCAAGGGTGTAGCTCAGTGATGAGTAGCACCTCCTTTAATGTCAATCCGGGAAGATGTGAGGATGGTATGAAGACCTCGAGCAATTGGAGGCACAAGTGCGTGAGTGAGAAGCACACAAACATGCACACACATACACACACGCGCACACACGGCAAGACAAAGAGTGAGAAGCAATGGAGTTCTTAGATTACTTTCAAAAAGCTCTTACAAGTTCAATTCAATTACAATCTAACCTCAAAAATGAGCTCTCTAGCTCCTTTTATAGTTGTTGACTAGCTTTGGCCCTGTCCAGACCTAGTGTCCGGCCTAGTTAAAAATTAGGTTCCAGGGCTTATTTGAGGGCTCAAATGAGATCTAAAAAATATGAAAATTGGTAAGCAACTACTTCTAAGGCTCCTCAAGCTCGAGGACTCCTCGGCTTGCACAAAATGGAGCTACAAAAGGTGAACATGGTATTTACAGGGGTTGTTAGTGATGAGAATCACTTTTAATTGGTGTAAGGGTTTTGAAAAATTAAAGGGTTGCCTTAGTGCTAGATCTGCGTGAATGCTCGTACTTGCTTCTTCATGAAGAAAATTATTGGCCTACTTGCCAGATCGTCGTTGAATCCCTTGTCTGCTTGTGCCTTCTCTCCCCTCTGACTCTCTTCTCTGACTGCCATGCCTTGTCAGTCCTTCAGTTCCTTGTCTGCTGCTAACACCCCCCCCTCTCTCGCATATGTCATCCCTAACAGACCCTTGTTGGGAGGGTCGTTGGACGTAGTATTCGACAACGTCTTGCACTAAGTGATGTTCGGCAATCCTCAATCCTTTGGCCAAGTCTGTGAGTAGAGCATCCCAATCTACCGGCCCGGGAACCTCTGGATGTGGCATACGTAACTTTTCTGAATGGAGAGTTTGTTCCACTGCAAACAATTGTAATAAATGTGAGGGCCTGGGAATGAAGATCTCTGAGTGATATTCCCAGAACCCTGTGACAAACATCTCTTCAAATTTCTGTTTGAAGCAGGCCGGTAGGTACTTTATGCGGGCATGCCATGCATAAACAACATTAATAGAGGGCGTTGTGCTCATGTCATAAACAAGATCCTGATTGCCTTCATTGAATCCGAGCGCAGAGAGATGAGGTTCCTTAACATTCTTGAAGGTTCTGAAGGTGACTATCATGAGTTCAAAAATTTTAAGGCACATTTGGGTCATGACATCTGGTACGTTTTTGAACCTGACACCCCAATGCCGAATAGTCGAGATCATGTATCCTACGGTAGGTTGGCCTTTGGGTGGCGCTAAATAGACATAATTGAGCCATTTCTCACATCCTCTCGTTGTCAGCACCATTTTTGTATATTCCGGCCACGACCTTCTTCGAAATACAGGGCAGTAGCAGGGATTGAACTTGATATACAGGGGCATGTTATTCCATGTGCGATTCATTTCCGGGTAGGTTTCAAGCAGCCGAATCCTCCACATCGGTTGATGAATATTGCCCTGCTTGGCACTCGCTGGGATGTCTTCCGGTGCGAATTGTGTGGCGGAGGTTGGTTCCTTTGAGGTATGTTGCTTTATTTCGGCATTGTAGTCAGCCATTAGGACACAGAAGGGAACATACAAATCGTCGGATGTGCCGATCCACCTATGATGAGAGAGGTTCCTAAAATAGTCCGATTTTATGACCACCTCTTCCAAGCGTGACATAGATGCTATCTGGACTACCACCCTATCATCATGGGTTGTGGCCACTTTTTCCAATTTCTGCATCCATTCAGGAGCCTCTATTTCAAGGGTGTCCATGCCCTCGTCTGTTTGCTTGCCTCCAGGTGCTGGCATCGGAACATACGGGTCCTCAAAAGATTCCTCTAATTCGATGGGTACTAGGTCTTCAGGTTCTGGTTCCACCAAGGGGGAGGGTTGGCGTTCATATTCGAGGACTTTCTTTTGTAATTCTTCGAGTTGTGCTTTGAGCGCTGCTACTTCGTCAGTTGTGTCAGTGGTGGTTGGGACTTCTTTTGGTGGTTCTGGTTGAGCTGCCAATTGCCTTAGTAGTTCGTCTCTTTCTTTTTCTAAGGCTGCATGGGCTTTGAGGAGATCAGCATGGGTTTCCAATATGATTTGCATATTGTCCGAGGGAATGGCCTTGAACTTCTCCGGGTCAATTTCTTGTGGGGAACCTTCCATGGCTACTTCCAAGTTCTCTTCGTTTTGTGTCTGAAGCCATCTATTTTCTTCCAGGGCTGCAGATATATGCTTCCGTAATAGAGCCATGTTGCGGCGGAGCTTGAGGTTCTCTGTGATTTGGGAGTGTAGCAGATCATCCATTCGTTGTCTTTCTTCTGCATCTGACTGTGGTGGATTTGCCACTAATTGCTCATGTTGTTCTTGCAATGCACTAAACTGCTGTTGTAAGAGCCTCTTTTCTTTCTCTAAGTCCATGAATCTTCCTTGTAATGTTTCATGACTCCTGAACAAACTTGTATGCTGAGCATCGAGGTGCTGATAGTGTTGCTGTAACTGAGACATGCACTGATACATGTTATTAAATACATTATTAATGGGGGTGGGTGCAAGAAGGGTGTTAAATGCAGAAGGAAAGGGAAAGGGGAAGGGAAGTGTGAATGCGGTGCTGGAAAATGGTGAAGTGGGTGGTGGGGGAATGGGAGATTGTGGCCATATGGGGGGAGGGAGAGGTGCGGTGGAGGGTGATATGTCCATAAAATCCACGGTGGACGCAGTAGTGGGAGTGATTGTGAATAGTGGAATTGTGGGTGCAGTGATTGTGGTGAATGTGTACAGTGGTGTGTGCAGTTGTGAATATGAACTGCCCGAAAGTGTGAGTGGGGGAATGGGGATGTCAGTAGCTGCCGTTAGGATTACAGTGTTAGTGGAGGTGTATACAAGGGAGGTGTTGAGAGGGTGTGTGGGTTGATTGGCGGTTTGTGCTTCAGTCATGGCAGTGGACTCGGAGGCGGTGACGGTGGTTGTTACATTGGTAATGGGAGGTGAATGTGGTGGAGTGGGAGGCGGGGGTGGCAAGGGGGGTGATGGGGGTGCACTGGACACATGGGTCTCTTCAGTATCGTGCACAGTGTGTGCTGTGCCCGTGGTCGTGGTTGTCCCTTGTGTTTTGGATACTAAGACATTCATCTGCTTCCCTGCTCGTGGGGGACGTCTTCCGTATCTTCTTTCCGTTCTGCGTGATTGTGCCAGGGCAGTATGCACTGTCTCAGGTACTCCTAAAGCATCAGAGGTCATATCTAGTGTGGCACGATATTGTTCGTCGACTCCTTCCTCCTCAAGGATTTGGTGCATGATAGCCTTTCCTGCTGCAAGGGATAACTTATGTTGCTGTTGGACCCTGTTGATGGTATCGTAGAGCTTTTCAACTCCTTTGTATATGTTGGGGCACCCTCTAGCCCCTGTATAACTTCTTGCTCATAGTCATGCGCCTCCTCATCAGAAAATCCTTCCTGTTCATCCTCTTGTTCTTCTTCTTCTTCATCCTCCACTTCCACCACTTCTGGTTGTCTTGGCTGGGGTTGTTCTATAGCAGTTTGTTGTCCACTACCCTGCTCTGCTTCGACTTCCGCATTAACAGCCTCAATGATTCTGGCAACTTCTTCATCCGTTAGATTTCCAAAGTGAATCCGTGAGGAAATTCCAGATCAGTAGGTACTGGTGGAAACACAAGGTTAGGGCCATCTGTGTTGTGCCTGGGTAACCTGATAGTAAATGGTTGCACTCGTCTGGGAAGCCTTGGAGTTGTTTCAGGTGTTAAGGTTGCACCGCGGGCTTGTGCACAAGGCATCTGGATGGCGCCTCTCATCTTCTTTGAGGGAGGCCCTGCGGTTGACAGTCTGCGTTGAAACTCCTGTGCTCTGGTCCAAATGAGAGCCCTTTGCACCGGTACATCATATGTGAGACATCTATACACAATTCTGGTAAGCGCACAGCATCCATATAGTACAGATTTTTTTTTCTTATACCACCTTTGATGAGCCAAATGGATTTGGTCGATAATCCAGTGGGGCACATTGATTGTCAAATCAAAGGCATCTGCTATGTAGAGGCTAAACCAGATCTTTTTGGGAGGCATTGTGAACCTTTCCTGCGCGGGGAATGCGAAATGTTGCATGACCATGCGTAAATGAATGGCGATCGTAGGTGTCATCGCGACCATGTCCTTTAATTTCGTCAAATTTCTGTTCTTCATATTGTCTGGAACCATAGTCTCTTTCTCCGTAGGAATGTGCATACCTTTCATATCCAAAGCTTCCCTTACCAAGTTGATAGTTAATCTGAAACGCTTGAGCTCATTGCCCCTTGTGAGAGATGGGAGGACAAAGGAGCTGTATCCCTTTTTGTCTTTGCTCGGAGTAAGGGTGCTAATCAAATAAGAGCATCTTAGAAAATCCGGCTTTGGCAATTGGAATTTGAAGTACTCGTAGAGTCCTGCCTTCTTCCATATAGGTTTCAATCCCTCATTATTCTGCAGTCTTTCAAATTCCCTGGTGAAAAAGTGATACCTGCCCCAATACCCATTGAATTCTATCTCGGCCTCCCACATATAAGTGCCTTCACCTAGGGGTCCTGCCACATCACTGAACCAATGAGAGTTTTTGCTGACTGGCATTGTGTGCCCCTGTGGAGGGTTCTGAACCGGTATGGCAGGTAATGCCCTCAATGCCGCTGGTCGTTCCTTTAATTCCTCCTCAACCGGAAGGCTTTCAATGTCCACAACTTGGGGGCTGGTGCCTGCCTGGGAGCTAGTTCCTACCGTATCTGCCATGTTACTTCTTGCTTCCTGTCTCTGTGAGAATATAGAAACATGTGTTAACATTGTACAGGACAAGAGAGAACCGTTGTTGTTCCCATTACAACATTAACATGAGGGTCAGGAGAGATTAATGGGTTAGTAAGTGCTCGGTGCGAGTGTGTGTGTGGTTAGGAGTTCGGTAGACCTAAGAGCTAAGTGGAATGATGTAGTGTGATAGGGATGTGGTTAGTAGGTTGTCATGGATTTACAAATGGGGTCCGGGGGTTTGTTACAAGTCTTAGGCTGCCAAATGCAGTGGATGGGTTTTCCTCTTGGTTTCGTAGAGACTCTCGAGAGCTTTATAGGTATGTCGGCTTGAAAATGAGGCCTTTTAGGGACCCATTTACAAGTGATTCTGTTCGTGCTCATGGGCCTTGGTGTGTTCCTGAGTGTTGAAAACGAGTGGATGCCGGCTGTGCGAGTGAATGGATCATGCTGTATAGGGTGTGGTCTTGGTGTAGCTATTTGAGCCCGCAAACAAGCCTTAGGCACCTAAATTTGTCTTGATTGTGGGCTAGCCTTCATCAACTTCTTGGGCACCCAAATAGACTTCACGTTAGCAGAAGAACTTCTGAAAGACTTCTTATTGGTGTCGTGTTGTTGGTTACTAATAAGAGGCTTTGCCCGTGTGGTTGGCTTGAGGGCAACCGGGTGTTCGCCCTTCCGGGCTGGGGGATTAATAGGGCCTACAAAGTCTATTCCCCACTTAGAGAATGCACGTCCACCCATCATAGGTTTCAGTGGCATCTCGTCTTTGCGTATAGGACACTGAGTTCGCTGACAGACATCACACCGTTTCACATAGGTATGTGCATCCATGTGAAGGGTTGGCCACCAGAAGCCCGCAAAGAGTATTGCCTTGAACACCCGATCTGGTCCAAAGTGTCCTCCTGCTACTCCTTGGTGAGCAGTTTTCAAGATTTTGAGATATTCACTTTCATGGACACATAGTCTCAGGTAACCATCTTTACCACGCTTGTATAGATTATCACCAATGAGTGAGTATTCCTGGGCTTCTTGTTCTAAACTCCTTTTCCTAGCAAGTGTCATGTCTTGAGGGAATGTTTTTGTCCTCAGGAAGGATACTAGTGGTTCACTCCAATCTGGCACTATGGACACTTGATAAAGAGTGGCATGTTCCACAGGTGGTTTAGTGCAGCAGATTGGGCATTCCTTGCACAACTTTTGGACATCAGCTTCTATCGTTGGCCAATGCACTCCGAGTCTTCTTAGTGTCTGTAGGGTTCGTTGCCTTGAATAGTGTTGCTCTAATGCACCTACATGTGCTAATTGCAACTATTTAGCGTACTCATCCTCTTCCACACAACAAGCCAAAATCCCTTGATCCGTGTGCTTGTACATACTTCCTGCCATGATGTGATACTTTTGGGCTTTTACTACCTCTCTATCCTGTGTACTCGGTGGTTGGGCCCGTATGTCAATACTGGCACTAGTGGCTTAGCCCACTGTGGCACCACTTCCAAATTAAACAAGTAAGCATCAGGAAGGTCATCTGACACTCCTTGTGGGGCTTCCCCTGATGTGAGTCTAGAGAGATGGTCTGCTCGCAAGTGAGTCCTACCTTTCCTTACCACAACCTCGAAGTCGTATTCCATTAGTAAGAGAAACCATCTTACTAATCTACCTGTATTGCATGGCTTGTTCACAAGATATAGCAGTGCCTTTGGTCAGTAAAAATTTTAACTTATTGGCAAGCAAATAATGTCTAAACTTTTTAACTGCATATACCATGCCTAATCCTTCTCGTTTCGTGGTTGTATAATTTCGTTCAGCTGCATTTAGTTGTCTACTAGCATAGGCAATTGGAAGATCCATATTGCCTTCACTAGTGGGTTGTGTGAGTACACATCCAATAGCATAATTGGATGCATCCACGTGAACATGGAATGGCTTATTCCAATCTGGTGTGGTTAAGATTGGTGCGGAACACAATCGCCGTTTGAGCTCTTTGAAGGAATTTTCACACTCATCAGTCCACTCAAAGTTAGTCAAAAGTCCGTACATGGGCTTTGCAATGACAGCATACATGTGAATAAACCGGCGGTAGTAACCACAATGCCCCATGAAAGCTTGTACTTCCTTGACGTTCTTTGGCCTCGGTAACTCAGCTATGGCTTTCACTTTCTCTTCATCCGTGGATATGCCATTCTTTGACACTATGTGTCCTAGAATCTTGCCTTGCCTGACCATAAAGACGCACTTTTCTGGGTTTAGGCAGACTTGATATTCTCTACATTTGTCAAAGATTTGTTCGAGTTCAGGAATATGGGTTTGTCTAATGTTGGAATGAGCACAAAGATCATCAACATAGACTTCTAAGTTCTTCCTCAAGAACTCTTTAAATACATGACACATCAATCTTTGAAAGGTAGCAGGTGCATTAGTAAGCCCGAAAGGCAAATATGCCCCACTCCGTGGCAAAAGCCGTCTTATGTTGATCCTCTGGAGCAATGGCTACTTGATTGTAGCCAGAGAATCCATCCAGGAAGCTGTACACTTCCTTGCCTACTACTCTTTCTAAGAGATGCTCTGTGATAGGAAGCGGATAGTTATCTCGGATTGTGGCAGCATTAACCTTCTTTAAGTTAATGCATACACGCAATTTACCATTCTTTTTGGGCACCACAACAATGGGGGATACCCACTCAGTGTGCTCAATTTCGTAGATGAATCCAGCTTCAACCAGTCTATCTATCTCCTCCTTGATCTTAGCAGCGTAATTATCGTTATATGTATAAGGCTTTTGCTTAGAGGGTTTGGCATCTGAAGTCATGGGGATGGTGTGTGAGCATATGTCTGGGTCAACACCCTTCAAATCCTTGTAACTCCAAGCGAATACATCTCTGTATTCTCTTAGCAAGGCTATTAATGCATGCTCTTCTTCCTCTGTTAGGTCATGGCCTATGTAAGTGCATCTCTCCTCTCCTTCTTCTAGGGCCACTACTATTTTCTTGGTGGTTTCTTTGTTATCATAGGCCTCTCCTGATTGTGCCTCTCGTTTAGGCATTCTTATCATGACCCTCCTGTCGTCTATCTCATACTTCTTAAAATTTTCCGGAACCTCAAACAAAGATTCTTCCTCTTCTGGTGTGACTTCTCTCTTCTTTCTTTTCTTTCCTTCTTCCTTAGGGGTCACATGTGTGGCAAGCCTTACATCATTTGTAAGCTCTCCGTGCCTTTGGGGTTGAAATTCTACTTCATAGAAATATTCTTCATCTGATGCAAAAGGTGGATCCATAATGATTGACTCTAGATCGGAGTCGCTCGCATCTTCAAATGCATCGGGGCTAGGTTCGCATTCTTCTAGAACTGCCTCTCCCATGATTGGCTCTATGGAGAAGACTGAAATGTCATAGCCATCTTCATCACAGTGAGGTGTCCATTGTTCTTCATTGATGGCTACATCCATTGTTGCTAGGATTTCTGCCCAGCCGTGGGGTTCAAATTCTTCGTCAGGAAAAACTACAGGCGCATAGGCTGGGTCTTGAATTGATCTATGTGTTTCTTTTGCACCTATCTCTCTGGCTTCTTCTCTCTTCTCTTCTTCTACTGCTACTTTGCACATCCATAAGTGGGTTTCTTCATGCATCCATGAGGATCCTGATCCTATGGAATGCACCGATTCTGTATCATCTTTGGCTCTATGGATGGGGTTCCATTGGATAGGAGGGACATCTCTATGAGAGTAATCTTTGAGATTCACTTTGGTCGTAACACCTAAGTGTTGCAGGTACAAGGAATTGGTTCCCCAGTCCTGTACCACTTGCAATTGTCGCATAAATGGTCTTCCCAAAATCATCTCATAGGCATGGTTCTTGCTAAAATCACATATAGCAAATGTGTGCTCGAACTCAACACCACATGTAGTGAGAGTTATTCCTTCTAACAACCCTAGGGGTCTCTCTATGTGACCATCGGCCATCTGCAATTTCATCCTCGTGGGCCTGAGTGCTGGCTTGCCCCAACGCTTCCACAGGGAAGTGGTCGCAATTGCAACACCTGCACCTGAGTCAAGAATTGCCTTGGTTGTGTATCCTTGATGTGTAATGGGAAGATAAGTGTTTCCCTCTTCACCTTCACTCATATCTCCTATCTTGTCTAGAGGAATTTCTGGCACTGTCCTATGAGAACCTACCTGAGAACGAGGTTTCGCTACTTCTGGCACTTGATTGGCTACATGTTTCCATAGGTCTGGCCTAACTTTGAGTAGCTCTTCTAAGGTGAGGTTGCATTGTACTTTAGTGTTTTTCACTACCTCTGTGTTCCTAGGTATGACTGAGTCCTCATTTCGTACCATGACCGTGGGTGCTCTCATACAAGTAGACTTAGCTTCCCATGGGCCAGTGAAGTGGGGTAATTCTTGCAGAGAGTTAGACTCAAAGTCTAATCTTTCCTGAGATTGGGTGCTCTCATGCTCCTCATAAATGGATGGGATGTCTTGTGGGAATTCATCGTGCGCATCATCCACAAGTTCAATGGGAGGAGGGACTTCACTTTCTTTAGCCCATTTGTCTTCTTGAATCTCTCGTAGGAATTCTGGTGTGAATCGATTCATAGAAGAAGATGTGTCTGGCTCCGTAGAGTTAGGCACATAGGCTTCCTGGGCGGGTAGGCTCACTCTTTCACTTGCCTTGCCCTTGTGTTGTATGGCGGGTTCCTTTTCCGATTGTGCAATTAGCTTCTCTATTCTTTCTAGCAGTCCATCAAAGTGCAACTGCGTCTTTGCTGACCTAGAGATGTTAAAGAGGCGGCTAGCTTCAAACATGGTCTGAGCCAACTCCACCATTTTGGCGCAAATTTTAGTTCGTTCAAGCTCTAATTCTGCTCTAGGGTAGCACTTTTCATGATCAGTTACGTTTGGCCCTTCTTGGATTCTGGCTTGATATGCTTTAAGCGTCATGTTTAGGTCCTCGGGAGTGGGATCTGCTAGGACTGATCCTACTCTAGGGGGTGGTGGAATTAGGTGAGGCGGGTTGGAAGGTGGTTGGTCGGATGGAGTTGGAACTGGTGGAGGTGGAGTAGTGTGAGAGGGAGTTTGAGATGTGAGTTCAGTTATCCTGGCCTTTGTTTCTCTGAGGCTTTCCTCAAGTTCACTCATCTTTTTTGCCCATTGCCTTTTCATTCTTTCCCGACTATCTTTCCAAGCTCTAGTCCTTTTCTTGGTTATGCTCTCAGTTTCACTAGCCTCTGGGCCCTTTTCCTGGCCTACGCTTTGGTTCTGTTGTAGGGCTTGGGCTCTAGTGATTACTTGTACTGGTGTAGTGGAAGTCACACTCCCTGTGGAGTCTACTACTAACCCAATAACGTTAATAGGAGTGATTTTTGGCATATTATTAGGATTCTTTGGGCAATCTCGTAAGAGATACTCCTTTCCACACTCCTGGCAATAGCCCTGGATCGTTACTGACTGGGGTTGTGCAGGTGGAGGCAAGGGACAATCACGAATGAGATGATCTCCTTGACATCTGTAGCATGGTCCTCTAGGGAATGGAGGTCTTACTTGCCTAGGTTGAGGTCTAGGGTTGGGGTTTGCATACATGACATTTGTGTAATCTGACTCCCAACTAGGTTGATTTGGCTCTTCACTATAGTAGGACTCACCATGTTCAGGAGATTGCATGTAGTAAGCATGGGGACTATCGACATGTGTAGAATCAAAGCTATGGTCACTAGGGTCACTTTCAGAAAGCAGTGGTGTTACAGGGACTATAGCTCTATTCAGGTTTTCTTCCGCTGCTGCATATTTTACTGGGATCACATTAGCTGGGGCAGGGGGTTGTTGTGCTAACACAGGCTGAGGCCTTTGTTGGTTTTGGTATGGTTGCTGATAAGGTTGTTGTGGCCTGCCATATGCCTATGGAGGGTACGGGTTCTGGTATCTTCCCTGCTGAGGGTATGGCTGAGGGTAGGGTTGCCTAGCCGCCTGCTTGTTGTATGGGCAATCTTGCGCGGTGTGATTGGTGTACCTCCGTTCTATGGTGCAGTACTGGCTACTAGGATTTACTTGGGGTTGAGTCATAATGGGACATACATTTGCCATATGGTCACCCCCACAAGTATAGCATCTTTTCAGAGGGGCAAACCTTGGGATCTGTTTGCTAGAGACACCTAATTTCTGAGCTACTTTCTCTGCAAGTTCCTCAATTGATGTGGATTGCATGGAACAGAGGCTAGAGGCACTATCTGAATCTTTGTATATCTTGGAAAGCTCTAACTCCTCCCCTAGGTTATCCTCGATGTCAATGCACATGCGTACACACTCTTCTATAGTCCTAGGGTCCTTCAAGTACACATAAGATCTCAATTTTGTACTTAGTAATCCATCCAAGAATAAAGCCACTTGCTTAGCTGGTGTGGGTAATTCAGGGACAGGGCATCTCTCTAAGTATTGCCTAAATCTTCTCCCTGCAAGTCTCATGGTCTCTTGAGGGGTTTGCTTGAAGCTGTGAATCAGCGAGGAAGTGTTATGTCTTATGCCACTTTTAGAGAATTCGATAATGAAAGCCTCTAGGAGTTGGTCTATGCTCCTGAACTGTCTCTCATTCAATGGTTGAAACCATGTAAGTGCTGTGTTCCTAAGGGTTAGACCAAAGGCATTATATTGCGTGAATAAATCCTCCACTTGTTCAGCTCTCAAGACTTGCCTGAACTCGGCCACATGATCGTATGGATCTCCGGTGCCATCGAAGTAATTTTTCATGGACTTAACTAGCTGAGTTGGTCTCAAAGTCCTCGTGTGCTCTCTAGGTCGTGGTAGAGGGAACTCATCCGCGTTTCTTTGATTCCTGTGAGCTCTAAGTATCTCAGGCTCTACCCTATTTGTTTCCGTCCTCGTTCTTTCTTTGCCCACTGGGTTAGCAAAGCTTACCTCAGGTTTATCTCTATGTCTGTCTCTTTGAGTTCCGTGAGCGTGAGAGGTTCCAGCTCCTGGGAGACCAAAGGACACGTTCGATCTTGGTTGGGGGAAAATGAATTCACCCTTCCAAGTGTAAGCATGCCTATCATTTTCTGTAACCACAAAGATCCTCTCTGAAGCGTGATCTAAGTAGGTCACTCTGCCTGGGCTATCAGGATCTTTGAACTCATAGATCATGATTGTTCCTATATCATTTGGCCGATCAGATTTATACCTCCAAAAGGCTTCATCAGTCCCTCGGTTCAGAAGCAGATCTATGCTCTTGTTGTCCTGAGGAATCCACTCTGGTGTGAGAATTCTCGTAAGAACAGATTTCCCTCGAGGGGTCCTGGGCTCTACACCCATGTTTCCTTGTTCTAGGTCATCTATGTCCGTCTCAGGGATCACATTCCCGAATTCGTCTGTCCTATCTGGATGACTGGTGACTACGTATATGGTTCCTTCTTTGTCCAAGTATGCTCCGTTTTCAAACTTGACAGCTGGGTGCTCTAGTCCTATGGATTGGTTAGGGTTTTTAATCTGGACCACGGATCTTCCTAGACCGTCCTCATAGATGCTAGCACCTAATCGGTTGGTCCTAAGGTATTCCAGCTGTGTCTTGTACGGGCCTTCTACCCTGTGCAAGTATGGCACTCCTGAACTTCCCGTAGGTCTGTCCATGCCTTGAGACATCTCTGATTCACTAGTCTCAGAGCTAGGGTAGTATGAGTGGTGGCTCAACTGCTGGGCCCAAGACCTAGCAGTGTGATTAACGCTAGCCTCTGAAGACCTAAGACTTTGTCTATCTCTTCCTAGATGTCGCCCTGATCTAAGGTTCATAAGCCTAATTGAATAGCCCAAATTTGCCCTAAGTACAACCTCGTTGCTGAGTCCTTTTGTATCAGTCACTTGATCCTTTTTAGTGGTTACCGTGTTTATGCTCTTGTCAGAAATCATGTCGTCAGGAATATTTGAGATAATTTTCGCACTTGAAGTTGATCGTTTCCACGTTAAGTTCTTTTCCTTTAGAGTTCTCGACCGTACAAAGATTATGTCCTTAGCTTGAAATTGAAAGTTTAGGTATTCTTCAACTTGGTAATTTGCCTATCGTCGCCCTGACTTACTCCTACCTCTAGTCGTTCTTAGCCTAAGCTAGGAATTGACAAAGGGAGTTGAGAATTTCCAACCTTTTGTTTCCTTCTTGGTTGCCCTTGAGTTCTCAGGAAGCGTGTTCCCAAGCTTGCACTTACTCTGGCTTAGAATGCCCTCAAGTGCTCTTGCTAGATCTGTGAAAGTCCCACAGTTAGCTCAAGACTTAGATTCAGGTGACGCCATAGACCACTTCCATGCATGTAACTCACAAAACAAATTATCTTTTGCTTTTATGGAAAACAATCCCAAGGATCCCTCAGTTTTCCTACCTCGGGGTATGGTCAACTTCAAAAACCCTATCTTATAATCCTGATATTAATTTTCACATAACCAGTGGAGGTTTTGGTTGTACTCCCCACGAGCTTTCCAACAAAACAAGAATCACAGCAAACGGATTTCGTATGAGACAGTTATGCCAGCTCAGGGTTTTGGTGCTAAAACACGGTTCAACAGGCTAACAGGTCACAGGATTTTTCTCAAAAATACATGTGTAGGGACCTCACAATTCCCTAATTGTTAGACCAATATGCCCAAAAACTATCCCCAAGGCTTAGAATAAAAACCCTAATTTTTTTGGCCGAAAAGCATGTGAATCCCGATCGACAGGTCTGTCAATCACGATTGACAGAGGTGTCCGTCAGGGCCTGTCGATCGCGATCGACACGTCAGTCGCGATTGACAGTGTCAATCGCGATCGATAGAGTCGGTCGTGAGTTCTGTCAATCGCGATTGATGGTGTCAATCGCGATTGATGGTGTCAATCGCGATCGACACTTTTTCCGGGTTTTTCGCCGTGATCTCAGTCAATCGGGGATGTGTCCGTCGCGATGGACACGTGGCTACGCGTAAAAGTCAATCAATCGTGGGAATTCTGTCGGTCGCGATCGACAGTGTCAATCGCGATTGACAGGGTCTGTCGGTCGTGATTGACAGGGTCTGTCGGTTGCGATTGACAGGGTCCTACGTGGCAGTCAGTCGGCCGTGGGTTCTGTCGGTCGCGATCGACAGGTCTGTCGGTCGCGATTGACAGGGTCTGTCGGTCGTGGCTGTCAATCGCGATCGATGGTGTCGGTCGCGATTGACAGAGAAACACGGAATTTTCCAACTGTTTTTAGTGATTTAGAATGTGCTCATCATGCTTGTGCTTGTGGTGAACTTTGTTTTACCAAATGATCGAATTTTCTGTCGATCGCGATCGACAGAGGCTGGCGACTGCAAGACAGTTTCTGAGTATTCCGTACCTGTGCAACGTGCTGGGGGTGATGATTCAACAAGATCCTGCAAAATGCTCAAGAGACATGCAAAAACAGTGCAAGCAATATCGCTCTCTCGCTCTCTCTCACAAGTAGAATGAAGGAAATGAGGTGGAGATGGTGATATGATCAAAACTAAAAATTTTCGTGATGATGGAGATGGAGGTGGGAGATGGTGATGATGATGATGGTGATGAAGATGGTGAAGAAAAAACAAGAAAATAGATGAATGTGAAGAAAATACCTACAACTCCAACGCGTCAACTCTACGACTTACCATCACACGCTCGTCCTCAAAGCTCAATCCCCGGCAACGGCGCCAAAATTTGGTGTAGCTCAGTGATGAGTAGCACCTCCTTTAATGTCAATCCGGGAAGATGTGAGGATGGTATGAAGACCTCGAGCAAGTGGAGGCACAAGTGCGTGAGTGAGAAGCACACAAACATGCACACACATACACACACGCGCACACATGACAAGACAAAGAGTGAGAAGCAATGGAGTTCTTAGATTACTTTCAAAAAGCTCTTACAAGTTCAATTCAATTACAATCTAACCTCAAAAATGAGCTCTCTAGCTCCTTTTATAGTTTTTGACTAGCTTTGGCCCTGTCCAGACCTAGTGTCCGGCCTAGTTAAAAATTAGGTTCCAGGGCTTATTTGAGGGCTCAAATGAGATCTAAAAAATACGAAAATTGGTAAGAAACTACTTCTAAGGCTCCTCAAGCTCGAGGACTCCTCGGCTTGCACAAAATGGAGCTACAAAAGGTGAACATGGTATTTACAGGGGTTGTTAGTGATGAGAATCACTTTTAATTGGTGTAAGGGTTTTGAAAAATTAAAGGGTTGCCTTAGTGCTAGATCTGCGTGAATGCTCGTACTTGCTTCTTCATGAAGAAAATTATTGGCCTACTTGCCAGATCGTCGTTGACTCCCTTGTCTGCTTGTGCCTTCTCTCCCCTCTGACTCTCTTCTCTGACTGCCATGCCTTGTCAGTCCTTCAGTTCCTTGTCTGCTGCTAACAAAGGGGCTTGCTTATCACAACTCTAGCACTTAGTGCTCACTTTACATGAGCTAAAACTCCAAGAAGATGGCCGAAAAGAAGTCGGGATACATGCTCCTTTTATAGTGAAAAGTGTGCCCCTAAAATTTAGGAACTACCGTTCCAAATCAGCCTCCTAACTTGGAGGACTTAGTTGAGATGACTTGGGGAGTGGTTGAGTGACTTTTCTTGATGGCTTGTGGATTTTGGCTTCCTTTGATTGCTCCACATGCCCATAAAAGATTCCTCATGAATTTGTAGCTTGAAGCTTGACTTTTAACATTTATGTGTGTGTATGTGTCTATGTGTGTGTGTGTGTCCATGTGTATGCATGTATGTATGCATATGCATTTGCATTATGTATGCATATGCATTTGCATTATGTATGCATATGTGTCTGTATGTGTGTGTATGTGTGTGTATGCACGTAAGTATGTATGTATGCATATGCATATGCATTATTTGTGTATGTGCCTATGTGTGTATGTGTGTGTGTCTATGTGTGTATGTGTGTGTATGCATGTGTATGCATGTGTATGCCTGTGTATGCATGTGTATGTGTGTGTAAATCTATGTGTATATGTGTGTGTATGTGTGTGTATGTGTGTGTATGTGTCTATGTATGTGTATGTGTCCATGTGTGTATGTGTATGCATGTATCTATCCATATGCATGTGCATTATGTATGAATATGTATGCATATGTGTGTGTATGTGTGTATGCATGTAAGTATGTATGTATGCATATGCATTATGTATGCATGTATTTGTATGTGTGTGCATGTCTCTCTATGTATGTGTGTATGCATATATGTGTGTGTGTCTATGTGTGTATGCATGTGTATGCATGTGTATGCGTGTGTATGCATGTAAGCAAGTATGTATGCATATGCAATATGTATGCATGTGTGTGTATGTGTCTATATGCATGTAAGTAGGTATGTATGCATATGCATTATGTATGCATGTATGTGTATGTGTGTGTGTGTATATGTCTCTCTATGTGTGTGTATGCATATATATGTGTGTATGTGTGTATGCATGTGTATGTGTGTGTATGCATGTAAGCATGTATGTATGCATATGCATGTGCATTATGTATGCATATGTATGCATGTGTATGTGTGTGTGTGCATGTAAGTATGTATGTATGCATATGCATATGCATTATGTATGCATATGCATATGCATTATGTATGCATATGCATATGCATTATGTATGCATGTATGTGTATGTGTGTGTGTATGTCTCTCTAAGTGTGTGTGTGTGTATCTGCATATATGTATGTGTATGTGTATATATGTGTGTGTGTGTGTGTGTGTATGTGTATGTGTCAATGTGTGTATGTGTGTGAGTGTGTCTATGTGTGTATGTGTGTATATACGTGTGTATCTATATATATGTGTGTCTCTATGCATGTGTATGTATGCATGTAAATTTGTGTGGATGTGTGTGTAAGTGTGTATGTGTCTATATGTGTGTGTATATGTGTGTGTATGTGTATGTGTGTGTGTCTATGTGTGTATGCATGTGTCTATGTGTGTATATATATGCATGCGTATGCATGTGTATGTGTGTATGTAAATTATTGTGTATATTAGTGTGTGTAAATATGTGTCTATGTGTGTATGTGTCTATGTTTGTATGTGTGTGTATCTATGTGTGTATGTGTGTATGTGTGCATATATGTGTGTATGTGTATATATATGTGTGTATTCATGTGTATGTGTGTGTGGAAATGTGTCTGGATGTGTGTTTGTGTGTGTAAAAGTGTGTATGTGTCTAATATGTATGTGTGTGTCTATGTGTGTATGTGTGTGTGTGTCTATGTGTGTATATGTGTGTGTATGCATATTTATGTGTGTGTATGTGTGTGTGTAAATCTGTGTGTGTATGTGTGTGTGTGTGTGTGTGCATACCTTGCTTCACGGGATGTGTGTGTTGATCTCTCTCTCTGTCTCTCTCTCTCTCTCTATCTCTCTCTTGCATCCTAATCCTTGCACAAATGTGCCGGGAGAAATCGATTCTTTTTTAACATTCAAGAGCATCCCTTATGCAATGCTCTGGAAAGAACAGGACATCGCGTATGCAACGATCAAGCATCACAGGTAGTTTTCCAACGTCGTTAAAAGCATCGCTGTTTAGCAATGCTCTTTGCGATGCATATTTTTAGTGTCACATTAGCAACGCCGGCGTCCCTTATGAGATGACACATCTTTCTTTTCATAAAAAACAGGCTCGTCGCTTATGTGATGCTAGCATCGCATAAGCGACGAGCCCCACTTTTTTTTCAATTCAGTGGTGTCGCTATGTCCCCCTATTTCTAGTAGTGTGTTGTCTCAATTCATGCATTGCCCTAGGAAAGAAAATTGGATTGTAGGACAAAGGGTGCTAAGATAAAGTAAGGGTACATACAAAGAAGGTTTGTATTATGGATTCACATCAGATACAAAAGTCAAGTTATATCGTGATGTAGATTGGGAAGGTAATCATGATGATAGGACATCAGCATATGGATATCTATGTTATGTGGGAGATAAATTAATTTCTTGGTGTTCTAAGAAGCAACATACTGTTTTTTTGTCATCAATAGAAGTAGAATATAAAGGAATGCTTTAAGCTGCAAAGGAAGTTATATGGCTGAAGACACTCATGAAGAGTTTTGACTTCATTTAGAGTACACCCACTATTCATGGAGATAATATGAGTTCATTGTATCTAGTTGCTAAGCCTGTGTTTCATGCCAAGACTAAACATATTGAGATCCAATATCATTTCTTGAGGGAGAAGGTGATTGATAAACAAATTGAATTCATATAGACTTCTACAAAAGACCAGATTGCAGACATGTTAACCAAAAGCTTGGATGAACCTAAGTCGCAGATGTTCAAAGACATGGTAGGTATAGAGAAGATGGAGAAAATCACAATGATGATTGAGGGGGAGCTTTTCGTGCAGGAAAATCATCAATTGATGATTAGGACAAAGGTTGAAGTCATAAGCAAAGATCAAAGTTTGAGGCTGAAGATGAGCATATGATCAGAAGATGAAAACTTGTATATACATGTATATTACTCTTGTAATTAGTTCACGAAAACCTTTGTATCTATGATGAGTTGGGATGTAAATGTCTATATATACTTAATATAGACGTAATACAAAAAAGAGATGATGAGTGACAAGTCTTAGAAGTCATTAGAGACTTTAGAGACTGAGAAGAATATGAATTATCTATCACGTGTATGATTTTTCTGAATAGAAGAAAGTTGCACCTCGATCTTTTGCTTAGTGCTCCTTCTATGTTAATCTTCTTGACAAATTCTTTTGTATAAGTCTAATTCTATAGCTCAATGACCTCTATACAAGTTCTGAGAGTCTAATTGTAATCAGGTTGAGAGAATTTTAAGTAGGAACATTTACATGTGTAAAGAGAAGAAGTGAAGACAGGTAGAGGTGCGAATTCGATGGTGAATGTTTGATAACATCTCACTCCACAGTGTAAAGTTTTGAGCAACTAAGCACTCATTCTTTAAGTTGAGAGGTAAGCTACTTTTGGCTAAAAGCATTTGAATAAACGGGGTCTACTTTGGAAGAACCATGCATTAGCAGTTGCAGGTGTCAAACTCGACTACACAGAAGAACAATTTCAAGCATAGGTACATTGTTTGGAGAAAATCTCAAGTTTTATTGAATTTTTTGGAAAGATTCAACTTGGAAAAGGTGCGCAAAACACTAGAAAACACCTTGTATAAAGTTTCATTGAAAACTTACACATTTGATCAGTCAATGAGTGGATTAAGTGTAGCAGACTTTTCTGTGTAATGTGTTTCTTCACAATTAACTCTAGTCTTGATAACTTAGCATTAGTTTTCCAAAATTGGTTGAGGTTATGAGTTGTTCTTGACGTAATTGGAAGATAAAACATATCCACTAAACGCTGTCTGTTGTCGTCCGTTTTATCGCGCCGCCATATTTAGCTAGAAAGCGTAAATCAAAATCATGTTTAAAATATTTTCGCACGTCGCTGGAGTCGGGGTTTGAACTCTGGCCGGTTATATGAGAGCATGCTGAAGTAACCAACGCACCCACGCGCTTTGTTGTTGGAGATGTAGTAAAAAGTGCTATACATACTGTAGACTTCTGGACAAAGTGGACCAATTTGACCATTGATAATGTCCTATATGACATTGTATTCCAACAATCCCCCCTGCAATGTCATATTGGAACAACCTGGTCTGGATCTACAAACTGTCACAAACTGCAAACTATCACAAGCTTCAAGCTTGTACTCCCGCACTTTAGAACTTGTTCTTCAAAAGTCTTCTTCAAAACTGAATTTGACTTTTCTTCAAAAAACCTGAACTTGCTAAATATGGACCATAATATTTTAGAAAATATGCAAACTAGATATCCAGTAGTGAACACATCAAGCAATCATTGCTTGACAACAAATATAGCATGAAATGTCTCTGAACGTGCTATCTCCTGTCTTCAAAAACTTGAAAACATACACTAGGATCTACATATTTGCATTTACCTTCCAAAAAGATTTCTCAAAGTACTTCTGCTGCGTCATGTAAATACACTAAACAAAATCAGGAATTGAATCGTGGAACCTGTGACTGACAACTCACAACTTAGTGTATTATGAACACTGCTGGTTCATCTCTGACTGTACTCAAGTCAAATCAACTCAACTCAATTGAAATCAACTGAAATCAACTGAAATATGAGTAAAAGTCTATGATGTCATCATGTCTTCATCCTTTAAATCCTTCATACCTATTTCCTTCAGAACCTGGTATAAACATATATGTGTGCACTTCTGAAATATACCTTTCTGAAATAACAAGCTTCTCTTCAATAGAATTTTGGAACCTTCTCCTGAACAAGAACATCCTAATAGGAACTTTCTCCAAACATTCTTCTTCTTCTTTCTTCTTTCAAAGCTAGAACATAAAGAGAACCTGACAAAGGAAATATAGGAATACCTGAAATAGGAAGACCTAAAGGTATGACTCTGCATTCTTTTATATATGGCTGAACATAAGTCTTCATGTTTCATCACCCCCCTCGATGATTTAACACTAGTATTCAGTATTCTTCAAATATATCAGACTTTATGAAATCTTGGATGTCCTTCTTCATAAATGTGATCTTCAGTGATGAATACCTGTATCTGGAACAAAATCTCTGAACCCTTTTTATTAGCATTGTACACATGCCAATAGCTTTCCATGTCATTCCTCAGCTTTCCAAATTGTAGAATAAGGTTAGCTGATCCTAACATAACAAAACCTTGCTGAAAGCATTTTAGGATTCATAACCTTCTGTAACATAACAAGTATCTTCTTCTATCTCTCTGCAACACAAATCTGATAGAACCTGAATCTTTGACTTACTTCTTCTAATGCTAAGAATCTTCACAAACAAAGGATAGACAACTGACTCATAAAAAGATCTATTCAAGATCAATGATATCTCTTGTGTAGAATCTGCTCTTATCGAACCTTCATGTCTGAATGTTTGATTTGCTACCTGAATGTCTCTAAGTGTCCATGTTTCACATAAAGTTGTAAAACTTTTCTTCAAACAAATCCTTTCTAAGAATCTGTAACTCCTACGTGAAACATAAGTGGACAAACTTCTCACCTTGAGAACTCCAAAAGCTGCAAGTTGATACTTCATAACTTTCATATTTTACCCGGGTGAAATGTGATAGTACCTGCTTGACTTTCTTTTGGCTAACTCCACTTCTCAATCAAGTGATAGGATCTGATGGAACATCTTTTTGAATACAAGCATGTATCCAAAAATCAAGACAATCACTGAAAGTAGATTCTCCATTGACTTGTACATCAATAAGATTCTGAATTTTCTGAAGTTTCTGAAAATACTGAATATGAGGTAACCTTTTCCAAACATAAAACCTCAACCCAAGTCTTCAACATCTGCTACAAAAAAAATCTTTTACCTCAAGAGTTAGATAAAGAAGAAATATACTTCTCTACAACTTGTCATATACCAAGTAGCTCTGTATTGACATTCTAAGAATTCTTTGAGGGAACATATAAGCTGCCTGCTTAAAAGCTTCAACTAAAACATAACTCATACATATATGAGTCAAAATTTATACCTTCTGCTTTTCTTTCTCTCAACGCAATTCTTTGTCAAATCTACTAAATCATGACCAAGTGTAATGCAAAACAAGAAACAACTTCTTCTTTAGACTTTCTTCACAAGATGTTCTCATAGACTTGTCTTTGGGTGTAGAGGATAAAATAGGAAAAGTATATGGAAAATATATGAGAAAAGGAAGCCTTACTTTTCTTTTGGAAATGATGGACTTTTTTTTTCTGCATCTTTCTTTCACCTGATGATGTCAACATCTTCAATCTTCTCTTCCATAACTTTTGTTCTCTTCATCTTGAAGTAGCAAACACTCTTGACTTCTTCGAATGAACTTTTTCTCTTTCTCTAGTGCTAAGAGTAAGAGATAAAACAAACATGGTATACAAATGGAAGTGAATATAGAATCATGTTTTATCATCTCCTTATATCTCTGAATCAAAATTCTGTTTCAAATGTCTGAAACAACTAAATTCACCAATCGTTTGTCTGAATGATGAATTACCCTTCTAGAGTTACCTCTCCAGATCACATTTGTACCTTGATATCCAACCAACTTACAACACAAAATTTGTTGAAAACAAAACTCATCCCATCTTCACATTTGTCTTCTTAGATGAACTTTCTTGCCATGAAAGAGATTTCTCAAAACTCTCTAGAAAAACCTCTAGATACCTGTTTTGATGTAGCTAATGCTTTAACTTTCAAATGATGAAAGTGTATAAAAGCACTCCTTGAAACCTTCAAATCTTTTTATAACTGCTTTTCTAAGATATGACCTGCAAATGATAATCTGATAGTAGAAAGTGATACCTGTGATTTGATGTTGATCTGATTTCTTCATCCTCTCTAAACCATTGTTCTTCCTTGAATTTGAAGTAGTCTTCTCTTCATCAAGTCTTGGTCTTCAAACAATACTTTTGTAAAGTATTTGCATACTCTTCCAAAAATATTTGGCTGCTAACAGATCATCAACTTCATACTTCCACACTAATGAATACGCATGTGACTGAATTGTCTAATTCTCAAATCTCTACTCATCTAGATTAAGTGTGTATGTCAAATGTTAGAAGATGCTCTTAAATCATATGTTGTAAACCTGGAAGTCTGGAAAACCTGAGAATATGAATGAGCCTTAATGCATTGATGCCAAAGATCTAAAGTTCTGAAACCAAAACCTTAGTGCTCTGATACCAAATGTTGGAAATGAGATAGGCCCTTGGCTCTTGGCTCATGTCACACGTCCATGGTTCCATAGGTCCAGCATATGCAACATTAATTCCAGCAATCTTCCAATTGACAAAACATGAACATACCACATTTAATCATACAAACTACGAGACAAAGATAGAGAAAGAATAGACGACATGTGTAAGGTGTTACGTAAGCCATCGCTTACTCATAGTATCATATATACCAATGTTCAATGTACAACGTGGGAGCAAAACTCTCAACCACTCTACGTGATGAGAAATAGATGGAAGAATGAATGTACAAATGTAACAAACATATTCAGATGTATGGGCAGAAATCTGAATATACATGAGATGTGTGACTTAATAGGTTATAGAAGAGTGAATATGAGTGAATGAAAGAGGAAGGATCAGTGTGAAACTAATAATCAACAAACCCTCATCTGAACTTAGGCTATGGAAGACCCTAAGTTAGATACATGTGTGAAAAGATCACATACTTAAAAAGTAGCAAAGAATGCTAACAAGTTTGCTGCCAGAAATCCTCAAACTCATGTGAACACACCTTCTCAAACACCTCATCCAAATATGCATAAAGCATATACGTACTGATTCTCTTGTACCTATGCCGAATAGGACTCCTCTTGATATGGATGTTACTGCCTCCATAAACTACAAGTAGTACCTGTGTGCATAAAGAGAATATGTACATGAATACTTAACATAAGATGTAAATCTTATGTTAACCACCATCCAATGTCTTTGAAGTAGCCTAACATCTTCTTGTAGAAGACAGTCTTCAACTACAACATGTATATGGCCGATCCTCACCATCAAGCTGCTAATGACCAAGTCTTCTTGCCATGAACAAGAGATAACCTCCTCTCCATGAGCTAGAGTGTGAGCACACGCTTCATCTTCTCCAAGAAGAATCATTAGAAGAACTCCATAGCTGCTCCTCAACATGCTTCAAGTTAGCACCATGGCTGCCCCATGTGCTAGAAGAAACACCACCTCTATTGAGGTCCAAGCTCCAAGCTTGTGTTGAATACTAGGTGAAGGATGCAATAACATGAGCCCAAGCTCTTGTTATATAGTGGTTGTTGATCTTGAAAAGCTCCCCTTCAAAAGCAAATAAAACACGATCGTTATTGATCGTAATCAGAAGATAAAACACATCCACTAAACGCTGTCCGTCGTCGTCCGTTTTATCGCGCCGCCATATTTAGCTAGAAAGCATAAATCAAAATCATGTTTAAAATATTTTCGAGCACCGTTGGAGTCAGGGTTTGAACTCTGGCCAGTTATATGAGAGCATGCTGAAGTAACCAACATGCCCACACGCTTTGTTGTTGGAGGATCTACTAAAAAGCGCTATACATACTGTAGACTTCTGGACAAAGTGGACCAATTTGACCATGGATAATGTCCTATATGACATTGTATTCCAACAGATTCCGTGCTTGCTTGTTTTGATGCTTTTTGCAATTTTATAATGACAAAATTGTGTCTCCTTAATCGTTGCTATGCGCCTGTATTCCTTGCAGTGACACTCCAACTGCATATGAAAAATGAGGCCCAATCAAAGTAACATTGATATCCAACCATTCAAAAAATCATTCTTGACATCTAACTGATACAAATTCTATTGGAGCAAGTCTATGAAAAGCCTAAGTATTGGCTTGAATCCCACAAAGTCATAGAAGAAGCCTTAAAATGAAGACAATGTAAAGTTCACTTGTGAACTACCTCTTGTAACTTTTGAAGATTTTACTTAATGTAAAAGTGAAAGAATCTTAAGTGGTTGAGTCCACTTGATCAAAAAGGGAAAGAGGAGCCACGAATTCGTGATTTGTGGTAGATAGAGAATCAAATCAATCACTAATTTATTGGAGAGTGATTGAGGGAAGTTAGCCTCCCAAGCTCAACTATAAATAGATGGCAACTTTAGTCGTGGTGAGAGAGACCTTAGAGAAGACCTCGAAGAGCTGAGCTTTATGCCATATCAAGGTGTGATTCTAAGGCACACATATGTATCAATAACTCCATTGTATTGTACAATCAATATACTTTCATTTTCATGATCATTTGAGTTCATATTTCCATGTTCTTGTGAAGTGTACTACTCACTTCCATATCTCTCCGTTTTCTCAGTTAGATTGTAGAGATGGTTTCTTTGAGCTTGGTGCATCATTTTCAGTGATTTAACTTGGTAAAGTTAGCTCTATACATCTATTATATGCTCACCAATTTTCATTTCATTTGAGTATTGAAATCTCCATTTATGTTCAGTTGAAGTCAACCATGTGTGTTAATTTTCACTTCTCTGTGAGGTACCCGACTTTTTTACTCATCTTGGTAGAGTTGTTTCTCCATGTGTACTTACCCAACTTCAATGAGTTAAAACTTTTTGGATTCAGCATACTATCTAGTATAAGCATACAAATGTTAATAATCATTGGATTCTTAAATCGTGAGTTATGTGCATTTGTATGCTCACTAGTCTCATTACTATAGCAGCCCGTGAAAGTCGGGATGATGTCCTCACTTATTAAACATCATTCTCAATGCGTGTTTCATTATTTTTGATGAAATTACTCTTGAAAGTTAGCTCTTTAAGTTAACTAGAATTCGTCAAAAGGAATTAAGCTAATTGCTGTTGTGCTCAGAGAATTATGCAAAACACTGGACAGGTGTATGAACCAAAATAGCAAGTTCCTCACCTCTGAGCTAACTCCAACTTATCTGTTTTGATCTATCTTTTTGAGAGTGATTTTCCAGGGTACATAGGGTGTCTAATACATCCATTGGCAAGCTAAAAGGGCCCACCACATACTCCTGGAGTTCATTTGGCTGGTGTAGATCAAGGATTTTGCAACACCTCTTCATATTCAAGCACATACCTATCCATCTCTTCATAGTGGTATCAGAGCAAGGTTGGACAACATGGAAGATGGATTTCCTTCATCAATTGACAAATTGGAGAGAGGTAACTACTCAGCTTGGTCATTAAGAATTGAAGCTTATCTCCAACGTAGAAGTTTATACGGTTATGTGGCTGGAGATGAAGTTATGCCAAGTTTCATGAACAAAAGTCAACCAACACAAGAAGAGCAAGAAAGATTGAGCACATGGTGCTCCAAGGATGCACTTGCAGGGTCTTTATCTCCTCAAATCTATCTCAGATTTTTTGTTGCCTCACATTAGAAGTTGTAAGACATCTTAGGAAGTGTGGGATGCACTTGAAGCTTTCTTCTCTTCAAGTACTAAAGCTAGGAAGCATCAACTATGGCTTGATTTCACAACTCTCAAGAAGGCTCCCAAACAAAATGTGACTGATTTTGTCACAAAGCTCAAGGACATAGCAGATCAGTTGGGAAGCATTGGAGAGGTAATAGATGAAGAGAAAATTGTAAGGAAGGTCATCAATGGCTTGAAGGCAGATGACAAGTGGGAAGCATTCACCACAGCTATGGATTTGTACATGGACATGCATGTACCTGATTTCAATACACTCATTGGACAAGTACTTACTCAAGAGGCAAAGCTTATCAAAAATGGAGAAAGCTCTAAAGGTAATCAATCTTCAGCTTTATACACTCATAAAAGCAAGTCCAAAGATAACAAAGGAAAGGCAAAGAAAGTGGATGATGAAGCAGGTACATATCAAGCTAACTATGCAGGTAGAGGAAGACATGGCAGAGGTAGAGGAAGAGGAGGTAGACAAGGTAGGGGGAGATCCCAAGACTCCAACTCATGTTCTATTTGTGGATTAACTAATCATACAACTGAAAATTTGTTTAGGAATTCCAAGAATCAAAGAGTAGAGGATACAATAGAGGAAGTTATGGCTACTCAAGAGGAAGGTTCAACAATTATCATGCCAAATACAACAACTACAATCATTCAAACTATCAATGAGGCTACAAAGGAAGAAGAGACTTCAATAACTACACAAAAGACTCAAACAAAGAGGATTCGTTATTGATCATGAACATGGCTACGCCACAAGGTAAATCTGATGAGCATGTTTTCTACATAGATTCAGGTTGTTCAAATCATGTGGCAAGAAATGTGGCACTCCTATCAGATTTAGAAGGTCCAAGGAATAAGCATGAGGTACAAACAGGAGATGATACAAGACATTTTATGGAGAAAATAGGCAATGTCAAAGCACTTGATGGAAACATCAACCTACTTAGTAAGGTACTCTATGTCCCTACCATTACAAAGAATTTGATAAGTGTTGGGCAGATAGTAGAGAAAGGGTTGCAAGCCAGGTTCACAAAAGAAGGAGCATTTGTTGAAGATCCAAGTCAAGGATTCAGAAGAATTGCAAAAAGTGAAAAAATAGGTAGATTGTTCACATTTGAATTACAAGACACTAGAAACATTGCTCTCTTTAATTATGGTAGTCAGACACTCACAAAATTGGAAGTATGGCACAAAAGGTTAGCACATATTGGTGAAAGTTCATTAAAGCAAGTTTGCAGGGACCAAAGTGTACTTGGAATCCCTAATTTGTCAAAACAACATATGATTTATAAGTGTAGTGCATGTCAATTTGGAAAGTTTCACAGGTTACTATTCATGAAGAAAGGTTATATGCATGGAGATCTCTTGGATTTGATTCATACAGATGTATGGGGACCTAGCAAGGAAGTTTCAATATCTGGATCAAGGTATTATGTCTCCTTTATTGATGATTGTAGCAGATGGACTATCCTATTCTTTAGGAAACACAAAGATGAAGTTTTTTCATGTTTCAAAAGATATTTGGCTCTTGTGGAGAATCAAACAGGTAAATCACTAAAAATGCTAAGGTCAAATGGAGGGGGAGAATACTTCTCCCATGAGTTTGATTCTTTTCTTCAAGAAAGAGGAATCAAAAGAGAGGTAACTAAAAGACACACTCCTGAGCAAAATGGAGTGGCAGAAAGGAGGAATAGGACAATTGTTGAAGCTACAAGGTCCATGTTAAATGAAAAGCATTTGCCTAATTATCTATGAGCTGAGGTTGTATCTACAGCCACTTACTTGATTAACAGGTTGCCTTCAAAATCCCTTTATGGGATGACTCCATATGTGGCTTGGAATGGAAGAAGACCTAGCTTAGATCATTGTAAAATTTTTGGATGTATTGCTTTTGCTCATGTTCCTTCACAGGTTAGAGGCAAGATGGATCCAAAGGCAGAAAGGTGTGTATTTATTGGATATGACAACAACCAAAAGGGCTACAGGTTATACAATCCTACCAACAAAGGATTCTTGGTAAGCAGAGATGTAGTTTTTCATGAGAAAAATTCATGGTATGAAGATTCATGCAGGAAGGTCAATTTACCATATGATCATGAAGATGATTTTCCAAAGCTTGGTAGAGAACAACCAAAGATTGAAGAACAAGACACCTCAGAGGATGATGAAGAATCTCATATGGAAAAGATCAAAGCATGGAAGTCTAAAGGTAAAGCAAAATTGGAGGAACTTGGACATGAGGCAGAATCATCACGTCATGGCCTAAGAAGATCTATGAGGGAAAAAAAAAACCAGAAAGGTATGGGTTTGACACCTCATTAGTAACTAAACATTCTATCTACATAGCACAGGACATAAACCAAGAGCATCCATCATCATTTGAAGGGGCCAAAGCAAAAACAGAATGGAAGCATGCAATGAAGGAAGAGATTGAAGCACTTGAGGAAAGCAACACTTGGGATTTGGTGCCCAAGACTTCATCCATGAAGGTAATAGGCTCAAGATGGGTCTATAAAACTCAAGAAGAATTTTGATGGTTCCATTAACAGGTATAAGGCAAGGCTTGTAGCAAAAGGCTTTGCACAAACTCAGGGAATTGAGTATGAGAAGACCTTCTCTCCTGTGGCAAAGATGCGTACTATTAGGTTTTTGCTTAGTATTGCCTCTTCCAAGAATTGGAAGATACTTCAACTAGATGTAAAGAATGCATTCTTGAATGGTTGGATAACAGAAGAGGTATATATGTCACAACCACCTGGTTTTGAGAGTCCAGCTTATCCTGATTATGTGTGTAAACTTAGCAAAGCATGGTATGGTCTCAAGCAAGCTCCAAGAGCTTGGAATTTCAGGCTTGTTTCATTCTTGCAGGACAAAGGCTTTCAACCAAGCAAGGCAGATCCTTCACTCTTTATCAAAAAGAGTAATTATGAGATCATCTACCTGTGCGTATATGTAGGTGATATTATATTGACAGGAAATGATGCAGATGATATGAAGAAGATCAAAGATCGGATGAGAGAAGAGTTCAAGATAAGTGATTTGGGTTCTTTTACCTACTTCCTAGGTTTGGAAGTTGTCTACAAAGATCATGGTTTGTTTCTCAATCAAAGAAAGTACATTAAGGACATGTTGGCAAAATTCAAGATGCAAGATTGTAAGATTGCAGGTACTCCAATAGAGGTCAATCACAAATTGAGCTCACATGAAGGTAAACTCATAGAGGACATCACATCATATCAAAGTCTAGTGGGTAGTCTCAACTATGCCACATTGACAAGAGTAGATATATGTTACAGTGTGAGTGTGCTAAGTCAATTTATGCACACACCAATGAAACCAAACATGGATGCTGCCAAAAGGATTCTCAAGTATCTCAAAGGAACCATAAATGAAGGACTTTATTATCCTTATGTATCTAATTAAGGTTTGAAGCTATTTTCTGATGCAGATTGGATTGGCTCCAAGGAAGAAAGAAGGAGCACTTTAGGTTATCTTACCTTTCAAGCTTATTTCATGGTCATCCAAGAAGCAACCCATAGTTGCTGTCTCTTCTACGGAAGCTAAATACAGAGGTCTTGCCATAGCTACACAAGAAGCTATGTGGATGAAGACATTATTCAAAGATCTTGGATTGGAGTTTGGAACTCCAACTATTTTTGGTGACAATATGAGTTCTATTCACTTAGCTGCTAATCCTATTTTTCATGCAAGGGCTAAACATATTGAAGTTCATTATCACTATGTACGAGAGAAGGTTATAAGAAAAGAGATTCAAATATCATATGTGTCCACTCATCGACAATGTGCAGATATTCTAACCAAAGCATTGGATGGTACAAAGCTTTGGAAATTCAAAGCCATGATTGGTTTGCAGATAATCTTGGAAGATTGAAGAACATAGGCATACTTGGCTTGAGGGGGAGCTGTTGGAGCAAGTCTATGACAAGCCTAAGTATTAGCTTGAGTCTCACAAAGTCATAGAAGAAGCCTTAAAATGAAGTTCACTTGTGAACTACCTCTTGTAACTTCTGAAGACTTTACTTAATGTAAAAGTGAAAGAATCTTAAGTGGTTGAGTCCACTTGATCAAAAAGGGAAAGAGGAGCCACGAATTCGTGATTTGTGGTAGATAGAGAATCAAATCAATCACTAGTTGATTGGAGAGTGATTGAGGGAAGTTAGCCTCCCAAGCTCAACTATAAATAGATGGAAGCTTTAGTTGTGGTGAGAGAGACCTCAGAGAAGACCTCGAAGAGCTGAGCTTTATGCCATATCAAGGTGTGATTCTAAGGCACACATATGTATCAGTAACTCCATTGTATTGCACAATCAATATACTTTCATTTTCATGATCATTTGAGTTCATATTTCCATGTTCTTGTGAAGTGTACTACTCACTATCATATCTTTGAGTTTTCTCAGTCAGAGTGTAGAGATGGTTTCTCTGAGCTTGGTGCATTTTCAATAATTTAACTTGGTAAAGTTATCTCTATAAGCCTACTATAAGCTCACCAATTTGCATTTCATTTGGGTATTGAAATCTTTAGTTATATTCAATTGAAGTAAACCCTGTCTGTTCATTTTCACTTCTTTGTCAGGTACCCGACTTTTTTATGCATCTTGTCAGAGCTGTTTCGCAATGTGTACTTACCCACATTCAATGATTTAAAGCTTGGTGAATTCAGCATATTGTCTAGTATAATGATGCAAACTGGCATAATCATTGGATTCTTAAATCGTGAGTTATGTTTATTTTTCTGCTCATTGGTCTCATTACTATAGCAGCCCGTGAAAGTCGGAATGATATCATCACTTGTTAAACATCATTCTCAGTGTGTGGTTCATTATTTTTGATGAGATTACTCTTGAAAGTTAGCTCTTGAAAGTTAGCTCTTGAAGTTAGCTAGACTTCCTCAAAAGGAATTAAGCTAATTGATGTTGTGCACAGAGAATTATGCAAAACATTGGACAGGTGTATGAACCAAAATAACAAGTTCTTCACCTCTAAGCTAACTCCAACTTATCTGTTTTGATCTATCTTTTTGAGAGTGATTTTTGAAGGTACGTAGGCTGTCTAATACATCCATTGGCAAGATAAAAGGGCCCACCACATACTCCTAGAATTCATTTGGCTGGTGTAGATCAAGGATTTTGCAATACCTCTTCATATTCAAGCACATACCTATCCATCTCTTCACAAATTCCAATTTTTGGATGCAGCAAGACTTACCAATACCGTGATTGTTGAAATTTTTGCCACAGATGAAAATGTTTCATCATAATGTACTGCATGTGTTTGGACAAATCCCTTTGCCACAAGTCTTGCCTTGTACCTGTTTATAGAACCATCAGAGTTCTTTTTAATTTTATATATCCACCTTGAGCCAATTACCTTCATATATGGTTTCTTGGGAACTAGGTCACAAGTATGATTCTCCTCCAATGCTTCCACTTCTTCCTACATGGAATCTCTCCACTCTTTCTTCTTCTTAACCTCTTCAAGTGAAGAAGGCTCCTCTACCATTGAATGTTTGGTGATATACACATAGTGCTTTGTGACCAAGGATGTATCATATCCATACCTTATGGGATTCTTACTTTCTCTTTGTGAAATCCTTAAATCTTGATTGGAAGACTCGGGTAGATCCTCTAATTTCTTGTGTTTGCACTTGCCTCTTGACTTCCAAGCTTTAGAGTCAACACACTCCTCATTTTCTGAGTTGATGTCCTCTGCTTTGTGTTGGTCTTCTCGAGTTAGGGTTGGACAATTAATTTCCAAGTCATATGGTAATTTGAATTTCCTATGATCATCTTCAAACCAAGAGTTATTCTCATCAAAGACTACATCCCTACTAACTATGAATGACTTGTTAGTGGGACTATAAAGTATAGAAGCCTTTTGATATTAATCATACCCAATGAATATGCACTTCTCAACCTTAGGGTCAAGTTTCCTTGTGATTTTTGATGGGATGTGTGCATAGACAATGCATCCAAATATCTTGCAATGATCCAATGAGGGCCTCCTTCCATTCCAAGCTTCATATGGTGTCATGCAATCCAATGACTTGGATGGAAGCCTGTTAACCTAATAGGTAGTTGTAGAAAGAGCCTCTGCCCACAAATAATTAAGTAATCTTTTCTCATTTAACATAGACCTAACTACCTCAATAATTAACCTATTCCTTCTCTCTACCACTCCATTCAATTTAGAAGTATACTTCTTTGTTAGTTCCCTCTTTATGAATCTATCCTATAAAAATAGATCAAACTCATGTGAAAAGTACTAACCTCCATCAAACCTAATTCTCTTCATGATTCTTCTTCTTTGGTTTTCCACTAATGCCAAGTATTTCTTAAAACATCTAAACACCTCATCCTTATGCTTCATAAAATAGTGAATTGTCCACCTACTATAATCATCAATAAAAGAGACATAGTACCTTGATCCTGAGATGAATGGATCTTTGCTAGGACCCCACACATCAGTGTGTACAAGCTCTAAATAATCTTCATGAATGTATCATTTCCTGTTAAATGGTTGCCTATGAGCTTTACCAAATTGGCAAGCTCCACATTTGTAGATCATATGTTGCTTGGTCACATTAGGAATCCCAAGCACACTTTGATCCCTAAAAATTTGCTTCAGAGTTCTCTCTCTTATGTGCCCTAGCCTCTTGTGCCATATGTTGGAGTTAGACATTTGCGGAAGCATGCGAACAACACAAGGAAGAAGAAGAAGCTTGGAGCACAACACACAATACTGAATGTATTACTAGAGAATGTACAAAGATAAGTAGCCCATTAGGGCAATAGGCATATATACAAGCCGGGGCAAAAAAACCTTCTAAAGAGGGAAAAAGTGCCCCCAAGGTCCTAGTGTGTTCACACACATCACTACCTAAATATATCAACAAATCCCCCCTAGAAGTGATGCACTGAACAAGGAGCTGGCACTCATGTATAAGGAAGTGCCAAGCTATGAGGAAATCACTCCACAAAAGCAAGTAAGCCCAAAGCTTTGCGGAAAGTTGCAAATCTGGAAGTAGTGATCCCCCCTTGGGATAAAACAACCCAAGTAGCCGAGTACCACTCAAATAGCAAAAGATGCTCTTAACTTCCTGCCAATGCTTGACTATATCTGGCCGAGTAATGCATAAGTAAATCAAGCATCCAACAGTATGCTGATAGAGAACAACATCAAATGCATCTCCCGCATCATGAAGACTCAATCGGAGTGGCAATAGGCTTACAGTCTCCAAGGCCAAAATGCTTCAATAATGTGTCAATATATTTTGTTTGACACAAAGCCATTCCACCATCAATTGGCATAAACTAAATGCCCAAATAGTGATGCAAATGCCCCAAATCAGACATCTCAAATGAGGCATGCAAATCAGCCTTAAAATCATCAATATGCTTCTAAATAGGACTAGTGAGCAGCATGCCATCAACATAGACAACAATGATCAGAAGCACATCATTAGCACACTTAACATATAAGGTGCTTTTAGTTGGACTATTCTCAAAACTATGTGCAATCAGATAGGCATGTATCTTCTCATACCAAGCATGTGGTGCTTGCTTTAAACCATATAATGCCTTCTTTAACCTGCACACTGGGTTTTCATGCCCTTTCTGCACAAATCCATGGGGCTGAAAAACATACACTTCTTCAGGCAAGTCGAATTTGACATGAAAGATCTTGGTGTGCTGCGCTATTTCTTGGGCATTGAGTTTATACATACAGAAATAGGTATATGGATGTCGCAAAGAGAATATGCCTTGAATATGCTACAAAAGTATGGTATGGCTGGTTGTAAGCCAATTTCTATGCCATTAGATCAGAATTTGAAGTTGGATACTACATCAGGTGAAGCATTGGAAAATGCTACTATGTACAGGAAAATTGTGGGAAGTCTTATATATCTTACAATTACAAGGCCTGATTTAAGCTATACTGTTGGACTTGAAAGTCAGTTTATGCCGGTTCCAAGATAGCCACATTGGATGCTCTGAGGCACACTCTACGTTATGTGAGTGCTACTTTGGATTATGCATTGTTTTATGAAGTTGGTGTAGATTTGTAGGTTTATGGATACACTAATGCAGATTGGGCTAGTAGTACTCTAGATAGAAGATCTACTAGTGGCTTTATTTTCTCACTTGGAGGTGCAGCTATTACATGGAGCAGTAAGAAGCAACCCACTGTTGCTTTGTCGAGTACAGGGGCTGAGTATAGAGGTGCTGCAATGGCAGCATGTGCGGCATCATGGCTGGAGATGTTACTTGCAGATTTAGGTGTGGAAGTGCAAAAGCCTATCACTGTCTATTGTGATAATCTTAAGAGCATACAGTTAGCATGGAACCCTATTTTCCATGCTAGAACACAACATATCGAGGTACATTATCACTTCATCAGAGAAAAGGTATTAGCAGGTGATATTGATCTTGTTTATGTGAGAACAAATGAGCAGGTTGCTCATATTTTCACCAAAGCACTTGGAGCTGAAAAGTTGAAGAAGTTTTCATAGATGCTTGGATTACAGGATATGGCGTTGAGATTGAGGGGGAGTGTTGAGATATCAAGCTCAACATGTGATGATCCAGGATGACACGTAACAGTTTTTCGTTTCTCTGACATGTATAGTGGTCATGCCTGTATATGTTAGGGATACTTCATTGAGCTTTATTAGATTTATCTACTGAGAATGATGGCATATTTGTTTCTTGCCAGCTCACTCATTCGTGGACATTAGGTTTTTCCTTATGTACCGATCCTTATATATTGCACTTGTTGTATTCTTGTTTTTAGGTCATTCTTGTACATTCCTTTTATGTAATAGAAGAAGAAGAAGAAGATCATTCTTCCTTGCCTCAATCTATGTGTGTGCTTCTCCTTGAGAGTGAGAGTGTGTGTGTGTGATCTCTTCCTTATATCCTTCCTCATGACAACCATGATGATCTGCAAGTGCACAGATGCTCGGAACAGTAGTCATATGGCATGTAGGTGCAAAGGTCTCATCAAAATCAATGCCTCTTTCTTGTGCATAACCCTTTGCAACAAGCCTAGCCTTATACCTGTCAACTATACCATCTTGTTTACGCTTCAGCTTGTATACCCACTTAGTGCCAATGGCCTTCTTGCCTGGAGGCAAGTCACATAAAGACCAAGTACCATTCTTCATTATAGCATCATATTCAAAGTCTGCACCAACCATTTTGGCATAGTTTTTGCCTAGTCAATATTAGCTCTCTCATCAACTAGTGCATCATGTAAATCTGCATCAGAAATGGAATGATTTACATCATCACATGAAACTTGCAAAGGTTGAGAAGTTGCTTCATTGGGACCAGCACTAGACTATCCACCTGTAAAAAGAGGCAGCAAAGTATCATACATGTCTTTGGAGCTAACAGATGTCTCCTTAGTACATGAAAGCAATGGCTGAATAGCATCTTCCACAAAAACAACATCATGGCTAACCAAAATGCATTTAGTATATGGATGATACAGACGATAGCCTTTACTTTCAGAACTGTACCCAACAAAAATACATTTTACTGCTTTATCGTCCAATTTTCTGCGATGTTGTTCAGACACTAATGCATATGCCGAACAACCAAAAACATGCAGATGAGCAACAGATGGCTTGCGATCATGCCAAGCCTCGTATGGAGTGATAGACTGCAATGCTTTAGTGGGACACCTATTCAGTACATATGCTGCACACATGATATTCCCAAGCTAGAAACTATGTGGTAAAGCTTGACTCTTGACCATACACCTCACCATCTCCATGAGTGACCTATTTTTTCGTTCAGCAACTCCATTCTCTTGAGGTGTATATGGCACTATACACTGGTGTTTTATCCCACGCTCAGCCAGAAATGCATTAAAATCAGAAGACATATATGTTGATATATTTAGGTAGTGATGTGTGTGAACACATTAGGACAACCGGGGCACTTTTTTCCCTCTTTAGGAGGTTTTTTCCCTTGGCTTGTGTATACGCCTATTGCCCTAATGGGCTACTTATCTTTACAATCCATTTGCAACCAATACATGTTGCATCATATCAGCCCATAATGGGTAGTTGGTACCATCCAACTTATCCTCAACAGCCAACATACGGAATACATCACTGCTTTCAGCCATGGCCGGTGACTAAAATACCTTGATGCAGAAAATTGACTGTATCTCAAAAAGTTGAACAGAACTTCCAAACGAGTTCTGCTAGACTTGTAGCAGACTTCGAGACGCTTATACTGGCGAACAGAAACTGGTATATACCTTTGGCACAAAAAGACAAAATAGCATGCACAAGCATTGCAATAGTGCGTTCGAAGGCTGAAACGAGCTCAGATCGCGATTTCGGCACCACAAAGCAAAGCAATTTTGATCTCGGAAACACGCTGATGGAGTGTCGACGGCGCCCTAGATGAAGCGACGACCTGCTCTGATACCAATTGTTGGAGTTCGATGTGTACGGAAGCACGTGAACAACACAAGGAAGATGAAGAAGCTTGGTCCTGTTACACTTGTTGTTGGAGTTTATTGACCTCCAAAGTATAGCAGGAAGTAGGTGGAACCCCCTAGGAACAAGTTGACCTTCTCACAAACTTCATCATAGAAAACCAGTCATGCTTGCAGAGCTTACTACTCTCTATTCACTCAAAAGTTTTTAAAACTGTTTTAACCACATATACTAGAGACCAAGAGCTTTCCAATGAGCCAAAGAACACTCAATTTGGATAAATACTCAATGAGCTATGACCTCTGCAATATGCAGCTTTAATGGAGACCTTGAAACAGAGATGAACCTGAGGACATACATCACTTGCAGAGACTACTGCTCTTAACTCACAACTTCAATGAATCTGAAAATTTCCAGAATACAAATAGACTTGGAGAGCTTTCTAACAAGCCAAAGAACACATGATTTGGATACATACACAAGGAGATATGACCTCTGCAAGTTGGATGTTTAATGGAGACCTTCAGCAGGGATAAAAAACAGAGAACACACACTACTTGCAGAGATTGTTGCTCTCAGCTCACAAATCCAATGATTATGAAAATTGGTACTATGAAAGTAGACAAGAAGAGCTTTCAAATGAGCTATCAAACATGTAATTTCGATATATAATGAGGGAGATACAAGCTCTGCAAGCTCTGCATACAAAAACTAGAGTAGCATAGAGATACTCTCTTGGACATCCCACAAGATCACGACTTTTCTCCTCTTTTTATAGCATGGGAAACTAATCTAAAACCTTCCTAATACATCTAAATTCGTGGTAGACACTTGGATGGAGGTATTACATGACTCAAGTGCTCAAATAAGCAAAGTATTGATGGACTTTGAGAACTAGCCACATCGACCTTCCACTAGGACACCACTGAAGCTCCCTTGTGACTCACTAATTTGACTCACCATGTTCTAGAACTCACGTGGTATTTTTGCTAAATTTTATGAATAATATGAGCCTTCTTGAAGTATTTGAAGACTTCCCAAAGGTATTTACATAATTTGAAACTTGTACCCTACATAAAACAAATGTTCGCAACATTCTCCCCCTCAAGTTTCAAAGGGTATTTCCTTCATGCCAAGAATATAGTTGAATCTTTGAAGCTTTGGTCCATCCAAGGATTTGGTGAAGATATCTGCAACTTGATCCTTTGTTCCAACAAAAGAAACCTGCACTTCATTGTTCATGGCCTTCTCTCGAACATAATGATAGTGAACCTCTATATGCTTTGTTCTAGCATGAAAAATAGGATTTGAGGTCATATGAATGCTGCTCAAGTTATCCCCATATATCAGTGGTACATCAACCTGCACATTCAAGTCATGAAACAACTTTTTAAACCACATAACCTCAGTAGTAGCCAATGCTAAACCTCTATACTCAGCCTCTGTAGAAGATAAAGCAACTGTAGGCTGTTTCTTTGAACTCCATGTTAATGTCTTGTTTCCTGCTATTACCACATATCCACTTGTGGATCTTCTGTCATCTTTGCTTCCAGCCCAATCTGCATCACTAAAGACTTTAAGAGTTAGATCAACATCATGACTATAAAATAATCCTTCGTTCATGGTACCTTTCAAATACCTAAGCACTCTTTTCGCTGCATGCATATGAGGTACTCTAGGTTCATGCATAAACTGTGACAATACTCCCACTGCATAACATATATCAGGTCTAGTTTTTGTTGCATAAATCAAAGATCCTACCATGGATCTATATACATTCATATCATGCAACTCATCACCTTCCTTTGCACTCAGCTTTACATTACATTCCATTGGAGTAGAAACAAATTTACATTCCTGCATACCAAACCTTTTCAGCATATCACATATATACTTTCTTTGTATCAACCACATACCTTCATCGCTATACACAATTTCAATCCCAAGAAAGTATCTGAGCAAACCAAGATCTGAAATTTTAAATTCCTTTCCCAAATTACCTTTTATCTCATCAATTGCTTTTGCATCATTCCCTGTAATCAACAAGTCATCCACATAAATGCATACATAGACACACATGCCATCTACATGTTTTACATAAAGTGAAGGATCAGCATGACTCGTTGTGTATCCTTGCAGCATAAGATACTTTACCAACCTTGCATTCCATGCCCTTGGTGCCTGCTTAAGACCATACAATGCCTTCTTTAACCTGCATACATGATTAGGACATTTTGCATCCACATAACCATCTGCCTGTGACATATACACTTCTTCATTTAACTCACCATTAAGAAAGGCATTTTTTATATCAAGTTGATATATATTCCACCTTTTACTTGCAGCTAAAGCCAACAAAGTTCTTACTGTTGCCATATTTGCTACTGGACTAAATGTTTCCTCATAGTCCACACCTTGAGTTTGATTATATCCTTTTGCTACAAGTCTAGTCTTATATCTAGACACACTACCATCACTATTTCTTTTAATCTTAAAAACCCACTTGCAACCAATTACCTTTTGCTTTGGTGTACTTGGAACTAAATACCAAGTCTTGTTATCCTGTAGTGCTTCCATTTCTTCTCTCATTGCTTTCTCCCACTTTTCATCTCCTTTGGCCTCATCATAACATGTGGGTTCATTTTCCTGCTCAACTTTTGTCATAAAAGCATAATGAGTATTCATGAAAGATTCATAAGTATACCTTTGAGGTTGCTTACTTACTCTTGAAGTTCTTCTTACCTCCAATGTAGATGCTCTTCCTTTCTTATTAGGAACCTTTGATGATTCTCCATACTCACATACATCACTAATTTCCTCTCCTTCATCATTAACTTCAACAAGTTTGAGTTTACCTTTACTTTTAACACTTGGAGGTGACTCTTGCCTTAATCTTCCATTGAAAGGTGATCCTCTTTCTTCATCTAGACCACTCCTTTCATCATTTAAACTTCCTGATGGCTGAACTATGCATTCATCTCCTTCAACCACACCTTCTTCATTTTCATCCATGTCCTGCAAACAATTCTTATCTGCATACCATGAAAGTGATTCATCAAAGTTTACATCTCTTGACACAACAACCTTATTGGTATGAGGATTATAGCATCTATATCCTCTTTGAGTATCTGCATAACCAATAAATATACATTTTTCTGATTTTGCATCAAGTTTAGATCTCACCTCACTAGGTACATGTACATAACATACACAACCAAATACTTTCAAATGACTTACACTTGGTTTCCTTCCATGCCATACCTCATATGGTGTCAAATGATGAACTCCAGCAGTCGGAACTCTATTCATAATGTAAACACTTGTGCTAACAGCTTCAGCCCAAAAATAATTAGGCAAACACATATCATTAAGCATACTTCTAGATGCTTCTGCTATGATTCTGTTTCTTCTTTCTGCGACTCCATTTTGTTGTGGAGTATACCTGCATGTAACTTCTCTTTTGATACCTTCATCATACAAAAAATCAGTAAAAGCTTGAGAGAAATACTCTCCCCCTCCATCAGACCTTAGCTTCTTAATATACCTTCCTGTTTGCTTTTCGACATATGATTTGAACTTCTTGAAACAATCAAAGACCTCACTCTTATGTTTAATGAAATACACAAATGTCATTCTACTATGATCATCAATGAATGATACATAGTACTTATTACCAATCAAGGATGCCTCTTTAGTAGGTCCCCACACATCTGTGTGTATGAGATCTAGCAAACCATCACTTACATAACTTGAATGCTTGAAAGGTTGTCTACTCTGCTTACCCATTTGACATGCTTCACAAAGATGCACCATATGTTGCTTAGTAAGATCAGGTAATCCGTCAACAATCCTCTTCTTTGATAGCTCCTTTAACCTGTGTACATTCATGTGTCCAATCCTTTTGTGCCATAGATCAAGCTCTGCTATTCGATGCATACCATAAGAGAAATAGTTTGTATGATTTGGGTTTACCTTGAATGTAAACAATCTACCTTGTTTTTGACCTCTAGCAATTAACCTCCTTTGCTTTGGATCCTCAATGAAGCAACCTGCATGATTAAATCTCACTTGTAGACCTTTTTCTACCATTTGACCAACCGACATCAAATTCTTAGTGATCGTTGGCACATAAAGTACATCCTTCAAGCAATTTTTCTTGCTCTTATCCTGCATAACAACATCTCCAACCTGCATAATCTTATGTGTTGTATCATCTCCTGTTTCAACATGACCTTTACATGACGGATTATGCATATTAGAAAACCATGAAGCATCATGAGACATGTGATTAGAACAACCACTATCTACATACCATACATCACTATTGGAATTCATCTTAGTTTCTACATTCATCATAAGAAGAGAATCATAATCATCACTTTTACCTTCAACTGCATAATTTCCTTGTTGTTTACCTCTTCTTGAATAGCCTCCTCTTCGATTACCACCTTGATTATTTTCATTTTGATAACAATCTTTGGCATAGTGTCCATACCTTCCACATATATAGCAATTGTTCTTATTATCTTCACTCCTTTGTCTTTGGTTGTAGTTGTAGTAGCCTCTCGTACCTCTAGCGCTTGATCTTCCTCTTCCTCTTGTGTTGAAGAAGCCACTTGAAGTCCTTTGATCATCGATCCTTCTTCCTCGACCTCTATTTGAACCTCTTCCACCTCTGTTTCCACCTCTTGATGATCCTACATAAAGAGCTTGTCCTTGAGATCCTTTTTGATTTGAAGTAGAACCATTTAGATTCATCTCCTCCGTGACCATGAGGGCAATAAGTTGATCAAAATCTGGTAATTCTCCTCTGACATAAATTGAAGTAATGAAGGGTTTCCATCTCTCATCATCTTTGAGTCCGTTGAGAGTATGTGCAACCAAGTCGTCGTCCTCCACATGAGCTTGAATTGATCCTAGTTGATCTACAATCTCTTTAACTTTCAATATGTAATCATTGACCGATGTCCTTGTATCTTTCTTTATGTTATTCAACTCATTTTTGAGTTGAATCTTCCTTGCTCTTGTACCTGTAGCATACAACCTTTCCAATGCAAGCCAAACATCTCTACTTGTGTCTAGATCTTGTATGTGTCCTACCATTGAATCTTGAATATTTTGTGATAAAATGAATATAACCCTTTTGTCTCTCTCATTCCAAAGTCTAAACTCCCTCAATTGTTGCTGATTTGGGTCCTCTGGTAATGTGGGTTTGATATCTGTGCCGTCAATCAAACCATACAAGCCTCTACCTTGCAAGTATGCTGTGATTCTAAACTTCCATGCCTGATAATTGGTCTTATCAAGCTTCTCTATTTGTGCATGTTGGTCTCCCATAATACAAATGCTAAGCTTCCTCCTTTAAGCCTCCTTTCCAATGTGTGTGATGAGAAGAAATATAATATTTACCTTGTAAATGAGGTATGTGCACCTTTCTTTGCTTGGATGTTGCTTCAGATGCCTCCTTGCAATCTTCTTCTACCTTTGTGTAGTGTTGATGATGAACTGCTTCTTTGATAGCTTCAAATTCTTCGTCAAGGTATGATAACCTTCTCCAAGCCTCCAAGTACTTGCTCTGATACCAATGTTGGAGTTTATTGACCTCCAAAGTATAGCAGGAAGTAGGTGGAACCCCCTAGGAACAAGTTGACCTTCTCACAAACTTCATCATAGAAAACCAGTCATGCTTGCAGAGCTTACTACTCTCTACTCACTCAAAAGTTTTTAAAACTGTTTTAACCACATATACTAGAGATCAAGAGCTTTCCAATGAGCCAAAGAACACTCAATTTGGATAAATACTCAATGAGCTATGACCTCTGCAATATGCAGCTTTAATGGAGACCTTGAAACAGAGATGAACCTGAGGACATACATCACTTGCAGAGACTACTGCTCTTAACTCACAACTCCAATGAATCTGAAACTTTCCAGAATACAAATAGACTTGGAGAGCTTTCTAACAAGCCAAAGAACACATGATTTGGATACATACACAAGGAGATATGACCTCTGCAAGTTGGATGTTTAATGGAGACCTTCAGCAGGGATAAAAAATAGAGAACACACACTACTTGCAGAGAGTGTTGCTCTCAGCTCACAAATCCAATGATTATGAAAATTGGTACTATGAAAGTAGACAAGAAGAGCTTTCAAATGAGCTATCAAACATGTAATTTCGATATATAATGAGGGAGATACAAGCTCTGCAAGCTCTGCATACAAAAACTAGAGTAGCATAGAGATACTCTCTTGGACATCCCACAAGATCACGACTTTTCTCCTCTGTTTATAGCATGGGAAACTAATCTAAAACCTTCCTAATACATCTAAATTCGTGGTAGACACTTGGATGGAGGTATTACATGACTCAAGTGCTCAAATAAGCAAAGTATTGATGGACTTTGAGAACTAGCCACATCGACCTTCCACTAGGACACCACTGAAGCTCCCTTGTGACTCACTAATTTGACTCACCATGTTCTAGAACTCACGTGGTATTTTTGCTAAATTTTATGAATAATATGAGCCTTCTTGAAGTATTTGAAGACTTCCCAAAGGTATTTACATAATTTGAAACTTGTACCCTACATAAAACAAATGTTCGCAACACTTGTAACAACAGGTACCACAAATACAGGTGCTGGAGCTAATGAAGATGATATTCCGCAGATTCTTGTTCGTGCTGTTGTTTCTGCTGCACCTACTGCATAGCAGATTTGTTGGGATGGCAGAGATGCCCAGGCACATGCATTGATAGCTTTGTCTATCAAACGTGCCATTATTCCTCATATTTGCTCTTGCAAAACAGCTAAGGATGCTTGGGATACACTTAACACATTGTACCAAGATGGGAATGAGGCTTGTGTTGCTTACCTCCGAAAATAGTTGGAGAGTGAGCACATGAATGAAGGTGATTCTATGGACAGTTTCCTAACGAAGATCAAAGACTTGAAGGAACAATTGATTTCTGCTGATGAGGTTATACCAGATAGCTCACTTATGCAGACCGTTCTGAATGGTCTTCCTGACTCATATCAAAGTTTTGCTTCTACTCTTCGGTTGATGATGAAAGGCAATCCGAATGCCTTATCATTTGAGGAGTTAGTCTCTGTTCTGTTGCAGGAAGATCAGTCTAGGCAAAACAGGTCCATTATGCGAGTTGCAGATCAAGCTTTCCTGGCTAGTCAGAAGGGCGAAGGAAAATGGAGCTCTTCAACTAGTAAGCAGAAATCTACTAATTTTGCATATTCGAAGAAGGAAGATAAAGATGAGAAGAAATAAGAAAAGTAGAAATTGTTTTGTAAGTACTGTAAAGGGAATGATCATATCATAAAGAACTGTCCAAAACTTGCTGCGAAAGAGGCAAAGAAGAAAGAGGCTGGAATGGTTGTTGCAGAGGCCTCTACACCAAAAACAGAGTCTGCAAATCTTGTGCAGGAAGAAGAATGGGCGTTTACTACTGTCTGCAGTTTTGACCCATCTTCTCATGAGCAGTGCATGTATGCAGTAGACTCAGATGTTTGGTATTTTGACAGTGGGGCGACCAAACATATTACCTCGCAGCACAGTTTCTTCTCTTCACTCGAGCCTGCCCCTACAGGGAGTACTGTTACATGCACCAACAACTCCTCTTATCCTGTTATGGGAGTTGGTAAGATCATTTTGACTACTTCTGATGGTAGTTCTTTCACTTTCTCAGATGCTTTATTTGTGCCAGGGATAAAAAAGAACCTGTTATCAGTTTCTGCATTAGCCAAGATTGGTTTGCTTGTGAAATTTGTTGATGACAGGTGTATAGTTCATGATATGTCAAATGGCGATGTGATTATTGCTTCTGGCATTTTATGTCGTGGACTGTATAAGCTCATAGACTATGAAAGATCTGAAAATGATTTGGCATGTGTAGTAAATGATTCTCAGGCGATGTGAGATGCAAAGCTTTGGCATGCACGCTTTGATCATCTGAATTTTGCTAGTTTGCTATGCCTGCGAAAATCTGAAATGGTGTCCTCTTTGCCTAAACTTAAGGCACCTGGAAAACATGTTTGTGAAGGCTGTGTTTTGGGCAAAATGCAGTGTTCCTCCTTTCCAAAAGATGGTTTAGTTCGGGCTACATAGAAAATGCAGCTGGTACATAGTGATGTTTATGGTCCTATGTAGACACCCTCTTTTGGAAATTACCTTTACTTCGTGACTTTCATTGATGATTTTTCCAGGCATGAATGGGTATATCCACTCAAGGCAAAGTCCGAAGTGTTCATGTGCTTTAAACAGTTTTTGGTTTTGGCTGAAAATCTGTCAGCATGTAAAATGGGCATCCTCCGTTCTCATCGAGGGGGGGAATATATGTCTTCTGATTTTAATGCATTTCTGGTTGAACGTGGGATAAAACACCAGTGTACACTGCCGTATACACCCCAACAGAATGGAATTGCTGAACGGAAGAATGGGTCTCTCATGGAGGTGGCGAGGTGTATGGTCAAGAGTCAGGCTTTACCTCATAGTTTCTTGCTTGAGGTTGTCATGTGTGCAGCATATGTACTAAAAAGGTGTCCCACTAAAGCACTGCAGTCTATCACTCCATATGAGGCTTGGCATGACCGCAAGCCATCTGTTGCACATCTGTGTGTTTTTGGTTGTTTGGCATATGCAATTAGTGCCTGAACAACATCATAGAAAATCGGATGATAAGGCAGTAAAATGTATTTTTGTTGGGTACAGTTCTGAAAGTAAAGGTTATCGTCTGTATCATCCACAGACTAAACACATTCTGGTTAGCCGTGATGTTGTCTTTGTGAAAGATGCTATTCAGCCATTGCTTTCATGTACTAAGGAGACATCTGTTAGCTCCAAAGACATGTATGATACTTTGATGGCTCTTTTTACAGGTGGACAGTCTAGTGCTAGTCCTAATGAGGAAACTTCTCAGCCTTTGTAGGTTTCATATGATGATGCAGATCATTCTATTTCTGATGCAGATTTACATGATGCACTTATTGATGAGAGAGCTAATATTGAGCAGGCAAAAACTATGCCAAAATGGCTGGTGCAGACTTTGCACGATAGCAAATTAGATGCACCTTTGTCATATCGTACTCGTTCAGCCTCTCATAGTGCCTCCTTTGCATCAGATTGCTATGCTATGGCTGCGTCTAGTCTTTGTGATGAGAATGAGCCTGTTTCGTTTGATGAAGCACAAAATTCAAAAAATTGGATGGCTGCTATGCAATGTGAATATGATGCAATAATGAAGAATGGTACTTGGTCTTTATATGACTTGCCTCCTGGCAAGAAGGCCATTGGCACTAAGTGGGTATACAAGCTGAAGCGTAAACCTGATGGTACAGTTGACATGTATAAGGCTAGGTTTATTGCAAAGGGTTATGCGCAGGAAAGAGGCATTGATTTTGATGAGACCTTTGCACCTACATGCCGTATGACTACTGTTTGGAGCATTTGTGCACTTGGAGCCCATCATGGTTGGAATGTACATCAGTTGGACATTAAAACTGCATTTCTGAATGGTGACTTGCATGAAGAAGTGTATGTTTTTAAGCCCCGCGGCTTTGTGCAAAAAGGGCATGAAAACCACGTGTGCAGGTTAAAGAAGGCATTATATGGTTTAAAGCAAGCACCACATGCTTGGTATGAGAAGATACATGCCTATCTGGTTGCACATGGTTTTGAGAACAGTCCAACTAAAAGCACCTTATATGTTAAGCGTGCTAATGATGTGCTTCTTATCATCGTTGTCTATGTTGACGACATGCTGCTGACTAGTCCTATTGAGAAGCATATTGCTGATTTTAAGGCTGATTTGCATGCCTCATTTGAGATGTCTGATTTGGGGCATTTGCATCATTATTTGGGCATTCAGTTTATGCAAGTTGATGGTGGAATGACTTTGTGTCAAACGAAATATATTGACACATTATTGTAGCGTTTTGGCCTTGAAGACTATAAGCCTATTGCCACTCCTATGGAGTCAGGTTTACGATTGAGTCTTCATGATGCTGGAGATGTATTTGATGATGTTTTCTATCAGCAGGCTGTTGGATGCTTGATTTACTTATGCATTACTCGGCCAAATATTCAGTTTGCTGTCTCACAGATGACCAGATTTATGCATTGCCCAAGAGTCAAGCATTGGCAGGCGGTTAAGCGCATCTTTCGCTACTTGAGTGGTACTCAGCTACTTGGGTTGTTTTTATCCCAAGGGGGGATCACTACTGCCAGATTTGCATGCTTTTTCTGACTCAGATTAGGTTGGTTGCTATGACACTCGTATGTCCACCAGTGGTTTTTGCTTCATGCTTGGTAGCTCATGTATATCTTGGTTGAGCAACAAACATCCTACTGTGGCCACTTCCAGTTGTGAGGCTAAGAATAGGGCAACTTTCATAGCAATTGAAGTGTGTGTGGCTCAGATGCCTTATGGATGATTTGGGTGTTGGCCAGTTTTCTGCCACCACCATATTCACTGACAGTCAGAGCGCATTGGCAGTTGCAAGGAACCCTGTGTTCCATGCTCGCACTAAGCACATTGAGGTGCATTATCACTATGTCAGGGAGAGGTTCTCTGCTGGGGAGATTAGCTTGGCATATGTGCCCACGCAGGAGAACATTGCTGACCTTTTCACGAAGGAACTGCCTAGGGAGAAGTTTGAAGCTTTCCGCAAAGCTTTGGGCTTACTTCCTTTTGTGGAGTGACTTCCACATAGCTTGGCACTTCCTTATACATGAGTGCCAACTACTTGTTCACCGCATCACTCCCAGGGGGGATTTGTTGATATATTTAGGTAGTGATGTGTGTGAACACATTAGGACCGCCGGGGCACTTTTTTCCCTCTTTAGGAGGTTTTTTTCCCTCGGCTTGTATATACGCCTATTGCCCTAATGGGCTACTTATCTTTGTACATTCTCTAGTAATACATTCAGTACTATGTGTTTGTGCTCCAAGCTTTTTTGTCTTCCTTGTGCTATTCGCGTGCTTCTGCAGACATCTAACTCCAACAATATATTCCCCCCTTGATCAGAACGGCGGGTTCCCATTTTACATGCTGAAAGATTTTCAGCCAAAACCAAAAACTATTTCAAGCACATGAACACTTTGGACTTTCCCTTCAATGGATATACCCATGCATGCTTGGAAAAATCATCGATGAAAGTCATGAAGTAAAGATAATTCTCAAAAGAAGGTGTCTGCATAGGACCACAGACATCACTATGTACAAGCTGCAATTTTTGAGTAGCCCGAACCAAACCATCTTTTGGAAAGGATGAACGCTACATTTTGCCCATCAACCTTCACAAACAGGTTTTCCAAGTGCCTCAAGTTTAGGCAAAGAGGACACCATTTCAGATTTTTGCAGGCGTAGCAAACTAGCAAAATTCAAATGACCAAAGCGTGCATGCCAAAGCTTTGCATCTGACATAGCCTGAGAACCATTTACTACACATGCCAAATCATTTACAAATCTTTCATAGTCTATGAGCTTAGACAACCCACGACATAAAATGCTAGAAGCAATAATCACATCGCCATTTGACAGATCATGAATTGTACACCTGTCATCAACAAATTTCACAACCAAGCCAATCTTGGCTAATGCAGACACTCATAACAGGTTCTTCTTGATCCCTGGCACAAAGAAAGCATTTAACAAAGTGAAAGAACTACCATTAGGAGTAGTCAAAATGATCTTACCAACTCCCATAAGAGGATAAGAGGAGTTGTTGGTGCATGTATTAGTATTCCTTGTAGGGGAAGGCTTGAGTGAAGAGAAGAAATTGTGCTACGAGGTAATATGTTTGGTCGCCCCACTATCAAAATACCAAACATCTGAGTCTATTGCAGACATGCACTACTCATGAGAAGATGGTTCAAAACTGCACACAGTAGTAAACGTCCATTCTTCTTCCTGCACAAGATTAGCAGACTTTGTGTTTGGTGTAGAGGCCTCTGCAACAACATTCCACCTCTTTCTTCTTTGCCTCTTTAGTAGCCAGTTTTGGATAGTTCTTTATGCTATGATCATTCCCTTTACAGCACTTACAAAACAATTTCTGTTTTTTTTATTTCTTCTCATCTTTATCTTCCTTCTTCGAATGTGCAGAATTAGCAAATTTCTACTTACTAGTTGAAGAGCTTCATTTTCCTTTGCCCTTCTCACTAGCCAGGAAAGCTTGATCTACAACTCGCATAATGGACCTGTTCTGCCTGACTGATCTTCCTGCAACAGAACAAAGACTAACTCCTCAAATGATAAGGCATTTGGATGGCCTTTCATCATCAACCGAAGAGTAGAAGCAAAACTCTGTTATGAATCAAGAAGACCATTCAGAATGTTCTGCACAAGTGAACTATCTGGTATGACCTCATCAGCAGAAATCAACTATTCCTTCAAGTCTTTGCTCTTTGTCAAGGAACTATCCATAGAATCACCTTCATTCATGTGCTCACTCTCGAACTGATTTCGGAGGTAAGCAACATGAGCCTCATTCCTAGCTTGGTACAATGTGGTAAGTGTATCCCAAGCATCTTTAGCTGTTCTGCAAGAGTGAATGTGAGGAATAATGGCACATTTGACAGACAAAGCTATCAATGCATGTGTCTAGGCATCTTTGCCATCCAAACACATCTGCTCTGTAGTAGGTGCAGCAGAAACCATAGCACGAACAAGAATATGCAGAATATCACCATCTTCTATACCTTTTGCATCAGCTTGAGTACTTGCAGTTGTAACAGTTGCAAGTGTGATAGGACTTTTTTCTACACCCTGCACAATGTTCCATAGTCCTTTTGCAACCAACACATGTCGCATCATATAAGCGCATAATGGGTAGTTGGTACCATCCAACTTATCCTCAAAAACCAACATACGGAATACATCACTGCTTTCAGCCATGGCCGGTGACTAAAATACCTTGATGCAGAAAATTGATTGTATCTCAAAAAGTTGAACAGAACTTCCCATAGGAATTCCACTAGACCTGTAACAGACTTCGAGATGCTTATACTGGCAAACATAAACTGGTATATTCCTTTGGCACAAAAAGATGAAATAGCTTGCACAAGCACTGTGATAGTGCGTTCGGAGGCCGAAATGAGCTCAGATCGTGATTTCAGCACCACACAAAAAAACTGTTTTGATCTTGAAAACACGCTGAGTATGCTCACCAAAATTCGTGCGATCTCCAGACTGCAAATAGAGGAGTGTCGATGGCACCCTCGATGAAGAGACGACCTGCTCTGATACATATTGTTGGAGTTACATGTCTGTGGAAGCACGCAAACAACACAAGGAAGGAGAAGAAGCTTGGAGCACAACACACAATACTAAATGTATTACTAGAGAATGTACAAAGATAAGTATCCCATTAGGGCAATAGGCGTATATACAAGATGGGGAAAAAAAACTCCTAAAGAGGGAAAAAAGTTCCCTGATGGTCCTAATGTGTTCACACACATCACTACCTCAATATATCAACACCATATTTCAAACTCAGTTCGGGTTTGGTTTCTATAACTGAATAGTGCTATGTTGCTTGTGTCTTCAATTTCAAAAGTAAAAAATCTACCTGACTTCTCACCTCTAGATATCTTCTTGAATCCTTGTTGGGTGTCTTCCACATATGCTCCATGCTTTGTGAATCTGACTTGTAGGCCTTTCTCTACAATCTGCCCAACACTAATTAATTTTTTGGTTATGGTAGGCACATACAAAACTTTGCTCAAAAGGTTCATACTACCATCCGATGTCTTAACATTTCCAATTTTCTTGACTAAATGCTTGGTGTCATCACCTATTTGTACCTCATGCTTTCCCTTTGGTTCTTCTAGATCAGATAAGATTGCTACATTCTCTACCACATGATTTGAACAACTTGAGTCAATGTAAAAGAGATGCTCATCATCTTTACCTTGCTTGGATGGCATGTTCATAACGAGCAGAGAACCCTCTGTATCTTCACTGTAGTTATTGAAATCCCTTCTTCCTCTAAAGCCTCCTTGATAGTTGTTGTTGTATTACACTTATTCCTCATACAACTTGAAGAATTTAATACACAGGTGAAGAAAGGTTGGGAGATTCTCTTCAGATAGAGAAATTGGATAGAGAAAACTATCCTGCTTGGTCATTGAGGATGGAAGCTCATCTCATGAGCAAAGACCTGATAGGTTACATCACAGGTGAAGAAGAAAAACCACAATTCAGAGATCCTAGTGTTCCAACTAGGGATGAAGTCTCAAATTTGAAGACTTGGATGAAGAAGGATGCTCAAGCAAGAAGCATTATCTACATGGGAATTAATGATTACTTGGTACCTCATATTAGAGTACTTGAAAGTGCAAGTGACATATGGAATGCTTTGGAAGAGCATTTCCAAAATACTACAAATTCAAGGAAGGCATCTTTGTGGGCAGAGTTTACCACATTCGAGAAGAAGGCATCTCTATCCATTTCTGATTCTGTAACAAGGATGAAGGACATTGCAGATGCATTAGGAGCAGTTGATGAAGATATTGAGGAGGATAAATTGGTAAGGCAAATCCTCATAGTTTTGAGAGGAGATGAGAAATGGAAGCCATTCAATTTGTCTACTGAATTGTCACTAGATCATTTCACTCCTGATTTAAATGAGTTGCTCGAACACATGCTAACTTTTGAGCAGGATGTCAAAGGTGATGGTGATAAGAGTCAAGGTCAAGCAATGTATTCAAAGGATAAGAAGAAGAATAGCAAAGGCAAGCAACAATTAAATGAAGAAGAAGGTACAACTAGTAAAGATGGTAAAGGAAGAGGAAGAGGCAGAAACAATAAAGATGGATCCAAAGCTTGTTGGATTTGTTGAATTGGTACACACAGATGTGTGAGGACCATCAAAGGATTTCAATATAAATGGTTCAAGATATTATGTGATTTATGTTGATGATGCTACCAGGTGGGTCACTATATATGTGATCAAAGATAAATTAGAGGTATTCAATACATTTAAACATTATCATGTGTATGCAGAAGGAATCACAGGTCAAAAGTTGAAGAGACTAAGGTGAAATGGAGGGGAAGAGTATTTCTCGAATGAGTTCAGTGATTACTTATGGAATGCAGGTATATAAAGGGAAGTTACTTATAGGTACTCTCCTTGACAAAATGGTGTAGCAGAAAGGAGAAATAGAACTCTTGTAGAGTTTGCAAGATTAATAATGAAGGAGAAAAATTGTCCAAATTATTTGTGGGTTGAGGCTGTAAATACAGCTACATACTTGGTTAATAGATTACTATGTAAAGCTTTGTAGGGTATGACACCATATGAAGCTTGGTGGGATAAGAGACCTACATTAGATCATTGCAAAGTGTTTGGATGTTTGGCTTATGCATATGTGCCATCTTATTGAGGCATAAATTGGAACCTAAAGCTAAAAAGTATGTGTTCATTGGATATAATGATAAGTAGATGGGTTATAGGTTGTGGAGTCCATACATAAAGCAATTCCTTGTATCAAAGGATGTTACATTTGATGAGCAAGGTACTTGGTATGCAAATACAATCAATAATCATGCAGGTGATGAAGAAGTTTTGAATCAAAAGAAAGGTAAATCAAAGGTTCAAATATTTGATGAAGAAAAGAATAATAAAGTACAAGTTGAAGTTGAAGAAGTGCCAAGGTTTGATCCAGAATGTGATGAACCAGAAACTTCAAGAAGTGGAGAACTCAGAAGGTCATCAAGAAACAAATGGCAACCTACAAGGTATAGCTATGACACTTCTTTTTTAACTACTAGAGATTATGCTTACATAGTGAAAGCAGATGACAACCCTTCTACATATGAAGAGGCAAAAGGTAAGGAAAATTGTGAGAAAGCTATGCAGGAAGAGTATGATGCATTGATGAAGAATGAGACATGGGATTTGGTTCCTAAACCAAATAGTCAAAATATCATTGGATGCAAATGGGTCTACAAGACAAAGAGGTATGCAGATGGGAGTGTATCTAGGTATAAAGCTAGACTTGTTGTGAAAGGGTATGCTCAGACATATGGTATAGATTATGATGAGACCTATAGTCATGTGGCAAAGATGACAACCATCAAGACACTCATAGCCATTGCTGCATGTAAAGGTTGGAGACTATGTCAATTAGATGTACTGAAGAATGCTTTTCTTAATGGTTATATTTGAGATGATATCTTCATGGAGCAACCAGAAGGATTCAAAGATAGAAGGTATTCACAATATGTATGTAAGCTCAAGAGAGCTTTGTATGGTTTAAAGCAGGCCCCAAGGGCATGGAATTATAGACTTGTAAAGTTCTTGAAGGAGCTTGGTTTCCAAGTATCTAAAGCAGATAGTACCTTGTTTGTCAAAGCAAGTGAGGATGGGTTCATTTACATGTGCATATATGTTGATGACATAATCCTTATAGGTACTGATGAGAAGGGTATACAAAGTCTCAAGAAGAAAATGGAGAAAGAGTTCAAGATTAGTGACTTGGGAGACTTGTCATATTTCTTGGGCATGGAGATCTCATATACTCAACATGGAGTATATGTGACTCAAGAAAGGTATTTGAAGAACTTTTTGATCAAGTTTAAAATGGAAGATTGCAGGGTAGCACCTACTCCAATGGAGGTGAACCACAAATTGCAAAGATATGAAGGAGAAGAATTTAAGGATATGAATCTATATCAAAGTCTGGTTGGTAGTCTAATCTATGCTACATTAACTAGACCTGACTTGTCATATGCAGTTGGAGTTTTATCTCAATTCAAGCATTATCCTAGGAAAGAACATTGGGTTGCATGACAAAGATTGTTGAGATACATTAAGGGTACACTCAAGTAAGGTTTGTATTATGGTTTTACATCAGATAAAAACATCAAGATTTATAGTGATACAGATCGGCCAGGTAATCCTGATGATAGGAGATCAACATATGGATACTTGTGTTATGTGGGAGATAAGCTAATTTCTTGGTGTTCTAAGAAGCAACATACAGTTGCTTTATCATCTACAGAGGCAGAGTATAAAGGTATGGTTGAAACTCCAAAGGAGGTCATATGGTTGAAGACTTTCATGAAGAGTTTTGACATCATTCAAAGTACACCCACTATTCATGGAGATAATATGAGTTCATTATATCTAGCTGCTAACCCTGTTTTTCATGCCAGGACTAAACATATTGGGATTCTGTATCAATTCTTAAGAGAGAAGGTGATTGATAAGGAGATTGAAGTCATACATACTTCAACAAAAGATCAGATTGCAGATATCCTAACCAAAAGATTGGATGGACCAAAGCTACAGAGATTTAAAGACATGGAAGGTATAAAGAATATAGAGAAAACCTCAATTGATGATTTAGGGGAGCTCTTGGTGCATGAAAACCATCAATTGATGTTTTGAGTCAAGGATTGAATTCAAAGATTGAAGAAAAGATTAGCCTATGGAGCTTGAAGGCAATGCACATTCAGGAAATAAAGATTTGTATGCATATGTACATTAAACTTGTAGTTAGCTCACATATACCTTTTGTTATGGTCATGAGCTTGTACATATATGCCTATATATACAAGTAGAAAGTTGTGGAAAGAAAGAGAGAGCATGAGAGAGAATTAGTTTTTGTAAGAGTCAATGTAAAAATCTCTCTCATCATTCAGATGCAAAAATTCTAAAAGAAGAAGAAAATTTGCACTCGATCTTTTGCTGAGTGCTCCTTCTGTGTTTTTCTTTTGTGAAATGCTTTTGTACAAGTCTAAGTATATAGTTGATTGACCTCTGTCCAAGTTTTCAAATCCTAATTGTAATCAGGCTCACAGAATTGAGAGTAGGAACATTTACATGTGTAAATGTGAAGAAGTCAAATTTGCAATAGGTGCAAATTTGATACTAATGCTTTGGTCAGTTTTCCTTCCACAGTGTAAAGTTTTGAGCAAGCAAGAACTCATTCCCTAAGTTGGAAGGTAAGCTACCTATGGCTAAAAGCATTTGAATAAACGGGTTGTAGTTTAGGAGAACTATGCATTAAAAGTTATAGGTGTCAAAATCGATTGTAGAGAAGTATAGTTTTAGACATAGGTGAATTGTTTGGATCATTTCTCAAGATCTACTAAATCTTTTGAGATGGCTTAACTTGGAGAAGGTGCACAATCTTTAGCAGAAACCTTCTACAAAGTTTCATCAGAAACTTTATACATTTGATCAGTCAATGAGTGAGTTATGTGCAGCAGACTTTTTTGAGTAGTGACTCTCTTCATAGTTAGTACAAATTTTGATAGTTTGACATTGGTCTTCCAAAATTGATCAAAGTTTTGAGTTGTTCTGGATATAGAAGTATTCTAACATCAAGGATAGCTTGTTCTTTTGGAGATTAACACTCTCCATCACATACATCCACAAGAACCCATGCATATGAATTAAATTTTGAAAGTGTATAAGAAGCTCCATTTTTGGACCATTCTTCTATGCAAAGGAGTATGATTCATGTTCGTCTTCACCCTGCCAACGTGAACTATAAGTTAGAGACAACATCATTTAAGCCAGGGAGATACAAAGAAGATCACATACCATGTGAGGCACTCCACAGCATGACATCTCGACTCGAAAGCGGTTGAAACATAGAAAGACTGGTCTCTGCTATGGAAAATTACTATCCTCCAAATAGGAGACATAGTCAAATCTGCAAAATCAGTGACCATTTTTCGAATCGGAGGGTGCTTGAAAGGCTTGTCGTCATTCACTGATCCCAACATTCTAAATCCATAGGGTATTTATGTTATAAGAAGGGAGAAATGCTTTCTAGGCACAACAGTACAAATATTATTTACATGACTACAGAATACATTGTAATATATAGGTCTAAGTGGGTCTAGGGGATTTGAGAAACACTTTCAGATCAGATTCATCATCAAAATCTATCTCCTTGGCTTTAAATCTAGATTTCTCATGCCTTGCCCTTTGAATGTGAGCAAGGAATGCAGGGGGACAATCATCATTTGCCTCCATTGATCTACTTTTCTTTCGTTTTTGTAGAAGCAAGTGGAAAGGAAATTAAATGTGCTCTATGCTAAACAAGTGGAAACATAAGGAATCGATGCATGGCATCGGTTTTTTGTCTAGGTCGATGCTAGGCATCAATTTTCTACTAAAATTTGATGTGTGGGATCGACCTCTCCCAAAAGTCAATGCGTGCCATCGACATATGCCACTAAATTGATGACACGCATCGAGTTTTAGTAGTAAAACGATGCTAGGCATTGATTTTCAGCAGAAAGTTGATTCCAGGCATCAAGCTGTGCCACAAGTCGATGACGAGCATCACGTTAGTACTAAAACTTGATACGTGGCATCAACCTAGTGATAAAGGTCGATGGAAGACATCGACTTTCAGCAGAAAGTCAATGCAAGGCATCGACCCATACAAAAAACCAAGCATCCTCTCTCACAATAGAACCTACCCAGTCATGGAACAGAATAAAATATTCCGATAAAGCTTTGTATGACAAGGTGGTTGGATACTCTGCTTGGACCTCTGTCGAAGAGAAGCATCCAAGCCTATTCATCATCACCTCCTGAATCTTCATGTATACCTTATGACTACAATGACAAACATGAAAAGGAGACTAGGTTAGACCAAAAATATGGGAGTAGTGAAAAAGGATCTAAGAATAAAATACATACTTATTAAGCTCAGTCACCATCTCGTCTAGGCTTAAATCCTTTGAGATTACCCTTCACAAAGTTGATATAATCAAAGTATCATTATTGATTCCTTGAAGGGCTCTCCATGGTGTCAGCTTCATGTCCTCAGGAGCCTCTTCAATGGAAAGGTCAACTTTCCTTCCCTTTCCCCTCAAATCAACGTGCGGGTCTGGCCTTGACTTCCTTTGCTTCTTGCCCTTGACCTCCTTGTTCTCCCACATTGTGAATATCTTATCCTATAGATCCCAGATCTCACCTATTCTGAATGCAAGCTGAAACTATGGATCATACTTTTTGAGAGCATCAGACTTCCTATTTTCATCTAGTGCAATGCCAACCTCACTAAGGCATTGCTTTCACAGATTACCTCCTTCTTTAGGCAAACTTCGTATTCATGGTGGAAGAACCAAATTCTCTCTATGGAGGACATCTTCTACCTGTAGTCATTATCATTGTTGTGATCCCAAGCAAAATGTTTGGCTTTCTCAGTTCTAAGCCCAACATAGATTTTGCACTCTGCATACCTAAAGAAGAATGTGGTGGGGTGCTCCTTCACTAGTTGCTTGCGGGTCTCTACAGAGTGTGAACCACCAACAACATAATATGTGTACTCTTTGAATAGGCCCTCGTTGAAATCCTCCACAGAGCTGCACTCATTCGGATCCACCATGATGAGGAATGGCACAACAATAGCATGAGGATTTATCTTTATTCTCTTCTTAATATTTTGCACATGCAAATTATGTGGCTCCCTTATCTCAAGGGGCCTCCTCCCTCTGTGTGGATCAAGTGGCGGCCTATGGATGATATTGATTGGTACATGGAACAACTGCCCCTTCTTGACAAGCTTTCTCCGAGCACTATCCTCCCTCATCTTGTTATGCTCAATACTAAGAATACATGATGCACGCTCACCATCACGTGCAACAATAATGTCCTCAGATCCAGATCTTGAATCATATAATACAAAATTGTAGCTTCCATAAGAGTGCAAATATATAATCCTTACATACATCCTTATAGTGATGCAAACATGTGGTTCTCCAATGTCAAAAAAAAGTTTGCATATATATTAGTCGGAACCTTTATGAAACTTTATGCTAATATTGTAAATAGCTTTAAAACAATCAGTCTTACATATCTTTCCCCTTCTTCCTTGTCTCTGTAACCATAGATTCAACTTCCGTAGATGTACTAACCTATTAGCTGATGATGGCATATTATTTTCATCTACAACTTTTTTTCTTATCCACATAGTTTGTTCACTAGGTAGAGAAGAGCTTAATGATAAACAAAAATTCCAAATTTGATTACCAAAAGGAATTCTTGGATTTCTTTACTACATAAATTTTTCGTGAGCCTTATCCTTTTATTGTAGTATTATCTTGGTCAATATTGTTGAGTTTTCTACTTGCCTCGGAAAATAGAAGGTTTAATTGTCCCTCATTCGCAAGTTCAATTAAAATGAAACCTATGGCATATTTAGATGTGTAAACAGACATGTGAAAGATTTTCCAACCAAATACTATGAAGATTGATGGAGCGACAAACCAATGTTTGAGCTCTTCAAAATATTTATCACACTCTTGTATCCATTCAAATCTAATGATCAAAGCATATAATGGACATGCAAGCCCCAAGGTACATGTAGTTAGGTTGGAATAGTGCAGATGTCTTGAAACACTAGAAATAAGCGTGTATATGAAACCAAGGTGATACGCCAATAGAAAAGCAACTTAGGTGAAGAGGACATGTGAGGTACTCACATTGATAATAAAGTAATCACTCATGAGCGATTCAAGAAGTAGCTGGAATATGTATCAAGTGATGGGGACTCAATGATCTTGAGAGGGCAAATGATTTGTTTCAAATGAAAGCGAAAAGTCATGGGACCCAAATGAAGCCACAAGAAAATGAAGCAAACGTCTTAAAAGATAAAAGGATAGAATGCACGTTTGGTAGTTCTGATTGAAAGAAACAAATCCATATGTGATCGAAACACAAAATGATTCTTCCATATGTGATCAAAATACAAAATGATTCTCGAAATTGAATATTGTGTTTGTACAAAGAGCCCAAGGAAAGAGCTTCACGAGCCTATTCCTCTCGACTCAAATGCACTATGTTGTTCAGAAAAATCGGAAAAAAAAAAAAGATCTTCCGTGCCGCGTTGCTTTGCTCCTCGATTACACTGTGTTATTAAGGAAATTCGAAGAAAAGAGGTTCCATGCGCCGTTGCATTGTTCTGTGAATACAGAGTGCTCGTATAGGTGGGCACATAACCTCTCATCAGGATGAAGTTATGCGAGCTTGTTCGGTGAGACGAAGTTTGAAGCCGGAGGCTATGTGTTTGATAGGGTCCCATCCGGAACGTAGTTCTCCGTCTTCCATGAGATTTACTCAGACATGGAGATCTTCAATACTTTCACGACAGATCGGACAGGATGTGTCCAATAAGATCCAATTTCTAAGGCAAGTGGGATGGAATCCATGGTTGCACGGCGTCAACAAGGCGACGTGGTCGGTGTCTGTGAATGCTTCTAAGCAAATTTGGCCCTCGGCACCCTTGCAAACGAAGCGAGATTTAGTGCAGGCATCCTCAAAGGCAAGCTCAGGATGTGACTCGAGCTGACTGCACAGGTCCTGTTGCTTGACGCCCAATGGTGGATTTGGGTCGACAATAACAGAGACTGATGTTGATTCATCAGAATCGTCTTCGTCTGTGTGTACTTCTGTTCCGCGACTCAATATTACGAAAAGTAGTACGGGACCATAAAACCAAGCCATACGAGAAGTTCAGACACAGAGCCGTAATGATGATGTATTCCCACAACCATGAGTATGGTGCAGCCTGCAATGAATAAGAGAGTCAATAACGCACATGCGAGCCGTCCATTCCAGAGTCCTTGCGTTCGAAGTGTGGATGCCGGAACTTCGTCGTTGGTGGTCGGCATGATCGGCTAAAACATGTGTTATTGCTTCGTTCATGGAGTGACATTCGTTTTATAGAGACTGAGTCTTGGCGCGCTGGCCGGCCAAAAAGTAGTTTTTGCTTTTTGCTTTTCCAAGAGATTCACAGGATTTTGAGTCGTTCGAGTTAAAAGATCTTCTAAAGCAACGATTTTGCTTTCTGCTTTTCGACGACATATCTTAGAGCTAAACGCAGAGCCACGAGGCTTTTCAGCTTCTCGACGTCCAACAATTGATTTACATGCAGTTCTGCAAATCTGTCTTCTGCGATCGCTTTGAGGCTCTCTCTCTCTCTCTCTCTCTCTCTCTCTCTCTCTCCCCGCGCGCCCAGGATCTCATTCTCCATAACTCAACCTTTTCTACACAAACAAATTTTGAGTCCTTTAATTTCATTGACTATGGTCCGAGAAGCATGAAATTATGTGGAAAAATTCAATTAGGAAGTTCGAATAACTAACAGAGCAATTCTTGGGGAGGTTCTTTTCAACGCATGGCATAACTAGTACTTCCATTAAGCCAAATGAAGCTTGCATTGCTTGCATAAAAAATATATTAAAATAGGTTGCATTGATTACATAAAATTGGGTAAGTGGATGAAAGCCACTCATAAAACCTCTACACCCAAATACAAAGTTTTTTGTAGATTAAAGAAAACTACTTGAAGACACAACAACATATACGACCATTCTTGGTAGCTTGAACTATGCTACAATCGCAAGACAAGATCCAACATATGTTGTAGCATTTTTATCCCAATTTATGAATGAACCTAGTGATGTTCACATTAATTAAGGTAGGAGAGTGCTCATATATATCAAATACATAGTCAATCAAGGGTCCTACTCTTATGAAGATGGACTTCAAACCCAATGCTTGAGTGATACTAATTATGGCGTCTCAAAGGAGGATCCTAGCTTGCCCTTGGAATACCGTGAGTTAATCTCCCTCCTAGGGAGTCTTCTAATCATCTTCAAAATCACTTGATGCTTCATGTTTATGTGTACTCTTGCATGAGAGTGATGGAAGGTCTTCTCCTCAGTCATATGGTAGCTTGAACTTCTTGCAATCATCAACCATGATTTTTTCTCATCAAACACAACATCTCGACTAACTATAAAACATTTCTTACTAGGGTTATATAGTATATAGCCTTGTGATTAACTTCATAGCCTACAAACATACATTTATCTACCTTAGGATCTAGTTTATCTATGATTTGAGATGGTATGTGAGCACATTCAATGCACCCAAATATCTTGCAATGGTCCAAGATAGGTCTCCTTCAATTCCAAGCTTCAAAAGGGATCTTAAAATCCAAGGATTTTTTATGGCAATCTATTTATCAAATATGTGGCAGTGGATACAACCTCTTCCCATAAGTAATATGGTATCTTTTTTTCATTTAACATGGACCTTTTTTGCTTTCACAATGGTCTTATTCCTCCTCTTTGCTACTCGATTCTATTCAAGTGTGTATCTAGTAGTAATCTTTATCTCTCTTGATTCTTCTATCTTGCAGGCAGAAGTCAAATTCATGGGAGAAATATTCTCCCGCTCTATCAAACCTTAGTTTGTTTAGGGTTTTATTGTTTTGATTCTCCTGAAGAGCTAAATACTTCTTTAAACATGAGAAAAATTCATAGTTGTGCTCCATAAAGTAAAGAATACTCCATCTACTACAATCATCTATAAATGACACATAATACCTTGATCTTGAGATTGATGGCTCTTTGCTGGGTTCCCAAACATCTATGTTGACAAGCTCTAGAAGGACTCCATGTATGTATCCTTTCTTTGAGAATGGTTGAGTATGAGATTTTCCAAGTTGACATGCACTCCACCTGTATATCATGTGTTGCTTCTAAATATTAGGTAGTCAAAGCACACTTTCATCTCTACTAATTTGTTTCAGTATGTAGTCAAAGTATCCCAGGATGTGATGAAAGTGATCTTGTCTCAATCCTCTAGGTGAATGGATATTTTATTATAATCTCTAGACACATCCATAAAGTTGCACAATGTTTGTCTAGCCACTTCTTCAATAACTTGTTCTACTCATGGCATCCAATCTAGAATTGTTACCTTGTTAACTACTCTAGAATCCACACATATCTAAATTTTCTTGGTGTTTTTTCTTTTTCACATTGGCCTTAGGATAAATCCACTCCGAGTGCTCCATAGGGATGATAATGCAAACATCCTTCATTTTCTAGGATTTTTGGTAAATGGATTTATCATACTTTGGTTTCAATTTGTAGCTTTTAACCTTTACAAGTTTGGCTCATCCTATGACTAGAATTCTATGTTTTCCAAAGCTTGCATGCACACCTTCCAAGTTTTTCCAATCATAACCTTCCATAAAAGAAGTTGCCTTTGAAAGAAACATGGAACAATTACATAATCATGTGGCAACCGGTATGGGATGAGAGTTGTCATTTCCTATCTCTATTGGGTTCCCTTCCATCAATCCATCTAGAGGCTCTCCCTTATCTACATCTTTTGCATCCTCCATAACTTTCCTCCATAATTTTGAATCCTTTAATTTCATGGAGTATGGTCCGAGAAGCACGAGTTTTCAATTAAGAAGTTCGAATAACTAATAGAGAAATATAAAAATTGAAGGACAGTGTCTTAAAAGAACTTCATAACCATCAAGAAATCTTGATAACCATCAAGATAAGTACACATCTCATTATTTCAACTCACAGCAATGAACCATAGCCAAGGTCACATAAATGTTTGAAGGATATTGTTTATTCAAAATAGAATGATCAATTTCTTATCACATTATGCTAGTAATGTGTGCCAACACACTTAAGTATATGAGTAGATATTTCTTTACCGTTCTAAGAGTCTTTCCCCTCAACTCATAGATATGGTCATGTATTCTATGTGTTGGACACTTAGATTGAAATCTATTAGTAGAAATTCTACTTGTTTGTATTTTCATTCCCAAATTTCCAATATATGGTATCCAAGGAGGTCATCAATTCTTGAAATGCATTGTTAAGACCTTTTAACCATTTTTCAAAATCCTAAGAGTGTTTGTAGATCGAGATATACTTCAAAAGATGTTGATTCATATCTTTTGAAGTAGGTTTCCTTTGGATGTCCGATCACCTTAATAAAGTACCTCATTGTATACTCTAACCATTGTAGAGACTCACATGGTAATGTTAAATGTTTACAGTAATTGATCCTGAGAAGTAGTATGATGTTTTCAATATTTGGCTATTGAGGATAAGTTGAATGGCTTTGAAAATATAATTTGGGCACGTAGAATGTCCAACATATTTGTAGATTGAAAAGATGCAAAAGGTTTCTCATAGGAAAAAAGACATTGAGTAGCTTTTCTTCTCATGTTTGAATAGCCTTACAGTTTTGATTACTGTAAAACACAATCCTCAGTCAACCTAAAAGATCTCCTACCAATAAGCTCTTCTTGGGGAGGTGCTTTTCAATTGTTTTTCTAGACAAGAATAAGCACCACGTCAAGAAGTTCCACCTCCTTAGTTTTCAATCCGTGGAAGAGATAGGGTGATTTGAAGATCGTGAATGAGTGATGTGAGTGAACTCTATATGGGTGAGTATAATTTGGTGATTGAGAAGGCCATGAGAAAGAAACCTCAATCACTATCATTGCATGTAGTTGTGCTTCTCGCCTGGTTGAATGAGTTTTGCCCATCTCCTCTACAGGTTTCATCCATGTGGAGAGCTCAAAGGTATCTTGGCCATGTTTGGTCATGCATCCACCTGGGGCGAGCTGGGATTCACATTCCTTTTTGAATGCTGCCTCCACTGGTCCATGTGGAGAGCTCAAAGGTATCTTGGCCATCTTTGGTCATGCGTCCACTTGGGGCGAGCTGGGGTTCACATTCCTTTTTGAGTGCTGCCTCCACCTGTGCCCTTAATGTAGTCAATTCTTCTAATATCTCAGGCAGCATGACTTCTTGAATGATAGGTTGTCACACAAGTGCTTGTAAGTGTAGGGTTGCATTGTCACATGTGAACAACCGATAGTCCTCTGTTAGTTTGTCATAATCCTCTAGTAAGCATGCATGGTCTTCTAGCAACATCTGCATCGTTTTTTATGGCACCACCTCAAAGTGACTTGGACTAATTGGTTCATCGGGCTCCTCCATGGCTGCTTCGAAATTCTCTCTATTTTGTTCCTGCAAACATTGATTTTCTTCTTTTGCCATTGCTAGATGTCTTTTTACGAGCTCCACATTTCCAGTTAATGTAGCATTCTTGATAGTTTAGACTCGTAGATGCTTTTCTGCCTCAGTGATATCCTCTTTTGTTTTTTTGTTCCAGCTCCAACTCCATGGAGTGATATGCATCACGGATCTCTTGATGTCATGCATTTAGAGAGTCATTCTTGATGGTGAGCAAATTCAGGTTGGCCTACAATTGTGTTGTTGTCTCCTACAATGCCTGGTAGTTATGTCCTAATGTTGCAAATTCCTTGCAAACTTGGTGCATGCAAGCAAACATTTGTTGAAATGCATTATCTAAAATGGATGATGATAGTAATGATGGTGTGATAAACAATGAAGGTGGTGCAATGGTTGATGTAGGGGGGAAGGGGAATGGGTGAGGGATCATGGATGTTGTGGTTATAGTTGAAAAGTGTGTGGATATGAAAGTGTGTAGTGGTATGGTAAATGTGAGTGTCGGTGCGATGCATGGTGAGATGTCCATATCACTCGAAGTGTAATCAAGTGAGCTAATGGTGAATAATGGAGTGACGGTGGGTGGGTGCATGGGTGTAAACACAAGGTCTTCAAACATAGATGAATATATTGCATGTTGAGATTCATGGATTGCTTGATGTAGAGGAGAAGATGGTGGTAGTGTACTAGGTCTAGGAGGTGTCACATGTAAAAAGTCATGGGGTATGGTAATGGGAAGAAGGGTTTTTGGGAAAAGGGAATGGAAGGAATGCAAGAGGATTAGGGGGAATTGGGGGAACGATCGTGGTGGGAATGAGTGTAGAGGATTCAGCAACATGAGTGGAAATGGGATGTACTAGGGCTTCTGCTATGGCACTCAAGATGGATTGAACTATGTGAAGCTTTCCAACTAAGTGAATCCACTAGTAACCGCTCAAGAATAGAGGTTATGTATCACATGGTGTGCTTGATCTTATGCACACAAATGTATGGGGGCCAACAAAGGAGTCCTCCTTTTTGGGTAGCAAATAACTTATGAAAATTATAGATGAATACTCAAGGAAGTTATTGATATATTGTTTCAAAAAGGAAAAAAATCAAATGTGTTTGACGTGTTCACATGGCTCAAAGCTCAAGCACAGAAGGAATCAAGATGCTACATCAAAAGCTTTAGGTTAGATAGAGGGGGATTGTTGCTACCTCAAATGGTGTCATCTTTGTGGTGGAAAGTGTCAGAAGTGATGGCAGTTTGCAGAGATGAGGGTCCTCATAGAAAAATGCTTCACAACAACCTATTTCGCACTTGTACTCTCGAATAGACTAAGCTTGTAATCTATGCAATAATAAAGTACTTTGGAGCATTGATCTCAAAAGTTTATCTCAAAATAGATAACTTCATAATATGCACATGGAGAGAACAAGATGATGTAGAGGCACAATCATAGAGATATGGTGATAGCTCAATGCATGCAACTCAAATGGCTATCATATTTTGTGGGCACACTTAAAAGAGTGTTACATACGTGATCCAATTGATAAACAGGATAATGAGACCATGGACTCACTTCAGTAGCTCAAAGAAGTAGTTTGATCAACAGCTAGAGATGATGATCAAACTAGAAGTATCTGTAATGATATCTGAGGCATGGGACTTGGAGGAGTTGGAGGACTCCATGATCTTTGAGGTTAGTACAATGCACACTTCAAAGTGAGTAAAATATGGTCTTACATGATTTTATCCCTCATATAACCATGCCATTGATTGATGACATTCCAATTAAAGGGAGTGATGAACATGTAAAGGACATTACTTTAGGTTCATTTGGATGTGTAAATTTGTTCTTAACCATATCTCTGATTGTGAAAAAATGTTTGAATGATTTGAAAAGGTAGGTCTCATATTTTCCATAGAAAAATCTATTTTTGGTGTTAATGAGGTTCTTATTGTTTGACATTTATGTGGTCATTATGATGGAAAATCATACCCACAAAAAGTTGATGCCATTAGCAAGATTTATGAAACGTGTAATAATGTGATTGAGGTACACAGATTTCTTGGTGCTTGCATCTTTTATGTTATTTGAATCCCACACTTTGCTCATGTTGTTTATTGTCTCCTTGAATTGTTGAGGAAGAAACCAAAATTTATTTGGATTGATAAAAACACGCAAGCTATGCATAAATTGAAGAAATTATTGCTTGAAGCTCCCATCCTTAAGCATGTAGACTATTCTATTAACAAACCTATTATATTGATTGTTGATAGTAGTCCTATTAGTATAGGTTGGGTCATAAATCAAGATCATAGTGAAGAGAATATATATGCAATTAGGTTTGGGGCTAAAATTTTACATCAAACACAACAAAAGTATCCACAGATCAAGCGAGAACTATGGGTTATGGTAACATCTTTGAAAACAGACAAAGAATATTTCATAGTTGCAAATATCAAAGTTGAGACTAATTGTTTGCCTCTCTTTGGAATAATAGCTAATTTTGCATCTCCTGATATAGCCATGCTTAGATGGATCTCATATATTAAGTTCATAAATCTTGAGTTAGTTCATATTTCAGGTAAGTTGAATTCAATTGCTGATATGTTTTCAAGAGCTAGATTTGATGATGACCTTGAAAGCAAACTAATAAATAACGTTACCTTACGTTACTATGTTCCACATATATACGAGTATCAAAAGTTTCATGAGTCTGAGTATGAAGATGAATGGAGAGACATAGGAAAGTATTTGAGTACACTACAACCATTACCTAATTCGACTACGAATAGATTCCATAACATTAGGAAACGAGCTTACAATTTTTTTTCTACGTAACAGTTATCTTTGGAGACATGCTAAGGGTAAGGTTAAGAATCCACAATGTGTCTTAGGAAAACAAGGTCTTTAGTTGCAAGCAATGAAGGAAATGCATGAGACATTATGGGCAGGCCATAAAGGATTTTTTGGAACATATGAAGAAATTAGAAGTACTTAATATTGGCCTAAGATATACGTTGACATTAGTAACTATGTTTCAACATGTTCTACTTGTCAACTTCATTCATCAATAAAACATAGAGATCTTTTGCATCCTACTTATCCACCTTGTATTCACTACAAGTGGGTAGTAGATCTTGTAACTATGCCTAAAGGTATTGACAAAATGTGTTACATTATACTTGCAAGAGAGGACTTAAATAATCATGTAGAGGGGCGTGCACTATGAGCTAAGACCACATGCAATGTCTCCAAATTCTTGCTTAAAGATGTTATAAATCACTTTGGGTACATAGAGAAAGTAGTTGCTGATCATGGAGAGTTAAATACGAAAGAAGCTAAAGAGTTCTTTGAACATCATGGTATTCGTTTGTCTCTCACTTCTACATATAATATAGAGGCCAATGGTAAAATAGATAGAGGACATCCACCTATTGTGAAAGCCATATCTAAAGCATGTAAAATTGGTGACATTAAACAATGCCCTAGATTCTTACCTTTTGCACATTGGGCAGATAGAATGATGTGCATGCTTACCATTGGATATATGCCTGTTGAACTCATGTACTATCAAAAACTATTGTTTCCGATTTAGTCTCATATTTTTGCATGGTCAAATTTGCCTTGTTCTGAAAACATGTCTATTGATTATTTTTTGAGTTTACGCATTAAACAATTAGAACAAGGTAAATTAAGACTTCATGATGCCATTGAAAAATTAAGAGAATTGAAGATCAAGCTTTATTTTGGAAAAACTCATCGATTGTGTGTGGTTTGGGCTATACATTGTATCAAAAGTCAACAACAATTCTATGTATGATCTTTGTCAATTAAATGGTGTTGCATTAAAAACTTTGATTCGAGGTAAAAAGGATAAATCTAGTCAAGAAATGTGATAATGATGAGTACAAATTAAAAAATAATAATAATAATAATAATAAATCTTTTTCAAGTTCATGTTTTTTTTTCAAGTTCATTCCATTTTTTTCCATTCTTTCTTGTTTGCAATCTCACTTCATGCATGTTTCTTTTCAATCTTTGCATTGCATTGCATATCCACATGACTTGAGTCAAAAAGGGCAAATGATGATTTCCCTACTTGTTGTGTAAAATTGTATCCTAAGTAATAATGTAACTACTAAGAAATCAAATATAATCTAAGATTATGGAAAGATAGGGCATGTAGATTTGGAGGTTTATCTTAGTAACATGACTTTCAGATATAAACATGTGTATGTATCTTGTACCGAAAGCATAATTGTTGAAGTCCTAACTCCTACTACTACATGTTTCTACATCCTTAGTCCACCTCACATCACTTGTATTGTTATATTCCAGAGATGTACATTCTTGGAGGAACGAGACGTTCCTTTCTCGGGGGATAGCCAAGGCCAAAAGCGAGAAAGATGGTGACTAGGCAAGGGCTATAAATAGGCTGGGAGGTGAGTCCCAAACATGTCATTCTCCACTTCTCACAATTGGTATCAGAGCCTTAGGGAGAGAGAGACCTTGGCAAGGATATGGAGAGATTCATTCGAATTCGGTGGCTCATTTCCATCTTCATGGTATGCTTGGAGCAGCTATGGAGACCTATGCATCTCTTATGACTACACTGAAGCAAAAAAACAGCATTTCTCGTGACTACGTGGAAGCAAAAGAAAAACAAAAAAGGGATGGGTTTCTGAGGTGCCTTCTTCAGTGCAGGCACATCAAGAGGTGTTTCCTCTTCATATCAAATAACACAAAGTAGCCGCCTCCTTGGAGAAGTGGGGGGATCGAACCCACGACCTACCCCAACTCCTCCAAATGCTCTATCCATGAAGCCAATATGGCGTGGTGATTGAGATAGGCAGGACGTCGTATATATTTAATATAGGTTGTTGTGTATCTACTAATTACAAGAAGAATACAAGAAAGAAAGAGATAGATAGAGAGAGAGAGAAGTAGAAAGAAAGAGAGATAAAAGTAGAAAGAATGAAAGAGAAGAGAGAAAGAGAGAAAGTAGAGTTAGAAAGAAAGAGAGGAAGAGAATGAAGAGAGAGAAAGAGAAAGGTAGAGAGAAAGCAGAAATAGAAAGAAAGAGAATGAAAGAGAAAGAAAGAGAAAGAAAGAGAAAGAGAAGAAGGGTAAAAGAGAGAGATAGAAAGAGAGAAGCCAAAAGAGATGGAGAAAAGAGAGAGATGGAGAGAGAAAAAGAGAAATAGAAAGAAAGAAAGAAAGAAAGAGAAGGAGAAAGAAAAGGAAAGAGAAAGAAAGAGAAGCAAAAAGAAAAGAGAGATAAGAAGAGAGAAAGAAATAGAGAGGTAGAGAAAAATAGATGAATGGATGAACAAAGAGGAAGAGAGAAGATAAAAGTGAAGATTAGAGAGAGAAGGAAAAGATTAGAAGGAGAGAGAAGAGTAAAGAAAAAGCAAGATTAGCATACCTATCTTCACGTAAATGGCCGTAACTCTCTCATATAATATCCAAATTGGATGATTTCACTTGGTATAGGAAATAGATTTCAAGAGCTTTCCAATGAATGGCTTGAATCTATCATTGGATTATTGAAAACTGCATGTAGAGAGCATTTAATTCTCTGCATACTTCTTCAAGGAGGTATGCTGCCCACTCACCTAGTTTCATTGTTTCGGCCATAACTTCCTAATGGAAGGTCCAAATTAAGAAATCCAACTTGTTATAGATTCTCCACTTCAAGCACTTTCTTTTAACTGATCATAAGCCATATTTGGACCATTGGAAGCCAAACTCTCTTTGAGGGATTTTAGTATCCAATTATGATAATTGGGAATTTCTAATAATATTTTGAACCATTTTTTATAGGAATGAGTTGCATTTCATACATTTGCATCATAATTTTTCTCTCAAATAAATTCATTTGAATACTCCTCGCATCAAAGTTTATAATTTTGCATTGTATTTTCTTTTAGTTTTATGAAACCAATATTGGAATATGCATGAAAGCTAGTTTTTACATGAATTTATCTATGTACATGAAGTTACACTAACTTATGTTGATTCATAAAGCATGCCTAGATCTTTTTTGTGTCTTTTAGAATCTTTTGCAAGTATTGAAGGCAAAAAAAAGACATGGTTATGAGGGCGTGTAGTGCCCAACAACGCATTTTGGCAAAGTTCTTATTTGCAGGTTTCTGGAGTAAAGAAAGTGGTTTGCCAACCACAAGGCTGATGCCTATCATTGTAATGATTTTTTTTTTTTTAGGCTTCATTTTCCTAAATGCTGCTGAAAATTTGTAGCCACATGGCGTTATATGCCATGTGAGAACTAGAGTGATGTCGTGTTGCGTGAGAGGAAGTCTTATGTTTGCATAGCTAAAAGCATATAAATTGATTGAAGTTGAGAAGAATATGCATGAGTGAATGCATGCATACATAGACGATATCATTCCTAGAAAGTTGAAATGCATGATGCATTTTCTATTTGTAAAAGATCACTTTTATGTATCACCACGATGAGTTAGGGTGAGCATGAGGTATGTGATCGAGGTACCATGCATAGGCTAATTGTGCTTGTAGAAAGTAAAAGACAAGGTATATAGATCAAGAACAAGTTAAGATGTGATTTTGACTAGTAACGCTTGAGCACATGAATTGTTTTTTTCATGCGAGTCTATGTACTTCATATAGACACTTATCTATGGGATTAATGAATGTGCAAGAAGCACAATGAATAGGATGACGTACATAGATATTCACTTTCACTAAAAGGTGGATACTATGTAAAGAGTCGATTTTTTTCAACAAGACGATTTGGATTATTATTTGGTTTGCATTGATCTAGATGATCATTATAGGCATGGATATGTCTCGATGTCATAATCCATCCAAGATACTGAATGCATTTTTTTTATCATAAGGATTAACATGTCTCGTCATTTTAAATTTAACAGCAAATTGATCGAGCAAATAGTTAGTGAGGTAGCAGCCTCATAGAGATATCGATGGTACTCTTTGAGGGAATGCCCAAATTCATTGAACTTTAGAGACCACGTATCTCCTAGGTCTATCTTTAATCTAACCAGCTTTCAAGTAATTTGGAGACTTTTTGATAGGTCAAATGACCTCTGCACTACAAGTGCTACTAGTAGAGATAGAAGCCTGAAACAAGTGACATAGGCCTATTGCAAAGGGCATTTCTCTTAATTGGTAGCTCTAAATGGAATGCTTTTTATTGGCAATGAAAGATTGATAGATGCACTTTGTGCATGTTAATGTTCACTATTTTTGAAGATCATTTGACACGTCAAATAATCTCTGCACATCAAAGTGCAGTCTCTAGAATTTATGAAATGATGAGAGACCATGTCACCTAGAGGTGATTGCTTCTCTTAGCTCATTTGCTCAAATTGAGTGATTTTTGTTTCTTGCATTAGCTAGATACCTTCAGATGGTTTATATAAAATTGCAAGATGAAATGTTTCTCCATTTAGGATATATGAATAAAATAGTAAAACTTAGCCTCTGCAAATTTATAAAATATTGCAGGTATAGAGGCTTAGTATTTGGTCATTGTGCAAGATCAAAATGTCCAAATACTATGAAACTTATATCAAGAACGGTAGATAGTAGAAGCTAAATTCTCATAAAATGTGGAAGAAATTTGACATCATTTGATAGGTAAAATGATCTATTCTTCTCAGACCAACCTCTGCGAGGATTTTCCAAAGAGTGGTACATGTGTCTGATGATTATATGATATTTTCATATTGGAAACTCCAATTTCAAAACTTTTTCTTGGAGAAGCTACTATAGTATAAACCCTATGATATACCCAAAATTCAAGGATTTTGGAATTTATCTTCATAATTAGAAGATATTATAAAAGTGGAGCAGCATTGTTTCTAGGCTCACCTAAGCACAGGTGTAGCAGAGATAGAATTATACTTTTGAATGACTATTTGATTTTATTTTGAATTAAAACTTTTGTGAGACCAAAGTAGATATGTTTGTCTAAATTTTGGCACAAAGAAAATGAAATTTGGAATTTTTTTAATGAGTGTAAGGACTTCAACAAGATGACCCTATACATTGTCAAAGTTGGTCATCAAGTGTTTGATCCTTCCAATAAAATGTTCATAAAACTCTGAGCAAATATCCAAGTCAAGTGATTCTTATGCCTAATGAAAGCTTGTGAAAAGATACATAAGGCTGGAAAATTTCATACATTTTGGATGAGTAAGAGTTAGTAAAAATTAAGATTTAATATGCTACTATTGGAAATTGTTTATGCAGGAGACATTGTTGAAAGGAAAAGATTTTCCACAAGTTTTTATGATATTTTTTTGAGCTGGTGTGATCACCATGGGCTATCTATGCCCTAGATACTTGTTCTTTTGAGCATTGTTTTACGGTGACCATTCTCAGTAGGACAGAGAATTCTCTGTCGAAATTTTCAAGAATATATATAGTGCCATGAGAGCATGGAATAGGAGAACTTTGCTAGTTGTTCTCATTTCATATAATTGGATTCATACAAGTTGTATAAATTCCAATTTCTTGTGAGTTAATCTTTGACTCAAGTCGCATGAGTTGATATTTGATGCAAGCCGCATCCTTCACAACTCTAGTTGAGTTGATTTATTAAATAATTTCTCAGTTCCCTACTCAAGATGAGTTGATGTTATAGATAGTTATGAGTGATAGAGTCACACGAATGACTCTGTTCTTTCCATCGAGGGAAGGAGACACTTTAGGACCACAGGAACACTTCATGATTTTATTACATTATTTATGGTTGTGAGTACTCACCGAGTTATTCTTATCATTTTTGAGGGAAGTGATCGATTTTAATCTCATACACGCATCGATGTGGAGTATAAAGTTGGTGGTATAAGTGGATTTTCATAATAGTTGTTAAGCATATCAAAGGCAATCTTTAGCCTCAATTTGACATGTAAGTAGAGTTTCTAGCACATTGATATGCCATGTGCATTTTATAAAAATGTAGTTTTTCCACTTAGACCCTACAAAATCTTGTATAGGAATTTTTGTTGGCCATGTGGTTTGGCATGTATAAAGAACATATGTGGCTACATATTTCTACAAATTTTCAAGGCTATTAGAGCTTTATAGACACCTTAATGCTACCTTGCAAACTTCCAAATGTAGTCAAACTTGTATAAGAGAGATTCAGATGGGCGTTTTTTCTGCATATTCCTAAAGGAGACCTTTCAAAAGACAGCCCTACAAATCTTCATCTTAATCAAGGGATATTTTGAGGTTCAAAGAGCACAAAATCTAGTTTTCAAGATCAGCGCAGTTTCATAGAATAAGCAAATTGAAGGCTTGAAGGGCTGCCACATGGTAAATATTGATTGAACCATGTTGTAGGGTTAGGATGAACTCACATTCAAGGGTGGAGATGCACTAAAGCTTAAAGAAAGAAGAATCCATGACCTTTTTTCATCAGAGAATCCTATTTTGATGGTCAAAGATCAATAATGCAAAGTTCGTACAAAAATAGTAGCTTATCTTATCCAAATTGATATCAGCACTGATCCAATGGTCCACACCTTGCCTAGATCCAATGGTGGAGAATGAATGCACCTAATTTTTCACCCTTTGCCCTAGATATCATATAAAGAACCAATCTTAGCCATCCATTTGATAAATCCAATGGTTGTAATCAAGAGGAGTTGATTTTAGGATTGAGAGTTGATTTCTCTAGATCCAAGGGCCCAAATTCATTGAAAAACCTATAAAGCCCCCTGCAAACTCATAGAGCATGATTGTTAGGCATCCATAGGGCCCTTGCTAGCACATGGATTCCTTGAGATGATCACCCTCACTTGAGCATGTGAGGATCCAAGGCGGGCTAGTAAGAGCATAGTTCCTAGAATCAATTAAAAGTTAGACTTCCAATCTATGGTAGGATCATAAACTCAATGGTTTCTCCATCTTTGCTCACTCTCAGTGGAGCATGTGAGTGACTTAGAGTTGTTTTTATGAGCCTTAGAATTCTTTAGATACACATTACACTCCTAGAAAGATCTAGGGTCAATGAAGTGGCTTATGTGTAACATTCCATTGAAGTATCATGGTGGGAGGGTCGTGTGGACCACCTTTGACTAGTAGAATGCTTAGCTTGATATATCACAACACTCATGTACATGTATTTCATTAAAATCTCTTTTAATTCATGTCTCTTGTCTCTTGTCTCTTAGTCTCTTATATGTTTTTACTTGTCTCCTTCTATCTCTTTCTATGTGTGAGAAGGCTTTGCAATCTTGCATTGACAAATGAGGATTATCCATTGAGATTGAGATAATAAGTTTCTATTCATTCATAAATCATGACCCACATGCATTCATACCATCCACAAACACCCATGCATATGTTTTGGTTTTGAAAGTGTATAAGAAGCTCGATTCTTGGACTATTCTCGCTTTCAAAATTGATTCATGTGTATGATTTCTTTTTGTTCTCATCATGCATACATCCATAAGAACCCATGCATATGAATTAAATTTTGAAAGCGTATAAGAAGCTCCATTTTTGGACCATTCTTCCTTTCAAAATCGATTCATGTGTATGTTTTTCGTTTATTCTCATCGTTCATGGATTTATCACGCATTCATATGTTTCCCTTCCCATAATGAAATCATCACATTTGTCCCCTCCATTCCCAAATTCATCTTCACATTCCCATTTTGATCACAAAACCTTCCAAGACCCACTAAACATTGAGTCACAACAAAGGAGAACAAAGACATGTTCTTCATTTATTTGTACCTAAAGACCATCATGTCAAGCAATAAAGTGTCCATCTCACAATATCTAGTAAGAATCACTTGTTCTTGCTTGTAAACATTGAGTAGAAGCTTGATTCTATAACCCAAGTAGTCAGAGATAGATATGTCAAAATGCTTGGTGCCATGAAAACTAACTTTTCAGCATGATCAAGAACCCCACATCATGACCTTCGAAATAAGAGATCATAATCAAAGGTACAAACAATAATTGGTGAAAGCCCTTCATTACATCTAGAACCTCAACAAGCACAAATTATAGGTGATTGAAAGCTACTCGAAATTCGCAATACATGTGTTGCAAAAGTCCAATCTTTTAATAAGGCAATTTAGATCATCGCTTTGTACAGTTAAGAGCCTCATTGAATGTTGGCTAAATTCATAGCATATCAAATGAATATCACAAAAGCATTCCCAAGGGAAGACCATAAACAACCAAATTATATTGAACAACATCCACACATTCATCAGAGAGCTTCTCAAGATAAGTATAGATTTGCACAAAATGGAAGCAGAACTTGGCACTATATTTCTATTAAAATGATGTTTACATTTCATGTATGTTTTACAAGAATAATAAGCTTCTACAGTAGAAGTTGATCATAGGTTTCCTCCGGCTCATGCATAATGGCATCCTCTAAAACCTAGAGCTCACCTCCTGCTTCTCCTACTCCAAGATTGGCTCTTCAAGGTCAGCCATGTCTCCCGACTCATCTACAAGTGGGGGAGCAGGCTCCCTTGAAGCAGGCTGGAATCTCTCCGTGTCTGCAATGTGCTTCCTTCCAACCTTTGTTCCTCATCTGGGCATTCATTCAACCCATTGATTCTCATTCTTATGAAGCTCACTTCAGCATCATCCTTGTCCATAGTTATGTTGTGTCTGAACATCTTTAAGGAGCAAACCAGAGTCATTCCTGAAATAGAAGAAAACCAAATAGAGGCTGATGAATATCATGGCTAATGAGAAATGTTACAACTGAAATTACTTGTGCCAGAATAAAGGCCTAAGACCTAGTCATCATCATTGGGGAACACTTGAATCAATCTCATTATAAGCTTTTGTGGCTTCTGATATGGGTTAACCAATGTCCTATCCCTAGGTACATGATGAAGTTTCTTGGTAACTGCTGGAAACATGAGCACATTGGAGATACTAGTCTCATTGCAATGCTCCCTGGCTCTTCGTCTGATTACTTCATCATAATAGCCAACTCTAGTGCATTCGGTGGAGCTCAAAAATCTATGCAAAGGAGTATGATTCACGTTTGTCATCACGCTTCCAATGAGAACTATAAGTGAGAGACAGAATCATTTAAGGTAGGGAGATAGAAAGAAGATCACATACTATGTGAGGCACTCCACAACATCACATCTCGACTTCAAAGCAGTTGAAACAAAGAAAGATTGCTCTTTGTTATGGAAAATTACTATCCTCCAAACAGGAGACATAGTCAAATCCGCAAAATCAGTGACCATTTTCCAAATCTGAGGGTGCTTCAAAGGCTTGTCATCATTCATTGACCCCAACATTCTAAATCCATAGGGTATGTCTGCTATAAGAAGGGAGAAATGCTTTTTAGGCACAACAGTACAAATGTTATTTACATCACTATAGAATACATTGTAATATACAGGTTTAAGTGGGTCCAGGGGATTCAAGAAACACTTCAGATCAGATTCATCATCAAAATCTATCTCCTTGGTTTTCAATCTGGATTTCTCATGCCTTGCCCTTTGAATGTGAGCCAAGAATGCAGGGACACAATCATCATTTGCCTCTCTAGACTTACTTTTCTTTGGTTTTTCTAGAAGCAAGTGGAAAGGAAATTAAACGAGCTCTATGATAAACAAGTGGAAACATGAGGAATTGATGCTTGGCATGGATTTCTTTTTTGGGTCGATGCTAGGCATTGAATTTATTTTAAAAGTCGATGCATGACATCAACCTCTCACACAACTAGATGCTTGGCATCGAAAAATGCCATTAAGTCGATTCTAGGCATCATGTTTCAGCAGTAAATTGATGTAAGGTATCACCTTTTAGCAGTTAGTTGATGGAAGGCATCAACCTGTGCCACAAGTCGATGCCAGGCATCAAGTTAGTACTAAAACCTGATGCCTAGCATCACCTTAGTGGTGTAGGTTGATACCATACATATATTTTTAGCAGAAAGTTGATGCAAGGCATCGACCTAGACAAAACATCCGGCATCCTCTCTTAGAATAGAACCTACCTAGTCAGAGAACATAATAAAATACTCCAATAAAGCTTTGTATGATGAGGTGGTTGGATACTTTCCGTGGACCTCTGTCCAAGAGAAGCATCCCAGGCTTTTCTTCATCATCACCTCTTGAATCTTTATGTATACTTTATGAATAGGATCACGAACATGAAAAGGAGAGTAGGTTAGACTAGAAACATTGGAGTAGTGAAAAAGGGTCTAAGAATAAAATGCATACTTATTAAGCTCAGTCACCAATTCTCGTAGGCTTAACTTCTTGGAGATTACCCTTCACAAAGTTGATATAATCAAAGTATCATCCTTGATTCCTGGAAGGGCTCTCCATGGTGTGAGCTTCCTGTCCTCAGAAGCCTCTTCAATGGAAAGGTTAACTTTACTTCCCTTTCCCCTCAAATCAACCTAAGGGTCCAGCCTCGACTTCCTTTGCTTCTTGCCCTTGACCACCTTGTTCTCCCACATTGTGAAACTCTTATCCTGTAGATCCCAAATCTCACATGTTCTGAATGCAAGCTAGAACCATAGATCATACTTTCTCAGAGCATGAAACTTCCTATTTTCATCCAGTGCTATGCCAACCTCAATAAGGCATTGCTTTCACAGATTGGGATGTATTTTGTCAGCCTCCTTTATTAGGCATTCTTCATATTCATGGTGGAAGAATCGAATTCTCTCTATGGAGGACATCTTCTGCCTGTAGTCATTATCATTATTGTGATCCCAAGCAAAATGCTTGGCTTTCTCAGTTGTAAGCCCAACATAGATTTTGCACTCAAGATACCTAAAGAAGAATGTGTTGGGGTGCTCCTCCACTAGATGTCCCCGGGCCTCTACCTCATTGAGTCCCTGTAGATCTCTAGAAGCCTCTCTAGCACACCACACTCCACGCACAAGAGATCCGTCTTGTGGATTGCATTTCGTAAGTCCTTTGATGTCTCTACCACAAAAAGGAGGTTGTCGGAATCCTCATCCTCATAATCCACTTTGAACACAAGGCCATACTGAAAAGCCTGTGTTGTCATGATCTTGCTTCTCCCATAGGCCCTTGCAAACACAAGGAGGACTGCAATCTTCTCTTCAACATACTGAAAGCACCACTCGAGGTTTGTCATGTCTCATAGTGGACGATCTTTCCTTATGACCTCTATCTCCTTTGACCTCTCCTTCCTAGTTGTATCACCCTCAGGTATTCTGATGTTGCTCTGTCCATCAGATGACATGCCAACTGGAATACTTGCCCTCTCAAAGGATAAGGATGCAAGGCTTTTCTTGGATTTTGTCTCGTGACTGATGCCTTTGTCATACTCTTGATCCATTGAGCTCACTATCACTTTGAGCTTCTTGACAGACTTCTCAGCTCTTCCTCAGCATCCCTGAAATGGCCTCAAAAGCATTAGCTCTTTATATTAATCTGCTTTTCAAGTTGAAGGGTCGATGTCAAGCATCGACTATAGGGTGCAATTCGATGCTCCGCATCGACTTCATGGTGCAAGTCGATGCCTGTTCGGGCAGAAAATGATGCCAAGCATCAACTTTAGAGTGCAAATCGATGCTAAGCATTGACTTTAGGGTGCAAGTTGATGCCAAGCATTGACTTTAGGGTGCTAGTCGACACCAACTTTAGGGTGCAATTCGATGCCAGGCATCAACTTTAGGATGCAAGTTGATGTCAGGCATTGACTTTAGGGTGCAAATGGATGCCTTGCATCATATTGCACACAAAGTTGATATTGGCATTGACTTGCACCCTAAACTTGATGCTTGGCATTGCATTGCACACAAAGGCGATGCCTGGCATCGACTTGCACCCTCGAGCTTGAAGCCCATAGTCAATGCCAAGCATTGATTTGCACCCTAAAGTCAATGCCAGACATCGACTTTGGGCTCCAAGCCGATGCTTGGCATCGTGTTTCAGCCCAAATTCGATGCCAGACATCGAATTTTTGGTTTGTATGAGGTGGCATCAACTTTGGGGTGAAAGTCGATGCTAGCCATTGCCTTCTAGCCAAAAGTGGATGTCTGACATCAACTTATGCAAAGAATTCAATGTCTAGCATCGAATTGCCCTCTAGGTTGACTCCTGGCATCAAATCTGATTGTCATGGATGGAGATTTCATGAACACAAGAAATTAAAATCACTAGAAGAGATACTATTTCCTAGAAAATAAAAAGGAATCTTTTAGGAATCTTTTAGGAATCTTTTAGGAACATTTCTTTGTGGTGTGATTTTCTCTACCTTTGGGTACTCTTGGCAACATTCTTCTTCTCCATCAGAGTTTCCTTACTCGTTTGCTAAGCTCTGTGTGCCATTGTTGTCTGTGGTCGATTGCTCTCTCTTGCTCGTAGATTTTGGAAATGAGAATGATATCCTCCTCTGCTAGGCACTTGGGTTGCTTGAACCAGAGACTAACTGGATCTAACTAAATGAATCCAATTTCTAGCTAGATCAGCCAACTAACTAACCAAGATCTGACATTGGATGCATCACTTCATGAGAACCAGTTTTAATCTAACCAGGCATAAACAATCAAGCCGAGCATATTAGGCATAGTCAACCATCTCCATTGAGAAACTAGTGTTGGAGTTAGACGTCTGTGGAAGCATGCGAACAACACAAGGAAGAAGAAGAAGCTTCGAGCACAACACAGAATACTGAATTTATTACTAGAGAATGTACAAAGACACGTAGCCCATTAGGGGAATAGGCCTATATACAAAGGGGGGGAGGGAAACTTCCTAAAAAGGGAAAAAAGTGCCTTGGTGGTGCTAGAGTGTTCACACACATCACTACCTAAATATATCAACAAACTCCCCCTAGGAGTGATGCGGTGAACAAGTAGCTGGAACTCATGTATAAGGAAGTGCCAAGCTATGTGGAAATCACTCCACAAAGGGAAGTAAGCCCAAAGCTTTGCAGAAAGCTTCAAACTTCTCCCTAGGCAGAGCCTTCGTGAAAAGGTCTGCAATGTTCTCCTACGTGCGCACATATGCCAAGCTGATCTCCCCGGCAGAGAACCTCTCCCTGACATAATGATAATGCATCTCAATGTGCTTAGTGTGAGCATGGAACACAGGGTTCCTCGCAACTACTAATGCACTCTGACTGTGAGTGAAGATGGTGGTGGTAGAAGACTGACCAACACCCAAATCATCCATAAGGTGTCTGAGCCACACACACTCAACAGTCGCTGTGAAAGCTACCCTATACTCACCCTCACAATTGGAACTAGCCATAGTAGGCTGCTTCTTGCTCAATCAAGATTTACATGAGCTAACAAGCATGAAGAAAAATCCACTAGTGGACACACGAGTGTCATAGGAACCATCCCAATCAAAGACAGAAAAAGCATGGAAATCTTGCAATAATGATACCCCCTAGGGATAAAGCAACCCAAGTAGCGGAGTACCACTCAAGTAGCAAAAGATGCGCTTAACCACCTGCCAATGCTTGACTCCTGGCCAATGCATAAAGGTGCTCATCTGTGAGACAACAAACTCAATATCTAGCCGAGTAATGCATAAGTAAATCAAGCATCCAACAGCCTGCTGATAGTAAACAGCATTAAATGCATCTCCAGCATCATGAAGACTCAGTCGTAAGCCTATTTCCATAGGAGTGGCAATAGGTTTACAGTCTTCAAGGCCATAACGCTGCAATAATGTGTCAATATATTTCATTTGACACAAAGCCATGCCACCATCAATGTGCCTAAAGTGAACATCCAAATAATGATGCAAATGCCTCAAATCATACATCTCAAATGAGGCATGGAAATCATCCTTAAAATCAGCAAAATGCTTCTCAATAGGAATAGTGAGCAACATGTCATCAACATAGACAACAATGATCAGAAGCACATCATTAGAAGGCTTAACATATAAGGTGCTTTCAGTTGGACTTTTCTCAAAACCATGTCCAATTAGATAGGCATGTATCTTCTCATACCAAGCACGTGGTGCCTTCTTTAAACCATATAATGCCTTCTTTAACCTCCACACTTGGTTTTCATGCCCTTTCTACACAAATCCACGGGGCTCAAAACATACACTTGTTCATGCAAGTCACCATTCAAAAATGTTGTGTTAATGTCCAGCTGATGTACATTCCAACCATGATGGGTTGCAAGTGCACAGATGCTCTAAACAGTAGCCATACGACATGTAGGTGCAAAATTCTCATCAAAATCAATGCCTCTTTCTTGTGCATAACCCTTTGCAACAAGCCTAGCCTTATACATGTCAATTGTTCCATCAGGCTTACACTTCAGCTTCTTAACCCACTTAGTGCCAATGGCCTTCTTGCCAAGAGGCAAGTCACACAAAGACCAAGTACCATTCTTCATTATAGCATCATATTCAGATTGCATAGTAGCCATCCATTTTTTTGAATTTTGTGCTTCATCAAAGGAAATAGACTCATTCTCATCACACAGACTAGATGAAGCCATAGCATAGCAATCTGATGCAAAAGAGGCACTATGAGAGCCTGATGGAGTATGATATGATAGAGGTGCATCTAATTTGCTATCACGCAAAGTCCGCACTAGCCATTTTGGCATAGTTTTTGCCTACTTAATATTAGCTCTCTCATCAACAAGTGCATCATGTGAATCTGCATCAGATATGGAATGATCTACATCATCACTTAAAACTTGCAAAGGTTGAGAAATTTCCTCATTAGGACCCGCACTAGAGTGTCCACCTGTAAAAAGAGGAAGCAAAGTATCATACATGTCTTTGGAGCTAACAGATGTCTCCTTAGTACATGAAAGCTATGGCTAAATAGCATCTTCCACAAAAACAACATCACGGCTAACCAGAATGCATTTAGTCTATGGATGATATAGACAATAGCCTTTACTTCCAGAACTATACCCAACAAAAATACATTTTACTACTTTATCATCCAATTTCATGTGATGTTGTTAAGGCATTAATGCATATGTCAAACAACCAAAAACATGCAGATGAGCAATAGATGGCTTGTGATCATGCCAAGCCTCATATGGAGTGATAGAGTGTAGTGCTTTAGTGGGACAACTGTTAAGTACATATGTTGCACATATGACAGTCTCAAGCCAGAAACTATGTGGTAAAGCCTGACTCTTGACCATACACCTCGCCATCTCCATGAGTGACCTGTTCTTTTGTTCAGCAACTCCATTTTATTGACGTGTATACGGAACTGTACACTAGTGTTTTATCCCACGTTCAGCCAGAAATGCATTAAAATCAGAAGACATATGTCCCCCCTCCCCCCAACCCCGATCAGAACGAAGGGTGCCCATTTTACATGCTGACAGATTTTTGACCAAAACCAAAAAACTGTTTCAAGCACATGAAAACTTCGGGCTTTTCCTTCAATGGATATACCCATGCATGCCTGGAAAAATCATCAATGAAATTCACGAAGTAAAGATAATTTCCAAAAGAAGGTGTCTGCATAGGACCACAAACATCACTATGTACAAGCTGCAATTTTTGAGTAGTCCGAATTGAACCATCTTTTGGAAATGAGAAACGCTACATTTTTCCCAAAATAAACTAGCGAAATTCAAATGAACAAAGTGTGCATGCGAAATCTTTGCATTTGACATAGCCAAAGAATCATGAACTCCACATGCCAAATCATTCATAGATCTTTCATAGTCTATGAGCTTATACAGCACATGACATAAGATGCTAGAAGCAATAATCACATCGCCATTTGATAGATCATGAATTGTACACCTGTCATCAAAAAATTTCACAACCAAGCTAATCTTGACTAATGCAGAAAGTGATAACAGGTTCTTCTTGATCCCTAGCACAAATAAAGCATCTGAAAAAGTGAAAGAACTACCATCAGTAGTAGTCAAAATGATCTTACCAACTCCCATAATAGGATAAGAGGAGTTGTTGGCGCATACAACAGTATTCCCTATAGGGCAAGGCTCGAGTGAAGAGAAGAAACTACACTGCGAGGTAATTTGTTTGTTCACCCCCTATCAAAGTACCAAACATCTAAGTCTACTTCAGACATGCACTGCTCATGAGAAGATGGGTCAAAATTGCAAACAGTAGTAAACGCCCATTCTTCTTCCTACACAAGATTAGCAGACTCTATTTTTAGTGTAGAGGCTTCTGCAACAACCGTTCTAGCCTCTCTCTTCTTTGCCTCTTTAGAACCTAGTTTTGGATAGTTCTTCATGATATGATCATTTCCTTTACAGTACTTGCAAAATAATTTTTTCTTTTTTGATTTCTTTTCATCTTTGTCTTCCCTCTTCGATTGTGCATAATTAGCACATTTCTACTTACTAGTTGAAGAGCTCCATTTTCCTTTGTCCTTCTAACTAGCCAGGAATGCTTGATCTCAACTCGCATAATGGACCTATTCTACCTGGATTGATCTTCCTACAACAGAACAGAGACTAACTCCTCAAATGACAAGGTATTTGGATTACCTTTCATCATCAGCCGAAGAGTAGAAGCAAAACTCTCATATGAATCAGGAAGACCATTCATAATTGTCTGCACAAGTGAGCTATTTGGTATAACCTCATCAACAGAAATCAATTGTTCCTTCAAGTCTTTGATCTTTGTTAGAAAATTTTCCATAGAATCACCTTCATTCATGTGCTCACTCTCGAACTACTTTTGGAGGTAAGCAATACGAGCCTTATTACTAGCTTGGTACAATGTGGTAAGTGTATCCCAAGCATCCTTAGCTGTTCTACAAGAGCATATGTGAGAAGTAATGGCACGTTTAACAAACAAAGCTATCAATGCATGTGTCTGGGAATCTCTGCCATCCCAAGGAATTTGCTCTGCAGTAGGTGTAGCAAAAACTACAGCACGAACAGGAATATGCATAATATCATCATCTTCAACACCTGCTGCATCAGCTTCAGTACCTACAGTTGTAATGATTGAAGGTGTGATAGGACATTTTTCAACACCCTGCACAATGTTCCACAATCCTTTTGCAACCAATACATGTCGCATCATATAAGCCCACAATGGGTAGTTCGTACCATCCAACTTATCCTCAACAGCCAACATACGAATTACATCAACACTTTCAGCCATGGCCAGTGACTAAAAAACCTTGATGCAAAAAATTGACTATATCTCAAAAAGTTGAACCGAACTGCCCAGATGAGTTTTGCTAAACTTGTAGCAGACTTCGAGATGCTTATACTAGCAAACCGAAACAGGTATATACCTTTGGCACAAAAAGACAAAAATAACCTGCACGAGCGCTGCGATAGTGTGTTCAAAGGCCGAAACGAGCTCAAATTGCGATTTCGACACGATAGAGAGGTTCTGAGACTACAACCAGAGAGGTGTCGAGGACACCCTAGATGAAGCAGCGACCTGCTCTGATACCAATTGTTGGAGTTAAACGTCTAGGGAAGCACACGAACAACACAAGGAAGAAGAAGAAGCTTGGAGCACAACACACAATACTGAATGTATTACTAGAGAATGTACAAAGATAAGTAGCCCATTAGGGCAATAGGCATATATACAAGCCAGGGGAAAAAAACCTCGTAAAGAGGGAAGAAAGTGCCTTGACAGTCCTAGAGTGTTCACACACATCACTACCTAAATATATTAACAACTAGTTCATTGTTGGGGCGATGTAACTACAAGGTCTCTGAAGGTTACTAGTCATTCACACCAATGAAAAGAAAGTTGGCTTGCGGTTGTTTATGTCGGTACAAGGTATCTACAATCGTTAGGTGCTAGATCTTAAAGCTCATATTGGTAGAGTGGATGCATGCTACACAAGCTTATCTCATTTTGGCACCCTACAAGATGTTAAGAATTGGGATTAGTATGTGAAAGTATGGTGAACCCACAACCCAAGGTATTTGAATCTAGACTATGCACTACCAAATTATCACTTAATTCATTTCTACTTGTAGATCCTTGGTTGCAAACAACTATAAGCTTATTTTTATCCTCAGGTCCCATACATAATCCACATGGGCAATACATTCACTTAGGAGTCATACATAAACAACAAGGGTAATACATTACCTTATCACAAGAAATCATTACATCAACACCTCAAAGTACTCAAAATATCTTTACTCACTCAGCTTAAGAACTTATTTCAAACATGTTCATTATCATTTCTCACAAAGCATGCCCTCTGAGAGTAAATATATGTCAATATTAAAATTGTCATTATATAATGGAAAGCAGGTGAACCTCTTCAATATTATATAATACAAAATCGTAGCTTCCATAAGAGTACAAACATATAATCCTTACATACAAATCCATAACTTTTATAGGGATGCAAACACGTGGTTCTCCAATGTCAAAAAAAAGTCTGCATAATATATTAGTCAAAACCTATATGAAACTTTATGCCGATATTGTAAATAGCTTTAAAATAATCAATCTTACATATCTTTCCCCTTTTTCCTTGTCTCTGTAACCATAGATTCAACTTCCATAGATGTACTACCCTATTAGCTGATGATGGCATATTATTTTCATCTAGAAATTTTTTCCTTATCCACATGGTTTGTCCACTAGGTAGAGAAGAGGCTAATGATAAACAAAAAATCCAAATTTGATTACCAAAAGGAATTCTTGGATCTCTTTACTAGATAAATTTTTCATGGGCCTTCTTCTTCTATTGTAGTATTATCTTGGTCAATATTGTTGAGTTTTCTACTTGCCTAGGAAAATGGAAAGTTTAATTGTCCCTCATTCGCAAGTTCAATTAAAATGAAACCTATGGCATACTTAGAACTATCTGCACAAGTGAGCTATCTCGTATAACCTCATCAACAGAAATCAATTGTTCCTTCAAGTCTTTGATCTTTGTTAGAAAATTGTCCATAGAATCACCTTCATTCATGTGCTCACTCTCCAACTATTTTTGGAGGTAAGCAACACGAGCCTTATTCCTACCTTGGTACAATGGCATGTGCCTGGGCATCTCTACCATCCTAAGGAATTTGTTCTCCAATAGGTGCAGCAAAAACTGCAGCACGAAAAAGAATATGTAGAATATCATCATCTTCAACACCTTCTGCATCAGCTTGAGTACCTACAGTTGTAACAATTTAATGTGTGATAGAACGTTTTTCAACACCTTGCACAATGTTCCACAATCCTTTTGCAACCAATACATGTCGCATCATATAAGCCCACAATGGATAGTTGTTACCATCCAACTTATCCTCAACAGCCAACATACGAAATACATCACTGCTTTCAACCATGGCCAGTGACTAAAATACCTTGATGCAAAAAATTTATCTCAAAAAGTTGAATCGAACTGCCCATACGAGTTTTGCTAAACCTGTAGCAGACTTCGAGATGTTTATACTGGCAAACCGAAACATGCATATACCTTTGGCACAAAAAGACAAAAATAACCTGCACAAGCGGTGCGATAGTGCGTTCGGAGGCTAAAACGAGCTAAGATCGTGATTTTGACACGACAGAGAGGTTCTGAGACTACAACTGGAGAGGTGTTGACGACCCCCTCGATGAAGCAATGATCTGCTCTGATACCAATTGTTGGAGTTAGACGTCTAGGGAAGCACACGAACAACACAAGGAAGAAGAAGAAGCTTGGAGCACAACACACAATACTAAATGTATTACTAGAGAATGTATGAAGATAAGTATCCCATTAGGGCAATATTCATATATACAAGCCAAAGGGAAAAAACCTCCTAAATTTCATAACCAAGCCAATCTCTGCCATCCCAAGGAATTTGCTCTACAATAGGTGCAGCAAAAACTGCAGCACGAACAAGAATATGCAGAATATCATCATCTTCGACACCTTCTGCATCAGCTTCAGTACCTACAGTTGTTACAATTTAATGTGTGATAGGACGTCTTTCAACACCCTGCACAATGTTCCACAATCCTTTTGCAACCAATATATGTCACATCATATAAGCCCACAATGGGTAGTTGGTACCATCCAACTTATCCTCAACAGCCAACATACAAAATACATCACTGCTTTCAGCCATGGCTAGTGACTACAATACCTTGATGCAGAAAATTGACTATATCTCAAAAGGTTGAACCGAATTGCCCAAACGAGTTCTGATCAACCTGTAGCAGACTTCGATACGCTTATACTGGCAAACCAAAATAGGTATATATGTTTGGCACAAAAAACAAAGATAACATGCACAAGCACTACGATAGTGCATTCGAAGGCCTAAACGAGCTCAGAATCACGATTTCGGCACCACAGTGAGGTTCTGAGACTACAATCGGAGAGGTCTGGACGATGCCCTAGATGAAGAAGCAACCTGCTCTGATACCAATTGTTGGAGTTAGATGTCTAGGGAAGCACATCATCAGCACAAGGAAGAAGAAGAAGCTTGGAGCACAACGCACAATACTAAATGTATTACTAGAGAATGTACAAAGATAAGTAGCCCATTGGGGCAATAGGTGTATGTACAAGCCAGGGGAAAAAAACCTCCTAAAGAGGGAAAAAAGTGCCCCGACAGTCCTAGAGTGTTCACACACATCACTACCTAAATATATCAACAACTAGTTCATTGTTGGGGTGATGTAACTACAAGGTCTCTGAAGGTTACTAGTCATTCACACCAATGAAAAGAAATTTGGCTTGCGGTTGTCTATGTCGGTACAAGGTATCCACAATAGTTAGATGCTAGATCTTAAAGCTCACATTGGTAGACTGGATGCATGCTACACAAGCTTATCTCATTTTGGCACCCTACAAGATGTTAAGAATTGGGATTTGTATGTGAAAGTATGGTGAACCCACAACCCAAGGTATTTGAATCTAGACTATACACTACCAAATTATCACTTAATTCATTTGTACTTGTAGATCCTTGGTTGCAAACAACTATAAGCTTATTTCTATCATGAGGACCCATACATAATCCTATGCCATACTTAGATGTGTAAACGGACATGTGAAAGATTTTCCAACCAAATACTATGAAGATTGATGGAGCGACAAACCAATGTTTGAGCTCTTCCAAATATTGATCACACTCTTGTATCCATTCAAATCTAATGGTCAAAGCATATAAGGCACATGCAAGCCCCAGGGTACATGTAGTTATGTTGGAATAGTGCAGATGTCTTGAAACACTAGAAATAGGCGTGTATATGAAACAAAGGTGATACGCCAATAGAAAAGCAACTTAGGTGAAGAGGACATGTGAGGTACTCACATTGATAATAAAGTAATCACTCATGAGCGATTCAAGAAGTAGTACTGGAATATGTATCAAGAGATGGGGACTCAATGATCTTGAGAGGGCAAATGATTTGTTCCAATATTTATCACACTCAGATTGAAATCTATTAGTAGAAATTCTATTTGTTTGTATTTTCATTCCCAAATTTTCAATATATGGTCTCCAAGGAATTCATCAATTCTTGAAATGCATTGTTAAGACCTTTTAACCATTTTTCAAAATCCTAAGAGCGTTTGTAGATCGAGATATACTTCGAAAAATGTTGATACGTATCTTCTGAAGTAGGTTTCCTTTGGATCTCCAATCACCTTAATAAAGTATCTCATTGTATACTCTAGCCGTTGTAGAGACTCACATGGTAATCTTAAATGTTTACAGTCATTGATCAGGACAAGTAGTGTAATGTATTCAATATTTTGGCTACTGAGGATAAGTTAAAGGGCTTTGAAAATATAAATTGGGCACGTAGAATGTCCAACATATTGGTAGATTGAAAAGATGCAAAAGGTTTCTCGTAGGAAAAAAGACATCGAGTAGCTCTTCTTCTCATGTTTGAATAGCATTAGAGTTTGGATTACTGTAAAAAAGAATCCTCAGTTAACCTGAAAGACCTCCTACCAACAAGCTCTTCTTGGAGAGGTGCTTTTCAACTATTTTTCTAGACAAGAATAAGCACCACATCAAAAAGTTCCACCTCCTTAGTTTTCAATACATGGAAGAGATAGGGTGATGTGAAGATTGTGAAAGAGTGATGTGAGTGTTGGTTAAGGTGAGAAGCACGTAAGTGCACATACACATACACACATACGCACGGTAGAGACAAGAGAGACACAATGGAAGGTGAAGATTGCACTCTATTACTCAAGAATACCTCTTGCAAGCCTACTTACACTAGTTACTCTCAATAAGCTACAAGCTCTAACAAACAAACCTAAAAAATGAGCTCTCTGGCTCTTTTTATAGTTTATAGACTAATTTTGGCTCGTTTTAAACCTAGTATCCGGCATTGTTAAAAATTAGTTCTAGATGTCTTTTGAAGGTCCAAATGAAGGCTAAAAATTATTGAAATTGGTATGACCATTCTACATAAGCTCTTCAAGCTTGAGGACTCCTTAGCTTGCAGAAAATGGAGTTGGTTGATACAAAATTGAGTAAACAGCGAGTCGTAACAAATGAGAACTATGTCATAAAAAGAGAACACTCTCATCAAAAAACAAGCAAATGGCAGCTTATGTTTGAGATTCCTTTATACCAGTATACATATATTACAAAAATGAAGTGAAAACATGTGATTTTTTGACATTTTTTGTCATTTTCTCATAAAAAAAGAGCTCAGAATGTAGTCAAAATTTCATTATATAAGGCATTGATATGTCCAAAATCTATATGATAAGACATTGACATGTCCAAAATCTATATGATAAGACATTGACATGTCTAAAATTTATATAAAGAATGTAAAACTGAATAATTCTTATACAAAAATAACATTTTAGACAGTCATTTTCTCATAAAAAAAGAGCTCAGAATGTAGTCAAAATTTCATTATATAAGGCATTGACATGTCCAAAATCTATATGATAAGACATTGACATGTCCAAAATCTATATGATAAGACATTGACATGTCTAAAATTTATATAAAGAATGTAAAACTGAATAATTCTTATACAAAAATAACATTTTAGACATATTTTTAATGGGTGGATATCTGATTGTTATTCAAAATTGCTGCAAAACATGGTTTTATTAACGAAACTACTTCGAGGCATTTACATAAGCACTAAAAATGTTAGAGAGCTTCAATGCAACTCACAACTATGTCGATCTATGTCTACACCCTCATCATTTGATGCACTTGATTCAGTCCCATACTGTTGAGAGCTCTCTTCTTCTTCTTCTATATCCACAAGAGCTCTATCTTCATCCACGTACATACCAAATTCTGCAGGATCATGCACAAATCTTCTTGTTTGCCTATGATTTCCTATACCACATACATCTGGAAGCTTTTGTTTTATCATATTAATGGTTGCTTTCCTCAAATGACCTGTTTTTGTCAAGGAAAAATCATAAACAAGAATATCTACATCATCCATTTTAAGAGTGGATGTGCTTCGAATATTCTTTTTCTTTTTTGAACATGTTCATTTAGTATCACACACCATTTCTAAGTTATATTTACCTGTGAATGCATTACTGCTTTTAGTGTAAGACCAATGCACCATCAAAGCCTCTATTCTTCTCTGATCAATATCTTTACTTATCTCTAAAACCTTTGCAATCCAAAATGGTCTGGTAGCCTCATCACCATCAGCAAGTACTGCAATAAGTGTTCCAACATTTATCTCTATTAAATTTCCTTGCCATCTTGCTTCTGCCTGTTTTGTCATCCTTGGGCCTACATAAATATTTCTTTCTGGTGGATGTATAAAACTTTGAAGTGCATCTGCATTACATGCTTGGGCCACATTCACGGATCTTTGTGTACAAAAATCCCATGTGAATGGAACATCAACTGGCCAATGACCTGCAATTGTATACTGTATAATCTCTTCTTGATGATTGAAAAAGTCCTCCCACCAAGATACATCTTGATCTCCAGCATATTTTTTTGCACGCTCAATATGTCTCTTCTTTTCAATGAGTGCATGCATCCAGCTTTTACTTTGATGAACCACATTTCCACATCTTTCTGTATTGGTTTTATCTTCATATGGTGATTGTTATGCACCATACACTGTAGACAAATTAGGCACCTGCAATAAGAATTTGCATCCCTCTTTAGGCTCCCACCCAGGAGAAGATGAACACTGCTTTGCAAATAAAAGGGTTATTTCATCAACCCTCCTCATCAAGAATACATGGTTGAAACTAATATTGTGCAATGGAGCCAAAACCTTAGCACTGTTATCAAGGCCCATTGAGCAAAAGTGCTTAAAGTTATAAATCTGTGTGAGGTGTTGAACCTCTGGTTTTGGAGTATATGCTTCTGAAATCAGCTCAGATAAAATCGGAAGAGTAAAAGTATTGTTACATGCCAACTTCTTAGAGAAAGTATTGAACATTTGATCAATGTGATCATGAGTGTGGGCAACCAGAAGGAAATTTACCTTAACCTTTTGAAATACCTGTTTTTCAACAAGCATGCTTAAATATCCAAAGACTGTAGAATTTTTATTCTCTCTTGCAGTATTATCAAGTTGCAAATATAGAGTTGGTGGCAAAAGACCCTTCCATGATTGCAAAACACGATGAATGATAGTAACTGTAAGGTTTGGATCATTATGCACATTCGGATATGTGACGAAAACCTTGGACATTACAGTTCCATTGTATACCAAAGCACAACCAAATGCATTTGCACAAGGACTTCATCTCCAATGTCCTTACGGATGCGATAAAAATGTGGCAAACAAGTTTTTTTTTTATCCATACCATCGATCAACAAACACATATAACGCTCTGGATTTCTGAGTGCTTTACCTCGATGATGAATTGCTTTCTTTCTCTCTAAAGCTTGACTCTCATGATGGTTGTTAAGAAGGTTTTTAAAATTATTCTTTTCATGTGGTGTTGTAGCCCCCTTTGCCATGTTTTTCAAAGTGGTGCAAACTGAACATTCACCCATTCTAACTTTACGAGGAATAGACACATTGTTAAACTCTTCCTTCCATAATCGAGTAAAGTGACGATACAACACATACTTCTCATTTTTATTTTCCATGTCTTCTCTATATATTTGAAATACCTCTCGACGAGTAAAGTTATGTGACAAGTGCAACCTTCTAGTTGTAGGCATAACCTCACAATGCAAGCTAAAATAGTTCATCATCCAATTCATTGCATGATGTCCAACAGATCCTTTGGTCCCAACATGGAATGTATCCAAAATGAGATCCCCATTCAAAAGCCCCTGTTGAACCCTATGTATTCTAAAATTTCCCACACCCGTTGCAATTTTAAATGCAGCCCTACAACATCGCATCCCTTGACTAAAGAAATATTCAAAAGCAACACGTGTTACTGACATGTTATCCTCAATCATTTGCATGTGAGAAACAAGGTATATATCCTGCCTTTCACTATCTAAATGGAGGAATTTTTCTCTTAGGTGCTTTAGTTTCTTCATTCCTACATTGTACAAACATTTCAAACCACAACAATGCTTCACAATATCCAATGCAATCTGTCTATCTGAAGTATTAAATTAAAATCTTTTTTGACTTACTTCACGAGGCCTTCTTTTAAATCGTAGATTGAGCTTGCTTTGCTTTTCTGTTGCTCCACATGCACTTGAGTTAGAAGGGAGATCAATGGTTGGATCAGATGGGAGATCAAGAGGTGCATTTGGTTGAGCAGCATTGCACTGTGAATTGGATAACTTAAATGACTCAACAGAAAACATAAAATCATTAGCACGTTCTAAACCATAGGGATCATCACTTATGTGGAAAGGGTCAACTGAGAACAATGAATCCGAAATTGTATCAATATGAGCAGATGAAGCTGATGCCCAAGCATCCACATAAAAGATTGTGCTCATCTTCACTGAGTTCACAGAAGACTGAAGATGAATGCCCTTTTTAAGTAAGTAGAAATCTGAGATCAAGTGAAGATGTCACATCAAATGTCACATCAAGAAGATATGAAATCAAAAGTTCATTAAAGTACATTAAATTACATTAAACATCAAATTACATCAAATTACTTAATTACTCAAATATACACTAATAAGGGAACCAAAGATTTGATTCACTTTTGAAAGATGAGATACACAGTTGATTTCTAACTAGATATGAGTCATTGAGTCTTAGCATTATGAGTGAATCAAAATATATCCAAGTTGAGTTCCAACTGGATTAGATATTAAAATTGTTTGGAGTAGTGCCATTGAAGACTATACAAGAAGAAATTTTACCTTTGGTTAAGATTTCAAGGATTAGGTTTTATTGTGGTCTTGGCTAGATCTCAAAGAGGTAGATGAAAGTATATTAAAACAGAATTATGTGTAAAAGAGGTATAGGGAAATGTATATGTAAGAAGTATATGGAAAAGTATATGTAAGAATTATATGTAAGAATTAAGTATATGCTTGTTACAAAAGATTTTCAAATGAGTTTTGAATCTACGATTTTTCTAAACGTTGGATGCAAAGACAATGAGTGACGTTTAAAATTACCAAGATATTTTGTTGAAATTACCAACCTATTTTGTCGAAATTACCCCAAAGTTCTTTAGTTGAATGTTTATTCATACATTGATTTTCCATTTCAACAATGTGTTACACGATAAATGTGAATATGAACTGAAGTGAGAAGGATAACACTATAAAGATGTCATTAATCTCCCATATTCAACAGAACTTAGACTTGATTTTTTCCCAAGCAAGAGATTCTAAGAAACAATTTATACATGAGATTAGACATCCTCATGTACATACCATACTCTTGCCATTGAAGTGTAAATTCCATGCAAATGTATATAAATAGTTGCAAGGTTCTATGAATATTTCATTAAAGTCGAGGTGAAACAGCCTATTTGTGTGAGTGGTATTTCCTGGTTAGATAAGTTGACAGATATAGTTAGCAACTGGACTCATTCAGTTAGATCCACTTAGTCTCTGGTTCAAGTTATCCAATTGCCTATAAATAGCAGAGGAGGAGATCATTCTCATTTTCAAAATCCATGAGCAAGAGAGAGAGCAACAGAGCACAGATAGCCATGGAGCAGAGAGCTCAGCATACCAGCAAGGCAACTCTCATGGAGAAGAAGAATGTTGGCAAGAGTACCAAGAGGTAGACAAAATCATACCACAAAAAAAAGATTCCTAAAAGATTCCTTTTGTATGTTTGAGTAAATAGTATGCTTTCTAGGTTTTTATTTTTCTTAGCTCCTAAAATATAGATCCAATGAGGGTACAACTCGATGCCAGGCATCCACCTAATGGTGTAAGTCGATGCCAGGCATCGACTTTTAGGTGCAAGTCGATGCCAGGCATCGACTTTGTGTGCAAGTCAATGCCAGGCATCGACTTGAGGGTGTAAGTCGATGCCAGGCATCGACTTGAGGGTGTAAGTTGATGCCTGGCATCGACTTGCACCCTCAAGTCGATGCCTGGCATCGAGTTGTACCCTCAAGTTGATGCCTGGCATCGACTTGCACCCTCAAGTCGATGCTTGGCATCGACCTAGAAGGTCGATGCCTAGCATCGAATGTGGCCTGAAAGTCGATGCCAGGCATTAACTTTAGGGTGCAAAGTCGATGCCAGGCATCGACTTTTAGGTGCAAGTCGATGCTAGGCATTGACTTGAACCCTTGAAAAACACAATAATGTATGAGCTGATATTTCCAAGCCCCTTCAGGGATGCTGAGTCCAAGAGTGAGAGGCCCTTCAAGAAGCTGAGAGTGACCATGAGCTCTACTAATCAGCAACGTGACAAAGGCATTGGTCACCAAGAAAAACCAAAGAAAATTCATGCATCCTTATCCTCTGAGAAGGCCAGCAATCCGGTTGGAATATCCTCTGGTGGACAGAGTAGCATCAAAATTCCTGAGGATGATACAACTAGGAAGGATAGGTCGAGGGATGCAGAGGTCTTAAGGACAGATCGTCCACTACGAGACATGGAAAACCTAGAGTGGTGCCTTTAGTATGTTGAAGAAAAGAATGCAGTCCTTCTTGTGTTCGCAGGGGCGTATGGGAGAGGAAAGATCACGACAACACAGGGTTTTCAGTATGGCCTTGTGTACAAACTGGATTATGAAGATGAGGATTCTGACAACCTCCTTGTCCTGGTAGAGACATCGAAAGGTTTAAGAAATGTTATATGCAAGATGGATTTCTTGTGCCCAGAGTGCTATGTTCCAGATGGGCTTGCAGAGATATGCAGGGACTCAGTGAATCTTATCAAGGACTTGATGCCATGGATCCAGGGCAATATCATGCCAACACAACAGAAGATGACAACCCCTGTAAAGGCAAGGGGTAAGCAGAGCGTGCAGAAGAAGTTCCAGAGGAAAAAGAAGAGAATTGCAGATGAGGAGTCTTCTGACTCAAGCTCTAGCTCTGAGGATATAATAGTTGCACCTGGTGGAGAGCTTGCCTCGGGTGTTCTTGGTACTGAGCAGAACAAGATGAGGGAGGACATAGCTAGAAGAAAAGTTATGAAGAAGGGGCAGTTGTTCCACCTGCCAATCAATATCATCCATAGGCCACCAATAGATCCAGTCACAGGGAGGAGGCCCCTTGAGATCAGGGAGCCACACAATTTGCACGTGCAGAATCTTAAAAAGAAAATGAAAATAAATCCTCATGCTATTGTTGTGCCATTCCTTGTCATGGTGGATCCGAATGAGTGCAGCTCTATGGAGGATTTCAATGAGGTTTTGTTTGAGGATTATACATATTATGTGATTGGAGGTTCACACTCTGCAGAGGCCCGCAGACAGCTAGTGAAGGAGCACCCTACCACATTCTTCTTTAGGTATGCAGAGTGCAAGATATATGTTGGTCTTACAACTGAGGAAGCCAAGCTTCTTGCTTGGGATCACAACAATGACAATGACTACAGGCAAAAAATGTCCTCCATAGAGAGAATTCGGTTCTTCCACCATGAATATGAAGATTGTCTCGTGAAGGAAGCTGGAAGAATACATCCCAATCTACGAAAGCAATTCCTCATTGAGGTTGGAATTGCACTGGATGAGAATAGAAAGTCTGATGCTTTGAGGAAACATGATCCATGGTTTCAACTGGCTGTCAGAACAGGTGAGATCTGGGATCTGCAGGATAAAATTTTCACAATGTGGGAGAACAAGGAGGTCAAGGGCCAGAAGCAACGGAAGTCGAGGCCAGACCCACAGGTTGATCTGAAGGGAAAGGGAAGGAAAGTTGAACTCTCAATTGAAGAGGCTCTTAAGGGCATGAAGCTGACACCATGGAGGGCCCTTCAAGGAATCAAGGATGATACATTGATTATATCAACTTTGTCAAGGGTAATCTCCAAGGAGTTAAGCCTAGAGGAGATGGTGACTGAGCTCAATAAGTATGTATGTTATTCTCAGATCCTTTTTCCCTCCTCCCATGTTTCTGGTCTAACCTAGTCTCTTTTTCATTTCTGTGACTGTAGTCATAAAGTATACATGAAGATTCAGGAGGTGATGATGAAGAGCCTGGGTTGCTTTTCTTGGACAGAGGTCCAAGCAGACTATCCAACCACATCATCCTACAAAGGTTTATCAGAATATTTTATCCAGTTTCGTGATTGGGTAGGTTCTCTTTTAGAGGTCATGCCTGGTTTACTATTAGTATAGATGCCTTGATTCACCTAACCAATTTTATGCTAGGCTTTTAGTTGGAATTCGATGCCTGGCATCGACTTACTGCTAAATTCGATGCCTGACATCGACCTGCTGCCAAAAGTCGATGCCTAGCATCGACCTCCTGGCATAAGTCGATGCCTGGCATCGACTTGGAGGCATAAGTCGATGCCTGGCATCGACCTCGTGGCATAAGTCGATGCCAGGCATCAACTTATGTCCCAAAGTCGATGCCAGGCATCGACTTTCAGTAGAAAGTCGATGTCTGGCATCTACCCACACACAAAATGGATGCCATGCATCGATTCCTTATGTTTCTTTTGTTGTCTTGAAGAGCTCATTTAATTGTCTTTCCACTTTATTCTACAGAAACCAAAGAAAAGTAAGTCTGCAGAGCTACTAGATGATTGCCCCCCTGCATTCCTGGCTCACATTCAAAGAGCAAGGCATGAGAAATCTAGAGTGAAAGCCAAGGAGATTGATTTTGATGATGAACCTGATCTGAAATGTTTCTCCAATCCCCTAGACCCCCTTAGGTCTGTATATTACAATGTATTCTATAGTGATGTAAATAACATTTGTTTTGTTGTGCCTAGAAAGCATTTCTCCCTTCTCATAGCAGACATACCCTATGGATTTAGGATGTTGGGATCAGTTAATGACGATGAACCCTTCAAACACCCTTAGATTCAGAAGATGATCACTGATTTTGCAGAGTTGACTATGTCTCCTCTTTGGAGGATAGTAATTTTCCATAGCAGAGACCAGTCTTTCTCTGTTTCAATTACTCTGAAGGCAAGATGTCATGCTGTGGAGTGCCTCACGTGGTAAGCAATCTTCTTTCTATCTCCATGGCTTTAATGATGCTCTCTGTCACTTATAGTTCTTGTTGACAGGGTGAAGACAAACGTCAATCACACTCCTTTGCATAGGTTTGTGAGCTCCACTGAATGCATTACATTTGGCTATTATGATGAAGTAAGCAAAAGGAGAGACAGGGAGCATTGCAATGAGAATGGGATCTCAAATGTGCTCATGTTCCCAGCCGTTACCAAGAAACTTCGTCATGTAGCTAGGGACATGACATTGGTTAACCCCTATCAGAAGCCATAAAAGCTCATAACGAGATTGCTTCAACTATTCTCCAATGATGATGACTGGGTCCTAGACCTTTTTTCGGGCACAGGTAATTTCAATTTTAACAATTTTTTTCATTAGTCATCATGTTGATTGGCCTCTAAGTGGTTTTCTGTTGTTTCACGAACGACTCTGGCTTGCTCCTCAAAGATGTTCAGGCAGTGCATAGCTGTGGAGAAGGATGATGCTCAAGTGAGCTTCATTAGAATGAGAATCAATGGGCTGAATGAATGCCCAGATGAAGACCAAGAGGTTGGAAGGAAGCACATTGCAGACACGAACATATTCCAACCGGCTTCAAGGGAGCATGTTCCCCCACTTGCAAATGAACCGGGGGACATGGCTGACCTTGAAGAGCCAATCTTGGAGCAAGAGAGGCAGGATATGTGTTCTAATGTTCGAGAGGATCCCATTTTGCTTGAGCCTGAGGAAAGCTATGATCAGCTTCTATTGTAGATTCATATTACTCTTGTAAAACACATGAAATGTAAAACATCATTTTAATAAAAATATAATGTCGAGTTCTGCTTCCACTTTGTGTTCAGCTTGATTTATCTTGAGCATTTCTCTGATGAATGTGTGAATGTTTCTTAGTATAATTTTGTTGATTATAATCTTCTCTTGGGAATGCTTTTGTGAAATTTATTTCATATTCTGTGAATATGGCCCAGCATTCAATGACGATCTTAACTATACAAAGGGGATGATCTTAATTGCCTTGTTAAAATGTTCCGATTTTTGCAACACATGTACTCTGATTTTCGAGTAGCTTTTAATCATCTATAATCTGTGCTTGTTGAGGTTATAGATGTAATGAAGGAGCTTCCCGAACTCTTACTTGTACCTTCAACTCTAATCTCTTGTCAAAGATCATGATGTGGGATTCTTGATCATGCTGAACAACTAGTTTTCATGGCACCAAGTATTTTATTATATCTATTTGGACTACTTGCGATATGAGATCAAGCTTCTAGTGACAATATTTACAAGCAAGAACAAGTGATACTTTCTAGATATTGTAAAATTCCCACTTTATTGCTTGATATCATGGTCTTTAGGTAAAAAGGAATAGAGAACATGTCTATGTTCTCCTTTGTTGTGACTCAGTGTTAGTATTCTATTGTACATATGTTACAAGAGTGATGAACAGCACTGTTTGAAGTTCTTGACAAAGAACAGCACTGTTTGAGGTTCTTGACAAAGTACTTTAAAACATATTTCTTAGAAATTAATGTATCTCGCCCCCCTAACTTGCTCCATTCCCCTTTCACATATTGTAGTTCAAACCTTCAGTTTGAGGATGTAGTTCAAACATTCAATTTTAGGTCACATCAATGCTTGTGTTTATGCTTGTGCTTGTATTTATGGTTTTCCTTGCATTTTAGCTCTTCTCTTGATGGGTTAATCCAATGGAAATCTGCCATAGTCGACCCCCATTCTAATCTAGTAACACATTTTCTGCACGCTTGCCAAAGTATTTGATTAAATGCTGATCCATGAATGAGAGCCCACTGATGGCCTTTGAATGAATTCATCAAAATGATGAGAATATGGAGGCACCAAAACCACTATTCTACATATACTGGTACACCTTCCTCGTGATGAACCTAATTGTCTTGACCGTGAGCAAACACCATCCACATTCGAAGTAGTTTGCTAAGTGTGAGCCCAAGGAATCTAACACATTTTAGGGTCGTGAGGTTATGTGTTTCTCCCATGTCTAGCATCATTGGGACATCGAATCTTGTGATCAGTCCTACGATGAATGCCAGCTGTACAGCAGGATCTCATTGCACTTTGCCTTGCATTGAGCAGATGCCTACTTGGATGAAACATAAGCACCCAGGTCACTGTTATCGATCTTTTTAATCTTGGATGACTCTTGGTGTGAAGAGACTCTGGTTGCCTAAACCCTTGTGTCCCTAGGGCAAGCTCGATATAGATATGTTGGGTGGTTCCCTTGGTAGAAGCAACACACAGGCTGAGGATTGCATCCGGAGTGTCTGATTTTGTTTGATGAACTTTGTCATGCATCTTAGAATGTGAAGAGAATGATGTTCAATGCTTTGAGTATTAAATTGACCTCGGGATACTCTATTTATTTACACTACAATTGGCTTTGACAAGAAGAGGTAGTGGATTCACATTTGCACACGCCCCTAGTCATTGCTCTTAGACTCCAAATTCAACTAGGCATCATTCGGGTGCTCAGCTATACAGGCAGCTTCCTCCCAAGTCTACAAGTTTTTCTTCTTAATTTTCTTAGAGTAACAGAGGGTGCATCCATAAAGGAACATGTGGATGTGTTCCACATTCAACACGTTGGAGATGTAGACCATGATCTTCCAATATTGACATACATACGATCTAAATGAACTTGTCTTCGCAGAGGTTGTGCCACTCATCTCTTGAATCAAAAGCTTCATTCTGAGGAACGCATGTGGTGATGATAGGCGGTAGTGATGATGGCACATGGACACATCAATGATAGGCATAGTTATGGTAGCACTTGGGCACACTAAGGATGAGGCATATTGATGGTAGCGCATGGGCACACCGGTGGCAAGGTGTAGTGATGATACCATGTGGGTGCATTTACGGTGGGATGTAGTGATGGAGGAAACTTGGGGAGGTGGGGAGGGGGAGGGAAAGGGGGAGCAGCACCCATGGAGAGTGTGGGAGGGGAGGGAAAAATGTGCACTTGATGTCAAGAGGACTCGCCTAAGATGGGTGCAAGACGTTAATGGTGTTGTCACCATAAGTGTGATAGTTTGTTCGTCCAAAAGCTTCCCCTAGCTCCCATTCTCATACCACTTGAGACATTCTTAACTGCTTCAAATGCCCAAGGTTCATAAATGTGGACCCTGGAGCATTAGGTCTGGATAGGGCGAAAGTTAGCCAAAAAAACTCTAAAAAAAGCTAGAGAGCTCATTTTTAAGGTCAGAAAGTTACAGAAAGAGCTTCTTGAAGAGTGTAACAAAGCCATTGAGAATCAAAGCTTCCATTGAAGAGAGCTCACGCACACACTCTCACAATCAAAGAGAAGCACAGACTTGGATTGAGGCAAGGAAGAATGATCTTCTTCTTCTTCTTCTTCTTCTTCTTCTTCTTCTTCTTCTTCTTCTTCTTCTTCTTCTTCTTCTTCTTCTTCTTCTTCTTCTTCTTCTTCTTCTTCTTCTTCTTCTTCTTCTTCTTCTTCTTCTTCCTCTTCTTCTTCTTCTTCTATTTACATAAAAAGGAATGTACAAGAATGACCTAAAAACAAGAATACAAATAGTGCAATATATAAAGACTAGTACATAAGAAAAACCTAATGTCTATGAATGAGTGATCTAGCAAGAAACAAATGTGTCATCACTCTTAGTAGATAAATCTACATAAGAAAACCTAATGTCTATGAATGAGTGATCTAGCAAGAAACAAATGTGTCATCACTCTTAGTAGATAAATCTAATAAAGCTCAATGAAGTGTCCCTGACATATACTGACGTGACCACTATACATGTCACAGAAATGAAAAAGTGATACTTGTCATCTTCGATCATCACATGTTAAGCTTGATATCTCAACACTCCCCCTCAAGCTCAACTCCATGTCTCTCGAAGCCTCTCTAGCACACACCACTCCGTGTAGAAGAGATCCATCTTGTAGATTGCATTTCGTAAGTCTTTCGATGTCTTTACTAGGAAAAAGAGGTTGTCGGAATCCTCATCCTCATAATCCACTTTGAACACAAGGCCATACTGAAAAGTCTGTGTTGTCGTGATCTTGCTTCTCCCATAGGCCCCTACAAACACAAGGAGGACTGCAATCTTCTCTTCAACATACTGAAAGCATCACTCCAACTTTGTCATGTCTCATAGTGGACGATCTTTCCTTATGAACTCTATCTCCTTTGTCCTCTCCTTCCTAGTTGCATCATCCTCAGCTATTCTGATGTTGCTCTGTCCATCAGATGACATGCCAACTAGATTGCTTGCCCTCTCAAAGGATAAGGATGCAAGGATTTTCTTGGATTTTGTTTGGTGACTAATGCCTCTGTCATACTCCTAATCCATTGATCTCACAATCACTTTGAGCTTCTTGATAGACTTCTCAGCTCTTCCTCAGCATCCCTAAAATGGCCTCAAAAGCATTGGCTCTTTATATTAATCTGCTTTTCAAGCTGAAGGGTCGATTCCAGGCATCGACTATAGGGTGAAAGTCGATGCTCGGCATTGACTTTAGTGCACAAGTCGATGCCAAGTATCGACTTCAAGGTGCAAGAAGATGCCTCTTCGGGCACAAAATGATGCAAAGCATCAACTTTAGGGTGCAAGCCGATGCTAGGCATTGACTTTAGCATGCAAGGCGATACCAAGCATTGACTTTAGGGTGCAAGTCGATGCCAAGCATCGACTTTGGGGTGCAATTCGATGCCACGCATCACCTTTAGGGTGCAAGTTCATGCCAGGCATTGACTTTAGGGTGCAAATGTATGTCTGGCATCACGTTGCACACAAATTTGATGCCTGGCATTGACTTGCACCCTAAAGTTGATGCTTGGCATCGCATTGCACACAAAGTTGATGTCTAGCATCAACTTGCACCCTCCTGGTCAGAGCCCATAATCAATGCCAATCATCAACTTGCACCCTAAAGTCAATGCCAGGCATCGACTTTGGGCTCCAAGTCGATGCTTGGCATCGCATTTCAAGCCAAATTTGATGCCAGGCATCGAATTTTTGGTTTGGAGCAAGTGCCATCGACTTTGGGGTGAAAGTCGATGCCAGGCATTGACTTCTAGCCCAACGTGGATGCCTAGCATCGACTTATGCAGAGACTTCAATGTCTGGCATTGAATTGCCCTCTAGGTTGATGCTTGGCATCAAATCTGATTGTCATGGATAAAGATTTCACGTACACAAAAAATTAAAAAAAAGGAAACTTTTAGGAACATTTCTTTGTGGTGTGATTTTCTCTACCTCTAAGTACTCTTGGTAACATTCTTCTTCTCAATTAGAGTTTCCTTGCTAGTTTGCTAAGCTCTATGCGCCATTGTTTTCTGTGCTCGATTGCTCTCTCTTGCTCGTAAATTTTGGAAATGAGAATGATATCCTCCTGTGCTATTTATAGGCACTTGGGTTGCTTGAACCAGAGACTAATTGGATCTAACTGAATGAATCCAATTTCTAACTAGATAAGCCAACTAATCTGACCAGGATCTGACATTGGATGCATCACTTCATAAGAACCGGTTTTAATCTAATCAGGCATAAACAATCGAGCCAAGCATATTAGCCATAGTCAACCATCTCCATTGAGAAACTAGTGTTGGAGTTAGACATCTGCGGAAGCATGCGAACAGCACAAGGAAGAAGAAGAAGCTTGGAGCACAACACACAATACTGAATGTATTACTAGAGAATGTACAAAGACAAGTAGCCCATTAGGGCAATAGCCGTATATACAAGCCGGGGGAAAAAACCTCCTAAAGAGGGAAAAAAGTGCCCCAGTGGTCCTAGAGTATTCACACACATCACTACCTAAATATATCAATAAATTCCCCCTTGGAGTGATGCGGTGAACAAGTAACAGGAACTCATGTATAAGGAAGTGCCAAGCTATGTGGAAATCACTCCACAAAAGGAAGTAAGCCCAAAGCTTTGCAAAAAGCTTCAAACTTCTCCCTAGGCAGAGCCTTCGTGAAAAGGTGTGCAGTGTTCTCCTACGTGGGCACATATGCCAAGATGATCTCCCCATCAAAGAACCTCTCCCTGACATAATGATAATGCACCTCAATGTGCTCAGTGCGAGCATGAACACATGGTTCCTCGCAACTACCAATGCACTCTAACTGTCAATGAAGATGGTGGTGGCAGAAGACTTACCAACACCCAAATCATCCATAAGGTGTTTGAGCCACACACACTCAACAGTCGCTGTGAAAGCTGCCCTATACTAAGCCTCACAACTAGAACTATCCCTAGTGGGTTGCTTCTTGCTCAACCAAGATATACATGAGCTACCAAGCATGAAGCAAAAGCCACTAGTGGACACACGAGTGTCATAGCAACCATACCAATCAAAGATAGAAAAAGCATCCAAATCTCGCAGTAATCATCCCCCCTTGGGATAAAACAGTCGAAGTAGCCGAGTACCACTCAAGTAGCGAAAGATGCGCTTAACGGCCTACCAATGCTTGACTCCTGGCCAATGCATAAACCTATTCATCTATGAGACAACAAACTGAATATCTAACCGAGTAATGCATAAGTAAATGAAGCATCCAACAACCTGTTGATAGAGAAGAGCACCAAATGCATCTCCAGCATCATGAAGACTCAGTTGTAAACCTATTTCCATACGAGTGGCAATAGGTTTACAGTTTTCAAGTCCAAAACGCTTCAATAATGTGTCAATATATTTCATTTGACACAAAGTCATGCCACCATCAATGTGCATAAACTAAATGCCCAAATAATGATGCAAATGCCTCAAATCAAACATCTCAAATGAGGCATGCAAATCACCCTTAAAATCAGCAATATGCTTCTCAATAGGAACAGTGAGCAGCATGTCATCAACATAGACAACAATGATGAGAAGCACATCATGAGCATGCTTAACATATAAGGTGCTTACAGTTGGACTTTTCTCAAAACCATGTCCGATTAGATAGGCATGTATCTTCTCATACCAAGCACATGGTGCTTGCTTTAAACCATACAATGTCTTCTTTAATCTCCATGCTTGGTTTTCATGCCCTTTCTACACAAATCCACGGGGCTGAAAACATACACTTATTCATGCAAGTCACCATTCAGAAATGTTGTTTTAATGTCTAGCTGATGTACATTCCAACCATGATGGGCTCCAAGTGCACCGATGCTCCAAACAGTAGTCATATGACATGTAGGTGTCAAGGTCTCATCAAAATCAATGCATCTTTCCTGTGCATAACCCTTTGCAACAAGCGTAGCCTTATACATGTCAACTGTTCCATTAGGATCCAACTTATCCTAACAGCCAACATACGAAATACATCAGTGCTTTCAGCCATGGCCAATGACTAAAATACCTTGATGCAAAAAATTGTCTATATCTCAAAAAGTTGAACCGAACTGCCCAGACAAGTTTTGATAAACCTGTAGCAGACTTTGAGATGCTTATACTGGCAAATGGAAATAGGTATATACCTTTGGCACAAAAAGACAAAAATAACCTACACAAGCACTGTAATAGTGCGTTCGGAGGCCGAAACGAGCTTAGATCGCGATTTCGGCACCACAGAGAGGTTCTGAGACTACAACCGGAGAGATGTCGACGACGCCCTAGATGAAGCAGTGAGTGGCTCTGATACCAATTGTTGGAGTTAGATGTCTAGGGAAGCACACGAGCAGCACAAGGAAGAAGAAGAAGCTTGGAGCACAACACACAATACTGAATGTAGTACTAGAGAATGTACAAAGATAAGTAGCCCATTAGGGAAATAGGCGTATATAGAAGCCTGGGAAAAAAAACCTCCTAAGGAGGGAAAAATGTGCCCCGACAGTCCTAGAGTGTTCACACACATCACTACCTAAATATATCAACAACTAGTTCATTGTTGGGGCGATGTAACTACAAGGTCTCTGAAGGTTACTAGTCATTCACACCAATGAAAAGAAATTTGGCTTGTGGTTGTCTATGTCGGTACTAGGTATCCACAATAGTTAGGTGCTAGATCTTAGAGCTCACATTGGTAGAGTGGATGCATGCTACACAAGCTTATCTCATTTTGGCACCCTACAAGATGTTAAGAATTGGGATTTGTATGTGAAAGTATGGTGAACCCACATCCCAAGGTATTTGAATCTAGACTATACACTACCAAATTATCACTTAATTCATTTTTACTTGTAGATCCTTGGTTGCAAACAATTATAAGCTTATTTTTATCCTCGGGACCCATACATAATCCACATGGGCACTACATTCGCTTACCAGTCATACATAAATAGCAAGGGTAATACATTACCTTACCACAAGAAATCATTACATCAACACCTCAAAGTACTCAAAATATCTTTACTCACTCAGCGTAAGAACTTATTTCGAACATGTTCATTATCATTTCTCATTGAGCATGCCATCTGAGAGTAAATCTATGTTCATTATCATTTCCACAGAGCATGCCATCTAGGAGTAACGAAAAGCATGTCAACCTCTTCAATCTTATATAATACAAAATCGTACCTTCCATAAGAGTGCAAACATATAATCCTTACATACAAATCCATAGCTTTAAAAGGGATGCAAACATGTGGTTCTCCAATGTCAAAAAAAAAGTATGCATATATATTAGTCAAAACCAATATGAAACTTTATGCCCATATTGTAAATAGCTTTAAATTAATCAGTCTTACATATCTTTCCCCTTGTTCCTTGTCTCTGTAACCATAGATTCAACTTCCGTAGATGTACTACCCTATTAGCTGATAATGGCATATTATTTTCATCTAGAAATTTTTTCCTTATCCACATAGTTTGTTCATTAGGTAGAGAAGAGCCTAATGATAAACAAAAATTCCAAATTTGATTACCAAAAGGAATTCTTGGATCTCTTTACTACATAAATTTTTCATGGGCCCTCTTCTTCTATTGTAGTATTATCTTGGTCAATATTGTTGAGTTTTCTACTTGCCTAGGAAAATGGAAAGTTTAATTGTCCCTCATTCGCAAGTTCAATTAAAATGAAACCTATGGCATACTTAGATGTGTAAACGGACATGTGAAAGATTTTCCAACCAAATACTATGAAGATTGATGGAGCGACAAACCAATGTTTGAGCTCTTCAAAATATTTATCACACTCTTGTATCCATTCAAATATAATGGTCAAAGCATATAAGGGACATGCAAGCCCCAGGTTACATGTAGTTAGGTTGGAATAGTGCAGATGTCTTGAAACACTAGAAATAGGCGTGTATATGAAACCAAGGTGATACGCCAATAGAAAAGCAATTCCATAACATGAAATAATTTAATAATTTCCAACCATGCTAAAATATCTTCTTTGTCTTTGATGTCCAAATTTGTACCTTCCATCATATCCTGTTTGATATGAATCATATCTATCTGAGTCATATTGTTTTTTCAATGGCTATCTACCCCTCTTCCAAATGAATTTGCTTTAGCTCCTTCCCATCATGCTTAAGCCACATTGTTTCCCTTCATGCGTCATGAAGAACATTTTCATGCTTCAACTAGGGTCTTCCAATCAATGGTGGAAATCCTCTAGCCACCTATAGGACTCTCAACACAACAGATTCTAGAATAAAAATGTTACGCTCTACCAAATTTTGTGCTCAATGCACCACTCCTAGAGGCTTACCCTACTCTAGTGTGTAATGTCAATGTGAAGTTAGCTCATTTTGAAGGTTGGATCTTAATTTCTCCATAGTAAATTGAGGTATTAGATTTATACCTAAACCATCATCCACTATGACTCCTTGTAGAGTGCGACCTATCATATTTACAGTGGACCTTGGGCTTTTATAATTTGTAAGGGGGGCTTCCTCTACTACCCTTCCTTCAGACAAGTTTGCAATTCTTCCAACTACAGTGGAAGTAGAAAATTTATCCATAATTTTCAATACCTCCAACTTGAATTTCACATCCATTGTTAAGAGAAAAAATAGTAACCTCCTTCTTCATTGATTTTCATACCATTGAAGCTTTGGTTTCCCTTGGGGTCTGAGAGATGTGTAGGTCCTCTAGCTTTTTCTAGGCCATTTTGTATGCTCTTCCAATCACTTCAATTATGTTCATAGGATCCCCCCTTGATTGGATAGATTCACTCTATGTGGGAATACACTTGCCTACGCTATTGCTCTCCTTGTCCTTAGTCACGCTTTGTGTCGTGGACCTTCACAAGGTTATTAATGAGGGATTCTTCCCTTGCTTCTTGTTTGCATTACCATGGATTAATCTTTCCCAGATAAACTACTCTAGTGGCTAGTGATGACATAGTGGTGTCTTTTGCACTATTCCCTTTGTCCAACTAGATCATACAAATATGTGATCTAGACATGGAGGCCTTATTTTTGGGGCAACACATGGTGTAATGACCTCTAACCTCTCAGTAAATTTTGCATGATGGGGAATCCTCTGGTAGAGGCTGTTTGCTCTGGTAATGCCCACATTTTGTGCACCTAAAACAAATAATTGTCTATGGACAAAATTTTCCTAGGATGGCGTATGTATCTCTATTGGGGTTTCCTTATCGACCTTGATTGCTGACTTGGAGAGGTTGTGCTTGGCCAAGCCATTTGAAAGGAAGCATTGCCATTGGAATACATCATGAAAGCCAAAGGAAACAAAGTGGGTAAGATGTTCACCTTACATTTGAAAATTCCTTAAATGAATGCAGCAATGTTTGCAAAAGGTGCACGAGTTGTTACTCCTATAGATATCTGGCACAAATGAATTAGACATGCAAACTTGCATTGGCTGAAATTGATGCACTCAAAGGAGATTGTCAATGGACTACCAAATTAGAAGGTTGCAGAGATGCAAAAGGTATGGGCAGCATGTGAATTTGGTAAACAATCAAGAGAAACATTTCTCCATGACAAGCATGTTAGTGAGAATGTCCTAGAAATAGTACATACAAATGCTGGGGGTCATTCAAAGACAACATCTATGGGTAGTTGAAAATTTATGGTACTTTCATTCGGATGAACAACCACAGAAAGTATGGTTATATTTCATGAAAGAGAAGAGTGAGGTGATCATTCACTTTTAGAATTTTAAGGCTATGGTGGAAAAGTAGATAGGAAATTATATTCAGACATTAAGGTCGCATGGAGGAGGTGAATACATGTCAAATGAGTTCACCATTTTTCTTAAAAAATCATTGAATTCGACATCACTTTTCATGCAGATACACACCACAATAGAATGGTATTGCGAAATGCAAAAATATACTATTGTAGAAATAGCAAGAGCCTTGATGGATGAGAAGAATATGTCTCATTGTTATTCAGCACAAGTTATGCACACTCTTGTATGCACCATGAAGAGAATTTTGATTATTGTTGTACATCATGTTACACCTGAATAGAAGTTTACAAGTAAAAAGCCAAACTTATCACATATGAAAGCTTTTGGACTTCTACAAGTAAAAAGTCAAACTTATCACATATGAAAGCTTTTGGACTTCTAGTATTATCTAGGATTGGTTGATTCAGAGGCTTGAGTACTTCAACCTCCCAAATGAGTGCTTTTCTTGTTGTAAGGTAGTCCACCTTGCCAAAGTGCACCCTAGTAAGGGATCTTTGTGGAAAGTTGGATGCTATTCTCAACAAACAACATAAAAACCTTCCCTAGAGGCATTGCAGCATCCCCCTCCCCCACAGACCTCATTGATGCATTCTATGCAGTGTGGATAGGTAGTTCGACAATAGAGACCCTCTGAACCGATATTTCCTTCCCATCTTTCTCTCACCAACAATAGGAAGGATGGTGATAGTCGTTGGCTAATGTCATGATATAATCCCTAGGTAGGAACACATTTTGGATGAGGTGGCTTGATTTGCCACATGGCATCAAATTGATGCACCTTTCATGTGTATGGGTAGAAGAAGTGAATGAGAGTCATTATTGATGCGACTCATTATGTAGAGTCGCTCGAACATGGTTGGGGGGTGAACCTCAAGATTATCTTCTCTGTGTGTGTTTGCACAAACCCTTCAACTGATCTGTGTGTTGTAGTCATGTCACAAAAGGTTAAGGATATAAGACTCGTATCAGAGCAACATCTTGGTGACCTGCAGAGCACGAAATTTGAACTCAGGTGGAGGATATGATAAGTGCTTGAACTATCTAAGGTGGCAAGCTTCTTTCATGACTTTAGAGCCAGCTTGAAATCATATGAAGTTGTACCATAAGTCTGAGCTGTCGTCATCGCCGCCCACACATGGATGAGAGAAGGGCAAGAGGATCATCAAGACAATGAGTGGAGACCCAATTTCTGCATCTTGTTTGAGTAGAGATGCTCACACAAGAAGTATTGATTATGGAATAGAGATGCCACAATTCCCTCTCTATGAAGGGGCTTATAATGGAGTCGCCACAATTCCCTCTCTATGAAGGGGCATATGATGGAGTCTTGAATTTATGAAATCGGAACGAAACAAAGAGGAATGTTCGGGGTATGAGTTGAGTAAGGAAATTGAGAACTCCATTCCAGGTACATGTAAATTTCAATTTCTTATTGAATTTTTAAGAGTATTTAGATGAACACTTAATTTTTGGCAAAGGAAAGCATGGGCTTTGGGCAAAGCATTGAGGGCAAATCATGCGTTTGGAGTATGAGGTACATATTCTCATCTTGAGACAAGAATTCCCTAAAAATGCAAGCAAGCACAAGCTTTAGATACTGCCAAAATAGCCTACTTTCATGATTTTTCAAATAAATTTATGAGCTATTCTTGACAAATAGCCATTTCGGGAAGGGGAAATGAAGTGAGATTTTTCATGGATTTATGGAAAAAACCATACACACCTATATTCTAGTGTATTGACTTCCATATACAGTTAAGAAATCAAAAATATATCTCAATATTATGGGAGTTTGAAGCTCCACAAAACTCCCTTCCATCACTGTTTGAGAAAAAATTTCGGCACCTGAATCTAAGAAAATCCCATTTTGGAAGAGGGAAAAAGAGGTGCATTCACTATGGATGGATGGGAAAAAGTATAAATATTGAGTGTATGGTGTATGGTGTATGGAATTCATAATGGAATCATTAGATTCATTAAAATGGTAAGGAGGAATTTTGTATCCTCAAAGACCCCCTTCCCGCACTGTTTGGAAAAAAGTTCAGGTGCTACTTTTGCCAAATCTCTACTTTTGGGAGCAAGAAAAAAGATTATGTGCGACGTTTCCCATGGATTACTGCATACCCACATGAAGTATGGTGTATGAATTATCATGAACAATGAGAAAATCCAAGAAAAATCCACATTAGGAGTGGATTAGGAGCTTGCTAAAAGCTCCCATTTAAGTTTTTGCATAAAAGCAAAAATTTTGATTTAGGCCTCTTTTGGGGGGTGAATTAGCATGCACAAAGGAAGAATTTGGAAAGGTGAAAATAGGCCCAAGCATCTCCATATATCCCTCTCTGTGGTTATGGGGAGAATTGTATGATTTGCTTGATGGAAGAATGCTTTATGGCACCCCAAAAATCACATTTTCACACTTTTTTTGGCCCCTCCAACAGTCTACTAGTTTGGCATGTCCCGCTTGGACTGGCCATATCTTGCGCTAGAAAACTCCAAATTGGACATGCTATGGCTCGTTTCGAAGAGTGAAAGGTCTTTTTTCAGCTTATGAATTGGAAAATATGTATTTTTGCAGGTCTGTATAGCTCTGCAAAGTTTGAATAGTTTTTGGTGACTACCTTCTGGGAGCAATATCTTACAAACTGGGAAGGCGATTGGAGTAATTTCACTTAGAGCTCTTTGCACATGCTATATATTTCCGTTTATGAAAATTTTAGGTTCTAAAGTGGTTTCTGTAGGTCTAAAGAAGGATTACAAACGCATGTTTTTTTACTGAATTTGCATTATTTTGGTAATCACCTGATCATATTTTATGTTTTGGGAAATGATCCGATGTTTTCGGACACTTCAAAACTTATATTAGGATCTGAGGAGGAACATGCAAAGGTCTCGAAGCTCATTGAGAAGGATTGGATGCATGCAATTCCAAAACCAAAACTATTCAGGGATGTATGCTTTATGCTTCACGCATTTTACTTTATGTTATGGCATGTTCTGTATGTACATGCATAGATTGGATTGCATACATCAAATATTGATCATTGTTTAAATTCTAAAAGTATGGATCAACAGGCGAGAAGTACACTTTTGGATTGTTTGCAAGAAGAGGATTGCAAAAACTACATGGCTATGCAACACAAAGAATTCTTTCTGGCATTTGTTTTTATGTTTTGCAGGTTATGGAGTCCATATATGAGTTTATGGCATGCATGCCATGGGCCTATCCAGCCCTATGTTGTTGGGTGGCCTCTGTGCCACTGAGCTTATGGTTAAATTGTTTTTTGGGATTCCATTTCCTGGGGAAATATTGTCGAAAGTTTTCCTACCGCATGGCGTTATATACGCACTTGCCTTTAGGTAAGAATGTTATGGCATGGTAACATGCCTTTCTGCAAACATCAGTAAGATTTAGGCATGCTTATAAGCATGCATTTTATGGACTTAGTACCATCAGAGTAGTATACATAAGGCAACTTCAGTAGTAATAGGATCCAAACACATAATCCTTATGGATTTGGACCATAGGATTGCTAACGAAAGGAGCTACACCTTCACCATTAGTAATGTGCACAAGAAATCCTATAGGTTTTAGAAAGTTGCATATAGGTACGGGAGATACATATATGATACTCTCCAAAGTAGTGGAGATTTACTTATCTTCACAAGAGTCTCACATGATGATCAGGAGACTATGGGGTATTATCAAGAATACCCAAAGAGTGACTTATTTCACTCATGCACATCACTTGACCAAGTAGTGAAGTGTTTCTGCTACACTACTAAGGAAACCAAATAGATGGGATCACAGAGATGGGTTTCATGAGATAGCATCAACGGGTGCTTATGTGATTTGAATGATGGTTAGGATGGCCACAGGTCTGGCACTAACTCTATGACTTAGAGCATAGATCCCTTAGTCAGGAATAGTTAGGGTACCCAGTACATTTATGTATATTGGGATCTACAGACAGGTACTTAGACCTAGTCTTGGTACTTAGGAACAAGTTAGTTTGGAACAAAAAGGGATATCCATTGTCATATATTGACTAGAAACAAACTAACTAGTTCGAGGACATGGGACTCATTTGAGTCCACTGACATGAGTTGAGGAGGGATTTATTAGAATCCACCTATATATTCCATTACATATATATGGAATATATATTCAGTTTCGTGTAGGTATGACACTGTGGATTGGAAGAAGGTTCCATTAGTATGGGATAGTGGAAACGACTTCTCTTTGAGCACTCTTCTTCTATGGCCAGGAAGAAAAGGACTCATCATTCATGGTGTCATGTCTCACTAGATCAGAGGAGATCTCTTAGTAGACATCTCCTTAGGATTGGGAGTTATCCTTCATAGTTTAGGGAAGATTTATTCTTCCAATAGAGAATGTGATAGGTGATTTTATCTCCATTGGTATCACTCATTTTGAGCTTTTGCAAAAGGATAATTCCATCAGTTTGATTGGATTGCATACATCAAGGCATACAGTATGGTTGGCATAGATAGCTCCTTAGTATGGATACACATGTGTTTATGGTATCATGTCATATCATTGCTGACCATTTTGGCAGAGGGCTTTGACCCTTATTAGGAATTTATTTCCTCCACTCTTCACTACATATACCTTCATTAGTTACAAGAGATTTGTTCTCCATCTTTATAGTAATGTCTATAATGATGGATTATGCATCAGTCATGGAAGAAAGGAGCAAATGAATTCATGAGTTTCTCTTTTAAGGAAAGAAGAAAGAGGGAATCAGCTTAGAGACCGATGAGGGATCTCACTTTAGCTTAGAGGTCTCACTTTACCTCTTGTACTTTGAGAGAGAAAGAAGGAAGGAAAACATGATTTCTTCATAGGAGAAGATTAGAGTATGTTTTCCTTTAGAGAGATGAGGTGTTTAGGAAACATCTCTTAGTCTATATTTCAGAAGGAATTCATTTTCTCTACTTTTCAATGTACTTTTCCTTCACATGGGAGTCTCTTTCTCTAGTATTTTTGAAGGAAAAATATGGAGAACGTATGTGCATGTTCTCAATTCTGGATGAGTAGAGAAATTGAATTCAAAAGAATCTTTTTCAAAGGGACAGGGAAAGTGGAATAGATTCCACTACCATGGCCCTTTTTCTTTGAAAGGATTATAGAGAGAGACATGGAGAGAGTTTCACTTTCTCATTTTTGTTGTCTAGAAATGGTCCTTAACTAGATCAGATGATCTAGTTATTGACATTAGTTAGACTGGGAGTAGAGTTATGATTGTTCTCTTTAGGGTTTATAGGAGATAGAGATATATCTAACCTATTAGGGTACCAAACTCTTAGCTGGTGTTACATCATGAGCATGATGTGCAAACATCAATTAGGAGGATGGGTATTTAGGGATTATCTGAATCTCAAAAGGAATGCTTTTGCATTCATATGGAAAACTATAAGGAAGAGAATATTTTTGAGTTTGCACTAGTACGAGTAGATGTTCTTCCAATAGAACTTAGTCCAAAGGAAATGGCTAACAACCCAAAGACTTCTTGGTTGGTGGAATATAGAGATTGCATTTTACTACCAAGAAATTCTTATAAATGAGCTAGATGAGGGAATTGCACAGTCACAAGGTAGTTTAGAGTAAATTATTACTTGTGAGAACACTCAAGGTTGGGAACACTTGGAGTGTTATGAGGGCGATCTATCATGTAGTCTTAGATGGGTTTGAAAGTCACTTGTTGCGGGACATTGTTCGATATTTCATAGGATTCTATGGTTTATTATCTCCATTATGGTATGGCCAAGCTTATAAGCTTGGCACTTTACACTTGCTTCTCATACTATTACTCCATAGAGGATACATCATATGGACTTATGTCATTTTGATGATGTTATATGTTATGGGAGTGATAGTTTGGAAGTGGAGAGTACATGGGAGATAGTAGGCACCACTCATACGGTTTTCCACCTTTGAGATGATCTCTTATGAGACTTCTCAAGGGGAATTATATGGGGAAACAACATACATAGCGATGACCATGTACATAGAGTACATGGGGTTCAGGGGAGTTCGAGCATATTCTTCTACCATTACGGACATTTCATTGCATTTTTTAGGACAAAAATGTTTTCAAGGGGAAGGAAATGTCACGATATAATCCTTGGGTGGGAACATCTTTTGGATGAGGTGGCTTGATTTGCCACATGGCATCAAATTGATGCATCTTTCATATGTATGGGTAGAAGAAGTGAATGAGAGTCATTATTGATGGGACTCATTATGTAGAGCCACTCGACCGTGGTTGGGGGGTGAACCTCAAGATTAGGTTCTCTGTGTGTGTTCGCGCAAACCCTTCAACTGATCCGTGTGTTGTAGTCATGTCGCAAAAGGTTAAGGATATAAGAGCTGACAACACAAGCCAGTTGTTAGATAGGTCTATGTTTGCATGGGAAACACTTTAGTATGCTACAAGAGAAGCTGACATCTCCCCCCTATACTTAGATAGTTATCATGTCCCCAACTTTAGTGGCCACATTGTCTCCAATCCCGCCTATGCCAATTTCCACACCAAAGCCTTTGCATCCTCTAGTCTCTGTGACTCCTAGTATTTGACAATCACTTGACATTGACTTCTTGGTGAGATGTGCATCTCAAGAAGGTGGGGCATTCAGTGGCTATATGACCATAGCCATGGCACTTCCCACACCATGTATTAGATCAAAACACTCCTTGATTAGGTTTTGAGACTACCTCTTGCTTCACCATGTATGCCTCTTGGGTCAAGGTGGCAGCTTTTACTGCTTGCATTACCAATTCCAGTATTTGTTCCTCGATCAGTGCAGGCTTCACCTTGCTTGGTGTACTACTGGTGGCTATGAAAGTCAGAGTGGTCAATGTAGGGCTTCCCTGGCATGGATCTCTTACAAGTATGCTCCGTAATCCTCCTGTTGGCTCATATAGGAGCCCTATCCTCCTCTGCTGACCTAATTGCACTTCTTCCCATAACCTAGCATGTTCTTTGGCAAGTACCAAAGTGGCAGTCTTTGTGAGGCTGATATGTTGTTGTGTTGTGGGATCCCTCAACCTGGCAATAAATCTCCTCTTCAAGGTCTCATCATTTAAGGCATTCGCACCCATCTTTCATACCAAGGTCTCCATCCTCCGCATAATAGTCTATGCTCTCATTGACTCCTTGCCACAGATAGTCCATCTATTCAGCAAGCCTGTCTTTGAACCCTTGTCTTCAAAACTTCGTTAAGAAGGCGTCTTTAAGCATTTGATAGGTCCCTCGTTCTTCTGGTGTTAGATTTCCATACCAATTGGTTGCCTCATCACGGAGGGTCGCAGGAAAGATTCTCAATCTTTGGGCTTGGTCAACTAATTCGCATCACAGGTAACCTCGAACAGGTCAATGAAGTTGTATGGGTCCTCATCCTAGATGCCTGAGAACTTAGGGAAATCTCCCAAATGAACCGGTATACGATAAGCCATCTCAAATAACAGGGCGATATTGATGTCACTATGCTCCCCGAAATTCAAAGCCCTTGTTTTCAAGACTCCCTTGAGTCTTCTCACCTTGGTGACAACCGTTCTTTGATAGTACTTCCTTCCCTCAGACTATCTATGACTACTCACAAACTCCTCGTACGATCCCTATCTCTATTTCTCTCAAGCTTCAGCCCTACGAGTGGCTCGTTCTGCTCTTTGCGTTAGAGTTCTCATTGAGGACGAACTCCCCTCCCTCATGTACTAGATCCTGGGTTCGCAAGCTCGACCAACGTGTGGTGCTAGGTGAACCCATGGCACTCTCTTATAGAGATGTGCAAAGCAATCCTCAGTAGGATCGCCAAATGGATAAAGTCTTGTGCCCAACCAAGAAGGTGCAAATAGATGCCTATCTTTTACCCAAACCCCTTGAAATTTGTCTAGTTGTGCTACTTTGGGTCCACAATTACATCCCAAAATGATTTAAAAGGTGGAGCCAAATGGGAACCCAAGGATATATGCTTACAAAAGTCAAACTTTGATGGTTGACCTTCGTGATCCCACTCTCCCCTTATTCACACTTTCTCCTTCCACTTGCTCTCTCTTTCAATTCTTTCTTTCATTCACTCTTCCTTTTTCGCACGTCCCCTCTTTCACCCACACACACTTTTCAATATGTCTCCTTTGCATACACCCTATCACTCACCCTCTTCCGTTCCTTCTTTCTTGCACTTCCACTTTCTTTCACTTTCACCTATTTTTTTTTCTTCCCTTTCCCTCCCCACACTTCTAACTCTTATCTCTCACCCACTCTCACCTTTCTTCTCTTTCTTCCGTTCCCATTATTTCAAGTCCTTATTTCCAGTCATAGTAATGAACCATAGCCAAGGTCACCTAAATGTTTAAGGATATTGTTTATTCAAAGTAGAATGATCATGATGTATTCGATATTTTGGCTACTAAGGATAAGTTGCATGGTTTTGAAAATATAATTTGGGCACGTAGAGTGTCCAACATATTGGTAGATTGAAAAGATGCAGATACCTCCTCTTCTCATGTCTAAATAGCATAAGAGTTTGGATCACTATAAAAAGAATCCTTAGTCAAACTGCAAGATCTCTTACCAACAAGCTCTTCTTGGGGAGGTTCTTTTCAACGCATGGCATAACTAGTACTTCCGTTAAGCCAAATGAAGCTTGCATTGGTTGCATAAAAAATTGATTAAAATAGGTTGCATTGATTACATAAAATTGGATAAGTGGATGAAAGCCACTCATCCAACATATAGGACCATTCTAGGTAACTTGAACTATGCTACAATCACAAGACAAGACCCAACATATGTTGTAGCATTTTTATCCCAATTTATGAATAGACCTAGTGATGTTGACATTAATTAAGGTAGGAGACTGCTCATATATATCAAATACATAGTCAATCAAGGGTTAAGCTACTCTTATGAAGATGGACTTCAAACCAAATACCTAAGTGATACTAATTGGGGCATCTCAAAGGAGGATCTTGGCCTTGTCCTTGGAATACCATGAGTTAATCTCACTCCTAGGAGTCTTCTAATCATCTAAAAAATCACTTGATGCTTCAAGTTTATGTGTACTCTTGCTTGAGATTGTTGGAAAGTTGTCTCCTTGGTCATATGCTAGCTTGAACTTCCTGTAATCATCTTCAAACCATGATTTGTTCTCATCAAACACAACACCATGATTTGTTCTCATCAAACACAACATCTCGACTAACTACAAAACCTTTCTTACTAGGGTTATATAGTTTATAACCCTCTGATTAAATTCATAATCTATAAACATACATTTGTCTACCTTAGGATCTAGTTTACCTGTTATTTGAGATGGTATGTGAGAACATTCAATGCACCCAAATATCTTGAAATGGTCCAAGACAGGTCTCCTTGAATTCCAAGCTTCAGAAGGGATCTTAAAATCCAAGGATTTCTCATGGCAATCTATTTATCAAATATGTGGCAGTCGATACAAACTCGTCCCAGAAGTAATATGGTAGCTTCTTTTCATTTAACATGGACCTTATTGCTTTCACGATGGCCTGATTCCTCCTCTTTTCTACTCAATTCTATTCAAGTGTGTATCTAGTAGTAATCTTTCTCTCTCTTGATTCTTCTATCTTGTAGGTAGGAGTCAAATTCATGGGAGAAATATTCCCCTGCTCCATCAAAACTTAGTTTGTTTAGCGTTTTATTGTTTTGATTCTCTAGAAGAGCTAAATACTTCTTAAAACATGAGAATAATTCATAGGTGTGCTCCATAAAGTAAAGAATATTTCATCTACTACAATCATATATAAATTCCACATAATACCTTTATCTTGAGATTGATGGATCTTTTTTGGGTTCCCAAACATACATGTTGACAACCTTTAGAAGTACTCCATGTATGTATCCTTTCTTTGAGAATGGTTGAGTATGAGATTTTCCAAATTGATATGCACTAAGTTTCACAATGTTATGTCTAGCCACTTCTTCAATAACTTGTTCTACTCATGGCATAGGGAACCCATCTAGAATTGTTACCGTGTTAACTACTCTAGAATCCACACATGTCTAAATTTTCTTGGTGTTGTTTCTTTTGCACATTGGCCTTAGGATAAATCCACTCCGAGTGATCCACAAGGATGATAATGCAAGCATCCTTCATTTTCTAGACTTTTTGGTAAATGTATTTATCGTACTTTGGTTTCAATTTGTAGCTTTTTAACATTTAATAGTTTGCCTCATCCTATGACTAGAACTCTATGTTCTCCAAAGCTTGCGAGCATGCCTTCCAAGTCCTTGCATTTCCATGGAAATACATCAACATAAGCTTCCATAAAAGAAGTTTCCTTTGAAAGAAACATGGAACAATCATATAATCATGTGGCAACCACTATGGCATGAGGGTTGCCATTTATGCCTATCTCAACTTCTTTGATCGGGTTCCCTTCCATCAATCCATCTAGAGGCTCTCCCTTATCTACATCTTTTGCATCTTCCATAACGTTCCTCCACATAGTCCTTGTGTCATTTGTAGGAACACTTTGGATATCAATTTTCTCTTCCTTTTCTTGCATCCACCGTATATGAAGTTTGTGAATCGGAAAAGAATCTTCTTCATGAGGTTGCTTTATCTTCTTTATGAAATTGGTTTCCTTCTCAAAATTCGAATCAGCTACATCCATGTTACACTTGAGAGGTGCTTGAGCTATTACAGGCTCACCCAATGCAACACCTTGTATGATATCCATTTGCCTTCATGCCCTTCTGCATTTGCCACATATAGAGAAATTACATAACATGAAATGAGTTAACAATTTCCAACCATGCTACAATATCTTCTTTGTCTTTGATGTCAAAACTTCTACGTTCCATATCATATTGTGTTTGATATGAATCATATCTATCTGAGTCATATTGTTTTTTCCATGGCTATCTGGCCCTTCTTCCAAATGAATTTGATTTAGCTCCTTCCCATCATGCTTAACCCACATTGTTTCCCTTAATGAGTCATGGAGAACATTTTCATGCTTCAACCAGGGCCTTCCAATCAATGGTGGAAATCCTCCAGCCACCTATAGGGCTCTCAACACAACAAGTTCTAGAATAAAAATGTTACCCTCTACCAAATTCTATGCTCAATGCACCACTCCTAGAGGCTTACCCTACTCTAGTGTGTAATGTCAATGTGAAGTTGGCTCGTTTTGGAGGTTGGACTTTAATTTCTCCATAGTAAATTGAGGCATTAGATTTATACCTAAACCATCATCCACTATGACTCCTTGTAGAGTGTGACCTATTATATTTACAGTGGACCTAAGGCTTTTATAATTTGCAAGGGGGGCTTCCTCCACTACCCTTCCTTCACACACGTTTGCAATTCTTGCAACTAAAGTGGAAGTAAAAAATTTATCTATAATTTTCAATACCTCCAACTTGAATTTCACATCCATTGTTAAGAGAGAGAAATACTCACCTCCTTCTTCATTGAGTTTCATACCATTGTAATTTTTGTTTCCCTTGGGGTGTGAGAGATATGTAGGTCCTCTAGCGTTTTCTAGGCCATCTTGTATGCTCTTCCAATCACTTCAATTATGTTCACAGGATCCTCCCCTTGATTGGATAGATTCACTCTATGTGGGAATAAACTTGCCTATGCTAATGCTCTCCTTATCCTTAGTCACTCTTTGTGTTGTGGACTCTTCACAAGTTTCTTCGTAAGTGATTCTTCCCTTGCTTCTTGTTTGCATTACCATGGATTCAATCTTTCCCAAATAAGCTACTCTAGTGGCTAGTGATGACATAGTGGTGTCTTTTGCACTATTCCCTTTGTCCAACTAGATCATCTAGATATGTAATCTAGACATGGAGGCCTTGTTTTTTGAGCAACACATGGTGTAATGACCTCTAGCCTCTGAGTAAATTTTGCACGATGGGGAATCCTCTGGTAGAGGGTGTTTGCTTTGGTAATGCCCATATTTTGTGCACGTAAAATAAATAATTGGCTATGGACAAAATTTGCCAAGGATGGTGTATGTATCTCTATTGGGGTTTTCTTGTAGACCTCGATTGCTGACTTGGAGAGGTTGTGCTTGGCAAGGCCATTTGAAAGGAATCATTGTGGCTTTCTCATCTTGCTTGTGATATGGGTTTACCTCAGCATGTGCCTCACTTGCTCAGTGATAGTCAGAGTGCCATTGCTTTGACTAAAAATCGGTCTATCATGCAAAGACCAAACACATTGAGGTGAGGTATCAATTCATTAGAAATTTCTTAGCCACTAAGCACATTATTCTTGAGAAGGTTCACACTTGAGATAATGCTGCACATTATTTGACTAAAGCTCTACCACAGGATAGCTTTTGATAGTGTTATCACTTGATGGGCTTACTTGATTCATGATCTTACATAGTCACTTGTATAGTGTGTAACATGCCCATCAAGTGGGAGGTATAGTTTGTATACCTATACTCATGTATTATTTATCATTCTTTACTTTTCTCCCATAGTTACTTTGGCCATATTGGCCTTTAGTGGGAGATTGTTACCGTTAGTGTCCATGTGAAAGGCCAAATGGCCACACAAAACTTCTTTATATATGTTCTTTAATAAATCATATAGTGGTATGTTCGGCCAGAGACTGTAAGTTCAACCGCATTTGTAACACCTAAGAAGTTTGTGTTCATGCTTCTTGTGTATTGTGTTTTTCTGCATATTCTATAGCCTCTGTGTAGAGTATCATGTTAGGTACTTGGAGCTTGGTTTTCTACTTCGAGGATATAATCATGGAGCTCTCAAGAAGGAGAGTGCATTGTCATGCATCGCCATCAAAATACTTCATGATTGCCAAAGGAAACAAAGTGGGTAAGATGTTCACCTTAAATTTGAAAATTCCTTAAATGAATGCAGCCATGCTTGCAAAAGGTGCAAGAGTTATTACTGCTATAGATATCTGGCACAAATGAATTGGACATGCAAACTTGCATTGGCTGAAATTGATGCAATCAAAAGAGATTGTCAATGCACTACCAAGTTTCAAGGTTGCAGAGATGCAAAGGGTATGTGTAGCATGTCAATTTGGTAAACAGTCAAGAGCATCATTTCTACATGACAAGCATGTTAGTGAGAATGTGCTAGAAACAGTACATATAAATGTTTGGGGTCATTCAAAGACCACATCTATGGGTAGTTTCAAGTTTTATGGTACTTTCACTGATGAACAACCATAGAAAGTATGGGTGTATTTCATGAAAGAGAAGAGTGAGGTATTCATTCACTTTTGGAATTTTAAGGCTATGGTGGAAAAGTAGATAGGAAAGTATATTCAAACATTAAGGTCTCATGGAGTAGGCAAATACATGTCAAATGAGTTCACCATTTTTCTTAAAAAATCATTGAATTAGACATCACTTTTCATGCAAATACACATCACAATAGAATGGCATTGCGAAATGCAAAAATAGACATATTGCAGAGATAGAAAGAGCCTTGATGGCTGAGATGAATATGCATCATTGTTATTCGGCACAAGCTATGCCCACTCTTGTATACATCATGAAAAGAATTTTGACTATTGTTGTACATCAAGTTACACCTGAATAGAAGTTCACAAGTAAAAAGCCAAACTTATTACATATGCAAGTTTTTGGACTTCTAGTATTATCTAGGATTAGTTGATTTAGAGGCTTGAGTACTTCAACCTCCCAAATGAGTGCTTTGCTTGTTGTAAGGTAGTCCACCTTGCCAAAGTGTGCCCTAACAGATCTTTGTGGCAAGCTGAATGCTAGTCTCAACAAACAACATAAAAACCTCCCCCACAGGCGTTGCAGCATCCCCCTCCCCCAGACCTCATCGATGCATTCTATGCAGCGTGGATAGGGATTTGGACAATAGAGACCCCTCTGAACCGGTAGTTTTAATCAATCCTTCCCATCTTCCTCTCACCAACAATAGCAAGGATGGTGACAGTAGTTGGCTGACAACACAAGTTAGTTGTTAGATAGGTCTATGTTTGCATGGGAAACACCTTACTATGCTACAAGAGGAGCTAACATCTTCCCCCTATACTTAGACAGTTATCAAATTCCCAACTTTAGTGGCCACATTGTCTCCAATCCCTCATATGCCAATTTCCACACCAAAGCCTTTGCATCCTCTAGTCTGAATCCTAGTATTCGACAATTACTTGTCGTTGACTTCTCGGTGAGTTGTGCATCTCAAGAATGTGGGGCATTTGGTGGCTATATGTCCATAGCCATGGTACTTCCCACACCATAAAACCAAGCCATATGAGAGGTTCAGATACAGAGGCGTAATGGTATTCCAATAACTATTAGTATGGTGCCGCCTGCAATGAATAAGAGAGTCAATAACGCACAGGCAAGCCGTCCATTCGAGAGTCCTTGCGTTCAAAGTGGGGATGCCGCAACTTCGTCGTTGGGGGTCGGCATGGTCGGCTAAAACATGTGTTATTGCTTCGTTCATGGAGTGACATTCGTTTTATAGAGATTGAGTCTTGGCTGGCTGGCCGCCCAAAAAGCAGTTTTTGCTTTTTGCATTTGAAAGAGATTCACAGGATTTTGAGTCGTTGGAGTTAAAAGAAGATCTTCCACAGCAACGATCTTGCTTTTTGCTTTTCGACGACACATCTTAGAGCTAAACGTAGAGCCACGAGGCTGCCTTTGATTTCATTGAGTATGGTCCAAGAAGCATGAAACCATCAAGGTAAGTACACGTCAAAGTAAGCTTGATAACCATCAAGATAAGTACACGTCTCATCATTTCAAGTCACAGTAATGAACCATGGCCAAGGTCACATAAATGTTTAAGGATATTGTTTTTATTCAAAGTAGAATGATCAATTTCTTAGCATATTATGGTAGCTAAGTATATTTTGCACTCAACTCATAGATAAGCTCCTGTATTCTATGTGTCTCGCATCCTTGGACGTTGCACACTCAGATTGAAATATATTAGTGTCAACTTTACTTGAAATCCTCTTAATTGTGTTTTCATTCCCAAATTTCGAATATATGGTATCCAAGACAATCATGAATTCTTCAAATGCATCGTTAAGACATTTTTACCATTTTTCTAAATCCTAAGAGCGTTTGAAGATCGAGATATACTTCACAAGATGTTGATTCGTATGTTTTTAAGGAGGTTTCCTTTGGATATCCGATCTCCTAAATAAAGTACCTCATTGTAGAAATTGACATGGTAATGTTCAATGTTTACAGTCATTGATCATGACTAATACTATGATGTATTCGATATTTTGGCTACTAAGGATAAGTTGCATGGTTTTGAAAATACAATTTGGGCACGTAGAATGTCCAACATATTGGTAGATTGAAAGGATGCAAATAGATCCTCTTCTCATGTCTAAATAGCATAAGAGTTTGGATTACTATAAAAAGAATCCTCAGTTTAACTACAAGATCTCCTACCAACAAGCTCTTCTTGGGGAGGTTCTTTTCAACGCATTGCATAACTAGTACTTCCATTAAGCCAAATGAACCTTGCATTGGTTGCATAAAAAAATAGAATAAAATAGATTGCATTGATTACAAAAGCCACTCATACAACTTCTACACCCAAATACAAAGTTTTGTGTAGGTTAAAGAAAACTACTTAAGATACAACAACATATAGGACCATTCTTGGTAGCTTGAACTATGGTACAACCACAAGACAAGACCAAACATATGTTGTAGCATTTTTATCCCAATTTATGAATGAACCTAGTGATGTTCACATCAATTAAGGTAGGAGAGTGCTCATATATATCAAATACATCGTCAATCAAGAGCCCAAGGAAAGAGCTTCACGAGCCTATTCCTCTGGACTCAAATGCACTATGTTGTTCAGAAAAATCCGAAAAAGAAAAAAGATCTTCCGTGCTGCGTTGCTTTGCTCCTCGATTACACTGTGTTATTAAGGAAATTCGAAGAAAAGAGGTTCCATGCGCCGTTGCTTTGGTCTGTGAATATGCGCCGTTGCTTTGGTCTGTGAATACAGAGTGCTCGTATACGTGGGCACATAACCTCTCCTCAGGATGAAGTTATGCGAGCTTGTTCGGTGAGACGAAGTTTGAAGCCGGAGGCTATGTATTTGATAGGGTCCCATCCGGAACGTAGTTCTCCGTCTTCCATGAGGTTACTCAGACATGGAGAGCTTCAATACTTCCACGACAGATCGGACATGATGTGTCCAATAAGATCCCATTTCTAAGGCAAGTGGGATGGAATCCATGGTTGCACGGCGTCAACAAGGCGACGTGGCCGGTGTCTGTGAATGCTTCTAAGCAAATTTGGCACTCGGCACCCTTGCGAACGAAGCGAGATTGAGTGCAGGCATCCTCAAAGGCAAGCTCAGGATGTGACTCGAGCTGACGGCACAGGTCCTGTTGCATGACGCCCAATGGTGGATTTGGATCGACAATCACAGAGACCGATGTTGATTCAGCAGAATCGTCTTCGTCTGTGTATACTTCTGTTCCGCGATTCAATATTACGACAAGTAGTATGGGGACCATAAAACCAAGCCATATGAGAAGTTCAGATACAGAGGCGTAATGGTGATGTATTCCAGTAACTATTAGTATGGTGCCGCCTGCAATGAATAAGAGAGTCAATAACGCACAGGCGAGCCGTCCATTCGAGAGTCCTTGCGTTTAGTTTGTTTCGGGTTTTATTGTTTTGATTCTCCTAAAGAGCTAAATACTTCTTAAAACATGAGAAAAAATCATATTTGTGCTCCATAAAGTAAAGAATAGTCCATCTACTACAATCATCTATAAATGATACATAATACCTTGAGCTTGAGATTGATGGCTCTCCGTTATCTACAGCTTTTGCATCCTCCATAACTTTCCTCCATAATTTTGAATCCTTTAATTTCATGGAGTATGGTCCCAAAAGCATGAGTTTCTGTGGAAGCATTCAATTAAAAAGTTTGAATAACTAACAGAGCAATATAAAAAATGAAGAAAACCGTCTTTAAAAACTTCATAACCATCGGTAAAGCTTGATAACCATCAAGATAAGTACACGTCTCATTATTTCATGTCACAGCAATGAGCCATAGCCAAGGTCACATAAATGTTTGAAGATTATTGTTTATTCAAATTAGAATGATCAATTTCTTAGCACATTATGGTAGTAATGTGTACCAACACACTTAAGTATATGAGTAGATATTTCTTTACCGTTATAAGAGTATTTCCCTCAACTCATAGATATGGTCATGTATTCTATGTGTTGGACACACAGATTGAAATCTATTAGTAGAAATTCTACTTGTTTGTATTTTCATTCCCAAATGGTCATCAATTCTTGAAATGCATTGTTAAGACCTTTAACCATTTTTCAAAATCCTAAGAGCGTTTGTAGATCGAGATATACTTCAAAATATGCTGATACGTATCTTTTGAAGTAGGTTTCCTTTGGATCTCCAATCACCTTAATAAAGTACCTCATTGTATACTCTGGCCATTGTAGAGACTCACATGGTAATCTTAAATGTTAACAGTCATTGATCATGACAAGTAGTGTAATGTATTCAATATTTGGCTACTAAGGATAAGTTAAATAGCTTTGAAAATATAAATTGGGCACGTAGAATGTCCAACATATTGGTAGATTGAAAAGATGCAAAAGGTTTCTCATAGGGAAAAAGACATCGAGTAGCTCTTCTTCTCATGTTTGAATAGCATTAGAGTTTGGATTACTGTAAAAAAGAATCCTCAGCTAACCTGAAAGATCTCCTACCAACAAGCTCTTCTTGGAGAGGTGATTTTCAACTATTTTTCTAGACAAGAATAAGCACCACATCAAGAAGTTCCACCTCCTTAGTTTTCAATCCATGGAAGAGATAGGGTGATGTGAAGATCGTGAAAGAGTGATGTGAGTGTTGGTTAAGGTGAGAAGCACGTGAGTGCACATACACATACACACATACGCACGGTAGAGACAAGAGAGACACAATGGAAGGTGAAGAATGCACTCTATTACTCAAGAATACCTCTTGCAAGCCTACTTACACTAGTTACTCTCAATAAGCTACAAACTCTAACAAACTAACCTAAAAATGAGCTCTATAGCTCTTTTTATAGTTTATAGACTAGTTTTGGCTTGTTTCAAACCTAGTATCCGTCATTGTTAAAAATTAGTTCTAGAGGTCTTTTGAGAGTCCAAATGAAGTCTAAAAATTATTGAAATTGGTATGAGCATTCTACCTAAGCTCCTCAAGCTTGAGGACTCCTTAGCTTGCAGAAAATGGAGTTGGTTGATACAAAATTGAGTATTCTATTGTACATATGTTACAAGAGTGATGAACAGCACTATTTGATGTTCTTGACAAAGAACAGCACTGTTTGAGGTTCTTGAAAAATTACTTTAAAACATATTTCTTGGAAAATTAATGTGTCTAGCCCCCCTAACTTGCTGCATTCCCCTTTCACATACTACCTCTATGCCTATGTTTGTGACCACTGCATGTTGCACTCCCAACACCTACCTCCCTCTCGCGTCCATCATCCCCGACAAATCCTTGTTGTAGTGCATTGGTAATGTACGTGTACAAGAGATCATTGGCATTTTTCTGTTTGATGATATGAAGACCTTGTGCTAGATCTACTTCTAGTTCTTCCTAGTCCATAGGGTGAGGTTCATCATGTGGTGGGAGTTGATAATGTGTGGAATACGAGTTGCTGCAAGAAAATAATTGTAGCAGGTGGATCGATCAACTGATGAACACCTCTTAGTCGTATGCCCAAAAACCAGTATTAAAAATCTCTTTGAAATTCAAGTTGTAACATGCAAGTAAGTATTTAATCATGTAGTGCATTGCCTAGCACACCCAAAGCAATGGCATTGTACACATATCATAGACAAGATCACCATTGTCGTGCTCAAATCCTGGGGTGGACACATGTGGTGGTTTGATGCATCTAAGGATTTTGCAGGTGGTCTGGATCATGTCGAAAATCTTGATGCTCATTTGCACTGCAAGATTGATCATGCAATGAAGCTAGCAAAGCTAGTGCCGTATGTTCACCATCATGTATCCAAATGAGGGGCATCCATGTGGGGGTGTGAAATATGGATAATTTAGCCAATCCTAGCACTACTTATTGTTTTTTATTTTGATGGAAAACACACACACACACACACATATACATATATATATATATATATATATATATATATTTGTGGCGCTAACTGTGAGAAATATGGAGATTGAAGTATCTTTTCCTCAATCACTGCCATTGCATGTAGTTGTGCCTAGTTGAATGTGTTTTGCCCATCTCCTCTACATGTTTCATCTAGGCAAGGGTGGAGAGCTCAAAGGGATCTTGGCCATCTTCGATCATGTGTCCACGAGGGGCAAGCTGGGGTTCATATTCCTCTTTGAATGTTGCCTCTATCAGGATGGTGATTGTTTCTTCAGTGGCTAGTATTTTGCGTGGTGAATCTGGTCGAGGGATCTCCAATGTATATGGTATTTGAGCTTGGATCTCCAACACACATTTCCTTAATGTAGTCAATTCTTCTAATATCTCTGGCAGCATGACTTTTTGAATGATAGGTTGTTGCACAGGTGCTTGTAAGCGTAGGGTTGCATTGTCACTTTTGACCAAATGATAGTCCTTTGTTAGCTTGTCATAATCCTCCAATAAGCATGCATGGTCTTCTAGCAACATCTGCATCATTTCTGACGGCACCACTTCAAAGTGACTTGGACTAATTGGTTCATCAGGCTTGTCCGTGGCTGCTTCGAAATTCTCTCTATTTTGTTCCTGCAAATGTTGATATTCTTCTTTTGCCACTACAAGATGTCATTGTAGGAGCTCCATATTTCTAGTTTATGTAGCATTCTTGATAGTCTGGACTCGTAGGTGCTCTTTTGCCTTAGTGATAGCCGCTATTATCTTTTGTTCCAGCTCCAACTCCATGGAGTGATATGCATCACAGATCTCTTGATGTCGTGCATTTAGAGAGGCCTTCTCGATGGTGAGCAAATTCAAGTTGGCCTACAATTGTGTTGTTGTCTGCTGCAATGACTTGCAGTTATGTCCTAATGTTGCAAATTCCTCGCGAACTTGGTGCATGCAAGCAAAAATTTGTTGAAATGCATTGTCTACAATGGATGATGATAGTAGTGATGGTGTGCTAAACAATGAAGTTGGTGCAATGGTTGATGCAGGGGGGAAGGGGAATGGGTCAGGGATCATGGATGCTATGGTTATAGTTGAAAAGTGTGTGGATGTGAAAGTGTGTAGTGGTATTGTAAATGTGAGTGTCGGTGCGGTGGATGGTGAGATGTCCATATCACTGGAAGTGTAATCAAGTGAGCTAATGGTGAATAGTGGAGTGACGGTGGGTAGGTGCATGGGTGTAGACACAAGGTCTTCGAACGTAGATAAATATATTACCTGTTGACATTCACGGATTGCTTGATGTAGAGGAGAAGAAGGTGGTAGTGTACTAGGACTGGGAGGCGTCACGCATGAAAAAGCCATGGGGTATGGTAACGCAAAGAAGGGTTTTGGGGAAAAGGGAATGGAATAAATTGAAGGGGTGAGGAAAGGATTAGGGGGAATTGGGGGAACAATCATCATGGGAACGGGTGTAGAGGGTTCAATGGGAGGAGTGGAAATGGGATGTACTAGGGCTTCTGCTATGGCACTCAAGATGGATTTAACTATGTGAAGCTTTCCAACTAAGTGAATCCACTAGTAACCACTCAAGAACAGTAGTTATGTATCACATGGTGTGCTTGATCTTGTGCACACAAATGTATGGGGGCCAACAAAGGAGCCCTCCTTTGTGGGTAGCAAATAATTTATGAAAATTATGGATGAATACTCAAGGAAGTTATTGATATATTGTATCAAAAAGAAAAAAATTAAATGTGTTTGACATGTTCACATGGCTCAAATCTCAAGCAAACAAGGAATCAAGATGCTACATCAAAAGCTTCAGGTTAGATAGACGGGATTGTTGCTACCTCAAATGGTGTCATCTTTGTGGTGGAAAGTGTGAGGAGTGATGCCAGTTTGCAGGGATGAGGGTCCTCATAGAAAAATGTTTCACATCAACCTATTTCACACTTGTACTCTTGAAGAGACTAAGCTTGTAATATATGCAATAATAAAGTACTCTCGAGCATTGATCGCAAAAGTTTATTTCAGAATAGATAACTTCATAATATGCACATGGAGAGAACAAGATGACGCAGAGGCACAATCACAAAGATATGGTGATATCTCAATGCATGCAACTCAAATGACTATCATATTTTCTGGGGAAACTTAAAAGAGTGTTACCTACATGATCCAATTGATAAACAAGATAATGAGACCATGGACTCACTCGAGTAGCTCAAAGAAGTTAATAGACTTTGAGAAGTACAAAGCAACAAAGATCAGTAGCTAGAGATGATAATCCAACTAGAAGTATCTGAATTGATATCTGAGGCGTGGTACTTGGAGGATTTGGAGGACTCCATGATCTTTGAGGTAAGTACAATGCACACTTCAAAGTGGGTGAAAAGACTAATGATATCTTGCAAGTAAACAAACAATGTGTAAGTACACTTTTTGAAAGTATCTATTTGATAGATCTAACCTTAAATTCTCCCTACTTTTAGGAGTTCATTTGAATTTGACTTCAAATAGAATTCATGGGATTTGGCTTTCATTACGATATGAGGATCTCTCTTCATGATCTCTTTTACAAGTGAAAAAATGCCTTATCTTTTAACCTTGGTAGTAACCAAGAAATGTATGTGTATACATATGACTAACTCAAAGGTGCAAATCATTCATGAAATATGGTCAAGAATTTAGGCTTGCCATATGTACCAACAAACTAAGGCATTATAATGGAACTTTAGGATGTCTAAATATTGAGCTCCATCCTTTTGATCTACTTGAATGTACTTCTAGATGTAATCATGGATCATTTGATTAAGACATTTGGTTTGACCATCCATTTGGGGGTTATAATCCAATGAAATGAAAATTATGTTCCCAAAGCCCTAAAGATCTTGATCCATAGTTGGTTCAAGAGGCAACCATCTCAGTCTAAGTTAATTGCAAGTGGGAGCCCATGATACTTGACAATGTGTGTGAAAAAGCTTTGTGCCACCACCTTGGCACTCAAAAAGGTCCTGGTTGGAATGAAGTGGCCATGCTTTATGAAGTAATCTACTATGAAAAAAATGATGGTGTATCACTAGGACAGTGGAAGCTCCATGACAAAGTCCATGCTCATTATGTCCTAAGGTCTATTCAGAATGGGTGAGGTTTGGAGAAGGCCCTAATGAAATTGATATTTTCCTTTATTTAGCTCAAGTAGTGGTGCACCTATCTTGCTAAAAACTTTAATGAAGTGGCAAGGGAATCGGAAGAAACCTCCAGTTTTTGCACTTCCTTGAATGATGAACCATTTGATGACTACTTCAACTTTCTTGGGGTCAACATCTAGGCCTATTTTTTATATAATGAAGCCTAGGAACTTGATCTTCTTCACACTTGCTTGGTTTGGTGAACAAGCATCACCCCCAAAGTCATTGTAGGATGTCTGTCAAAAATGCTCTTAGTATTCTTATAAGGTCTTACTATACATAAGAAATTCATCAATGTAAATGATCAAGAACAGATTGAGCATATATCAAAAACCATCATTCATCTCTCTTCAAAAGGTGATCGGGGCTTTGGTTGGGCCAGAAGGTTTGACTAGCCATTCATAACTTCCATAGCACATGCAAAACCCAATTTCCCTGATGTGTTTAGTTTCCACTTGAATCCCATTATATTGCAATCGGAGGCTGATGCACATGAAGAGCTAAGCCTTGCCTAAGTGATCAAGAAGCTCCTCCATGGCCAGGATTGGGCACTTTCTCTTTATGGTGATCTTGTTGAGAACCCGATAGTATACACATAGACATAGAGATTTGGCCTTCTTCTTCACAAAAAGAACAAGCACCTTATATGGTCAATTACTAGGCCGGATGTATCCTTGCTCCTCCTTTTTATGAGCTTGCTGCCTGAGCTCGTTCAATTCCAAGTCATTCATTTTGTATAATGCACATGATGGGGCCGGTTGGTTTGTTAGCATCTCTATGCAATGTGGGCATTTCGTAAAGGGGAGAGCCCAAGAGGAAGTATTTGTGTGATGACATCCACATATTCCTCTAGTAGGAAGTGAAACCTTGGGTGCTCAATCTTTGACTAATCTAAATGGGTGAGTTCCATTTCTTGTTCGATTGGGCGTAGCATGCATAGGTGTGCGATCCCACGCTGATAGTGTGCTTTGTGAAGTTGTTTTGGTGAGATGCGTTTGGTTGCATGGTTTGAGGATGTAGTTCAGGCCTTCGGTTTTAGGTCACATCAATGCTTGTGTTTACGCGTGTGCTTGTATTTATGGTTTTCCTTGCATTTTAGCTCTTCTCTTGATGGGTTAATCCAATGGCAATCTACCATGGTCGACCCCCGTTCTAATCTAGTAACACATTTTCTACACCCTTGCCAAAGTATTTGATTAAATGTTGATCCATGAATGAGAGCCTACTCATGGCCTTGAATGAATTCATCTGAATGATGATAAAATGGAGGCACCAAAACCACTATTCTACATATACTGGTACACCTTCCTCGTGAGTCTTGACCCTCAGCAAACACCATCCACATTCAAAGTAGTTTGCTAAGTGTGAGCGCAAGGCATCTAGCACATTTTAGGGTCGTGAAGTTATGAGTTTCTCCCATGTCTAGGCATCATTGGGACATCCAATCTTGTGATCAGGCCTACGATGAATGCCAGCTGTACAGCACTATCTCATTGCACTTTGCCTTGCATTGAGCAGATGCCTCCTTGGATGAAACATAAGCGCCCAGGTCACTGCTATCGATCTTTTTAATCTTGGATGCCCTAACCCTTGTGTCCTGAGGGCAAGCTCGATATAGATATGTCGGGTGGTTCCCTTCGTAGAAGCAACACACAGGCTGAGGATTGCATCCGGAGTATTTGATTTTGCTCGATGAAATTTGTCATGCATCTTAGAATGTGGAGAGAATGATGTTCAATGCTTTGAGTATTAAATTGACCTCGGGGATACTCTATTTATTTACGCTACAATTGGCTTTGACAAGAAGAGGTAGCGGATTCACATTTGCACACGCCCCTAGTCATTGCTCTTAGAGTGCAAATTCAAGTAGGTCAGGTGCTCAGCTATGCAGGCAGCTTCCTCCCAAGCCTACAAGTTTTTCTTCTCAATTTCCTTATGGTAATAGAGGGTGCATCCATAAAGGAACATGTGGATGTGTTCCGCATTCAACACGTTGGAGATGTAGACCATGATCTTTCAATATTGACATACATACGATCTAAATGAACTTGTCTTGGCAAAGGTTGTGCCACTCATCTCTTGAATCAAAAGCTTCATTCTGACAAATGAGTGTGGTGATGATAGGTGGTAGTGATGATGGCACATGGACACATCGATGATGGGCATAGTTGTGGTAGCACTTGGGCACACTAAGGATGAGGCATATTGATGGTAGTGCATGGGCACACTAATGCCAGGGTGTAGTGATGATAGCATGTGGGTGCATGGATGGTGGGATGTATTGATGGAGGCAACTTGGGGAGGTGGGGAGGGGGAGGGAAAGGGGGAGCCGCACCCATGGAGAGTGCGGGAGGGGAGGGAAAAATGTACACTTGATGTCAAGAGGACTCACCTAAGATGGGTGCAAGAAGTTAATGGTGCTGTCAGCATAAGTGTGATAGTTTGTTCGTCCAAAGGCTTCCCCTAGCTCCCATTCTCATACCACTTGAGACATTCTTAACTACTTCAAATGCCCAAGGTTCATAAATGGGGACCCAGTCATGCACACATGAAAATATGCTCAAAGCCAAGTCGTTTGCCAAAAGAAAGCTTTTAAATCAATTTCATTCAAGAATACAATAGGTGGGCAAAGAGGGCTTAATAAAGGGAAATGGCATCTAAGCACACTACTACCCCTTATATTTGCACACAATTCAGCACTATAGGTTAAACCTCCTATCACAAGAAAGAGATAAGGAAGAGAACTGACGCACACACTCTCAAAATCAAAGAGAAGCACACACTTAGACTGAGGCAAGGAAAGAGCTTCACGAGGCAAGGAAAGAGCTTCACGAGCCTATTCCTCTGCACTCAAATGCACTATGTTGTTCAGAAAAAACCGAAAAAAAAAAAGATCTTCCGTGCCGCGTTGCTTTGCTCCTCGATTACACTGTGTTATTAAGGAAATTCGAAGAAAAGAGGTTCCATGCGCCGTTGCTTTGGTCTGTGAATATGCGCCGTTGCTTTGGTCTGTGAATACAGAGTGCTCGTATACGTGGGCACATAACCTCTCCTCAGGATGAAGTTATGCGAGCTTGTTCGGTGAGACGAAGTTTGAAGCCGGAGGCTATGTATTTGATAGGGTCCCATCCGGAACGTAGTTCTCCGTCTTCCATGAGGTTACTCAGACATGGAGAGCTTCAATACTTCCACGACAGATCGTACAGGATGTGTCCAATAAGATTCAATTTCTAAGGCAAGTGGGATGGAATCCATGGTTGTACGGCGTCAACAAGGCGACGTGGCCGGTGTCTGTGAATGCTTCTAAGCAAATTTGGCACTCGGCACCCTTGCAAACGAAGCGAGATTGAGTGCAGGCATCCTCAAAGGCAAGCTCAGGATGTGACTCGAGCTGACGGCACAGGTCCTGTTGCTTGACGCCCAATGGTGGATTTGGATCGACAATCACAGTTGATTCAGCAGAATCGTCTTCGTCTGTGTGTACTTCTGTTCCGCGATTCAATATTACGACAAGTAGTATGGGGACCATAAAACCGAGCCATATGAGAAGTTCAGATACAGAGGCGTAATGGTGATGTATTCCAATAACTATTAGTATGGTGCCGCCTGCAATGAATAAGAGAGTCAATAACGCACAGGCGAGCCGTCCATTCGAGAGTCCTTGCGTTCGAAGTGAGGATGCCGGAACTTCGTCGTTGGGGGTCGGCATGGTCGGCTAAAACATGTGTTATTGCTTCGTTCATGGAGTGACATTCCTTTAATAGAGATTGAGTCTTGGCTGGCTGGCCGCCCAAAAAGCAGTTTTTGCTTTTTTCATTTGGAAGAGATTCACAGGATGTTGAGTCGTTGGAGCTAAAAGAAGATCTTCTAAAGCAACGATCTTGCTTTTTGCTTTTCGACGACACATCTTAGAGCTAAACGCAGAGCCACAAGGCTTTCAAAGACCAAACACATTGAGGTGAGGTATCACTTCATTAGAAATTGCTTAGCCACTAAGTACATTATTCTTGAGAAGGTTCACACTCGAGATAATGTTGCAGATTATTTGACTAAAGCTCTACCACAAGATAGCTTTTGACAATGTTATCACTTGATGGGGGTTACTTGATTCATGATCTTACACAGTCACTTGTATATTGTGTAGCATGCCCATCAGGTGGGCAGTATAGTTTGTATACTTATACTCAGGTATTCTTTATCATTCTTTATTTTTCTCCCATAGTTACTTTGGCCATATTGGCCTTTAGTGGATTGTTACCGTTCGTGTCCATGTGAAAGGCCAAATGGCCACCTGACACTTCTTTATATATGTTCTTTAATAAAATATATTGTGGTATAGTCAACCACAAACTGTAAGTTTGATAGCATTTGTAACACCTAAGAATTTTGTGTTCATGCTCCTTGTGTACTATGTTTTTTTGCATATTCTGCAGCCTCTATGTAAAGTACCATGCGGTACTTGGAGCTCGGTTCTCTATGCTAAGGGTATCATCGTGGAGCTCTCGAGAAGCAGAGTGCAATCTAGTGCATCGCCATTGAAATACTTCATGAAAGCCAAAGGAAACAAAGTGGGTAAGATGTTAACCTTAACTTTGAAAATTCCTTAAATGAATGCAGCAATGTTTGCAAAAGGTGCAAGAGTTGTTACTCCTATAGGTATCTGGCACAAATGAATTAGACATGCAAACTTGCATTGGCTGAAATTGATGCAGTCAAAGGAGATTGTCAGTGGACTACCAAATTTCAAGGTTGCAGAGATGCAAAAGGTATGTGCAGCATGTCAATTTGGTAAACAATCAAGAGAAACATTGCTACATGACAAGCATGTTAGTGAGAATGTCCTAGAAATAGTACATACAAATGTTGGGGGTCATTCAAAGACCACATCTATGGGTAGTTGAAAGTTTTATGGTACTTTCATTGATGAACAACCACAGAAAGTATGGTTATATTTCATGAAAGAGAAGAGTGAGGTGCTCATTCACTTTTGATATTTTAAGGCTATGGTGGAAAAGTAGATAGGAAAGTATATTCAGACATTAAGGTTGCATGGAGGAGGTGAATACATGTCAAATGAGTTCACCATTTTTTTTTAAAATCATTGAATTCGACATCACTTTTCATGCAGATACACACCACAATAGAATGGTATTGCAAAATGCAAAAATATACTATTGTAGAAATAGCAAGAGCCTTGATGGATGAGAAGAATGTGCCTCATTGTTATTCAGCACAAGCTATGCACACTCTTGTATACATCATGAAGAGAATTTTGACTATTTTTGTACATCATGTTAGACCTGAATAGAAGTTTACAAGTAAAAAGCCAAACTTATCACATATGAAAGCTTTTGGACTTCTACAAGTAAAAAGCCAAACTTATCACATATTAAAGATTTTGGACTTCTAGTATTATCTAGGATTGGTTGATTCAGAGGCTTGAGTACTTCAACCTCCCAAATGAGTGCTTTTCTTGTTGTAAGGTAGTCCACCTTGCCAAAGTGCACCCTAAGGGATCTTTGTGGAAAGTTGGATGCCAGTCTCAACAAACAACATAAAAACCTTCCCCGGAGGCATTGCAGCATCCCCCTCCCCCACAGACCTCATTGATGCATTCTATGCAGCGTGGATAGGTAGTTCGACAATAGAGACCCTCTGAAACGATAGTTCCTTCCCATCTTTCTCTCACCAACAATAGGAAGGATGGTGATAGTCGTTGGCTAATGTCATGACATAATCCCTAGGTAGGAACACCTTTTGGATGAGGTGGCTTGATTTGCCACATGGCATCAAATTGATGCATCTTTCATGTGTATGGGTAGAAGAAGTGAATGAGAGTCATGATTGATGAGACACATTTTGTAGAGTCGCTCGAACGTGGCTGGGGGGTGAACCTCAACATTAGCTTCTCTGTGTGTGTTTGCGCAAACCCTTCAACTAATCTGTGTGTTGTAGTCATGTTGCAAAAGGTTAAGGATATAAGACTGATATCAAAGCAACATCTTGGTGACCTGGAGAGCATGGAATTTGAACTCAGGTGGAGGATATGATAAGTGCTTGAACTATCTAAGGCGCCAAGCTTCTTTCATGACTTTAGAGCCAGCCTGAAATCATATGAAGTTGTCTGAGCTATCGTCATCGCCGCCCACACATGGATGAGAGAATGGCAAGAGGATCATCAAGACAATGAGTAGAGACCCAATTTGTGCATTTTGTTTTAGTAGAGATGCTCACACAAGAAGTATTGATTATGGAATAGAGATGCCAGAATTCCCTCTCTATGAAGGGGCTTATAATGGAGTCGCCACAATTCCCTCTCTATGAAGGGGCATATGATGGAGTCTTGAATTTCTCAAATTGGAACGAAACAAAGAGGAATGTTCGGGGTATGAGTTAAGGAAATTGAGAACTCCATTCCAAGAAATTCGAAGAAAAGAGGTTCCATGCGCCGTTGCTTTGGTCTGTAAATACAGAGTGCTCGTATACGTGGGCACATAACCTCTCCTTAGGATGAAGTTATGCGAGCTTGTTCGGTGAGACGAAGTTTGAAGCCATACTTCCACGACAAATCGGACAGGATGTGTCCAATAAGATCCAATTTCTAAGGCAAGTGGGATGGAATCCATGGTTGCACGGCGTCAACAAGGCGACGTGGCCGGTGTCTGTGAATGCTTCTAAGCAAATTTGGCACTCTGCACCCTTTTCAATGAAGCGAGATTGAGTGCAGGCATCCTCAAAGGCAAGATCAAAGGAGGATCCTGGCCTTGCCCTTGGAATACCATGAGTTAATCTCCCTCCTATGAGTCTTCTAATCATCTTCAAAATCACTTGATGCTTCACGTTCATGTGTACTCTTGCTTGAGAGTGATGGAAAGTCTTCTCCTCAGTCACATGGTAGCTTGAACTTCTTGCAATCATCTTCAAACCATGATTTGCTCTCATCAAACACAACATCTCGACTAACTATAAAAGCTTTCTTACTAGGTTTATATAGTATATAGCCTTGTGGTTAACTTCATAGCCTATAAAGATACATTTATCTACCTTAGGATCTAGTTTACCTGTGATTTGAGATGGTATGTGAGGACATTCAATGCATCCAAATATCTTGCAATGGTCCAAGATAGGTCTCCTTCAATTCTAAGCTTTAGAAGGGATCTAAAAAACCAAGGATTTTTTATGGCAATCTATTTATCAAATATGTGGCAATGGATAAAACCTCTCCCCATAAGGTCTTTTTCATTTAACATGGACCTTGTTGCTTTCACAATTGTCTTATTCCTCCTCTTTGCTACTCGATTCTATTCAAGTGTGTATCTAGTAGTAATCTTTATCTCTCTTGACTCTTCTATCTTGTAGGCAGGAGTCAAATTCATGGGAGAAATATTCTCATGCCCCATCAAATCTTAGTTTGTTTCAGGTTTTATTGTTTTGATTCTCCTAAAGAGCTAAATACTTCTTAAAACATGAGAAAAAATCATATTTGTGCTCCATAAAGTAAAGAATAGTCCATCTACTACAATCATCTATAAATGATACATAATATACCTTGAGCTTGACATTGATGGCTCTCCCTTATCTACAGCTTTTGCATCCTCCATAACTTTCCTCCATAATTTTGAATCCTTTAATTTCATGGAGTATGGTCCTAGAAGCACGAGTTTCTATGGAAGCATTCAATTAAAAAGTTCGAATAACTAACAAAGCAATATAAAAATTGCAAAAAACCATCTTAAAAAACTTCATAACCATCAGTAAAGCTTGATAACCATCAAGATAAGTACACGTCTCATTATTTCATGTCACAACAATGAGCCATAGCCAAGGTCACATAAATGTTTGAAGATTATTGTTTATTCAAAGTAGAATGATCAATTTCTTAGCACATTATGGTAGTAATGTGTGCCAACACACTTAAGTATAAGAGTAGATATTTCTTTACCATTATAAGAGTATTTCCCCTCAACTCATAGAATGGTCATGTATTCTATGTGTTGGATACACAGATTGAAATCTATTAGTAGAAATTCTACTTGTTTGTATTTTCATTCCCAAATTTCCAAGATATGGTATGCAAGGAGGTCATCAATTCTTGAAATGCATTGTTAAGACCTTCTAACCATTTTTCAAAATCCTAAGAGTGTTTGCAGATCGAGATATACTTCAAAAAATGTTGATACGTATCTTTTGAAGTAGGTTTCTTTTGGATCTCCAATCACCTTAATAAAGCACCTCATTGTATACTCTAGCCATTGTAGAGACTCACATGGTAATCTTAAATGTTTACAGTCATTGATCATGACAAGTAGTGTAATGTATTCAATATTTTGGCTACTGAGGGTGAGTTAAATGGCTTTGAAAATATAAATTGGGCACGTATAATATCCAACATATTGGTAGATTGAAAAGATGCAAAAGTTTTCTCATAGGAAAAAAGACATCGAGTAGCTCTTCTTCTCATGTTTGAATAGCATTAGAGTTTGGATTACTGTAAAAAAGAATCCTCAGTTAACCTGAAAGACCTCCTACCAACAAGCTCTTCTTGGAGAGGTGCTTTTCAACTATTTTTCTAGACAAGAATAAGCACCACATCTAGAAATTCCACCTCCTTAGTTTTCAATCCATGGAATAGATAGGGTGATGTGAAGATCGTGAAAGAGTGATGTGAGTGTTGGTTAAGGTGAGAAGAACGTGAGTGCACATACACATACACACATACGCACGGTAGAGACAAGAGAGACACAATGGAAGGTGAAGAATGCACTCTATTACTCAAGAATACCTCTTGCAAGCCTACTTACACTAGTTACTCTCAATAAGCTACAAGCTCTAACAAACTAACCTAAAAAATGAGCTCTCTAGCTCTTTTTATAGTTTATAGACTAGTTTTGGCTCATTTCAAACCTAGTATCCAGCATTGTTAAAAATTAGTTCTAGAGGTCTTTTGAAGGTCCAAATGAAGTCTAAAAATTATTCAAATCGGTATGAACATTCTACCTAAGCTCCTCAAGCTTGAGGACTCCTTAGCTGCAGAAAGTGGAGTTGGTTCATGTTTTTTTGAGAGATCAAACTGTCACATCATAGTGCAAGAATGTTCAAGTGATGTTTGGGGTCCTGTAAAGACCACATCTATGGGTAGTTGTAGGTTTTATGTTACTTTCATTGATGACCATACATGGAAAGTATGGGTATAATTCATGAAAGAGAAGAGTGAGGTGTTCACTCACCTCCAGAATTTTAAAGATATTGTGGAAAAGAAGAAAGGGAATTATATTCAAACATTAAGAGCTAATGGAGGATGTGAATATATATCAAATGAGTTCATCAACTTTCTAAAAAGTCATGGAATTCGATGTCAATTTTCATGCAGGTACACACCACAACATAATGGTGTTGCCGAATGCAAAAATAGACATATTACAAAAATAGCAAGAGCCTTGATGGTTGAGAAGAATATGGCTGATTGCTATTGGTTAGAAGTTGCACACACTGTTATATACATCGTGAACATAACTCTGATTGCTATTGTACATCAAAGTACACTAAAAAGCCAAACTTATCACATATGAAAGTTTTTTATTGTATTGCATATGTACATGTTCCAGATGAGTTCAAGACGAAGCTTGATCCAAAAGAAGAATATGTATCTTCATTGGATACTCCCTTGAGAAAAAGGGATATAAATGTTACAACCCACTCACATGATAGGTGAAGGTAAGCAAAGATGTGGTGTTTGATGAAATTCAAGCTTCTATGCAAATGCCAAAGATGGACTTAATCTTGAACCAAATGACAGAGAAAATGTTGAAAAATCAAGTGCAGAATCTCAAGTCTTGAGTGGACTAGATGCATCACCAAGCAATAGTTCCAACTCAAATCCATGGAGTGGAAGATTGCATGGAAATTTTAGTCTAGTGAATTCATCAAATACATCCAAGAAAGGTAAAGAAAAGCTTTTTGTTGGTAGTAAAACATCTACATGTTTTGAAGACATTGATGGAGATTCAAGCAATTGAGAAAAGAGCCTTGATGAGGAACTTGGCATGCCCTCTATGAAGACTTCGAGAGTAAGAAAGGTACATGCAGATGATACAAGAAGAAGTGACCCAGGACCAAGAAGATATGGGAGGATGCAGAATTCAATGCAGTGATTGACATATGACAGTTACATGGCTCATCACTGTGCCTACATGACAAAGGTAATACAAGATGTTGAACCCTCTTATTTTGAGCATGCAATTGGAAATGCACATTGGACAAAAGTTATGGATGAGGAGATGGTTCCACTTTATGGAAATGATACATGGAATTTGGTTCCATTGCTGCAAGGCAAGAAACCCATAGGTTGCAAGTGGGTTTACAAGGTAAAGCACAATGTTGATGGTAGCACAAGCAGGTACAAAGCACGATTGGTAGAAAAAGGATATCCACAGACATATGACATTGATTATAAGGAAACATTTAGCCCTGTAGCAAAAATATCTACTATCAGAACACTTTTATTGCATTGGCTACAGCCAAAGGATGGACTTCACATCAAATGGATGTGAAGAAGGCTTTCCTACATGGTGAGTTACAGGAAGAAGTATACATGGACCAACCACAAGGATATGAAGATTCAAAGCACCCATAATATGTTTGTAGGTTGGGAAAGGCTTTGTATGGACTTAAGCAAGCCCCTCATGCTTGGCATGCAAGGATTTCTGACTACTTAACCAGCATTGGATTTTCTATGTGTGATGCAGATCATTCATTATATGCAAGGAAGGGTGATGATGGCATCACAATTGTGGTTATTTATATTGATGACTTGATTATAGGTGGTGATAATGAAGAAAGCATTAAAGAGTTAAAGTAGCTCCTTATGCAAGGATTTGATATGAAAGGTCTAGGTGTGCTACGCTATTTCTTCGGCATTGAGTTAATACATAAAGAAACATGTATATGAATGTCACAAAGGCAATATGCCTTGAGTATGCTGCAAAAGTATGGTATGCCTGATTGTAAGCCAGTTTATATGCCATTAGATCAAAATTTGAAGTTGGATATTGCATCAAGTGAAGCATTGGAAAATGCTACTATGTACAAGAAAATTGCAGGAAGTTTTTCATGCTAGAACAAAGCATATCGAGGTACATTATCATTTCATCAGGAAAATGTATTAGTAGGTGATATTGACCTTGTTTATGTGAGGACAGATGAGTAGGTTGATGATATTTTCACTAAAACACTTGTGTTTTGGAAGATACAGGACATGATGTTGAGTTTGAGGGGGAGTGTTGAGATATCAAGCTCAACATGTGATGATCACCTTTTCATTTCTCTAACATGTATAATGGTCACATCAATATATGTCTAGGATACTTCATTGAGCTTTACTAGATTTATCTATCAAGACTGATGGCACATTTGTTTCTTGCCAGCTCACTCATTTGCTTACATTAGGATTTTCCTTATGTACCATTCTTTATATATTGTACATGTTGTATTGTTGTTTTAGGTCATTCTTGTACATTCCTTTTATGTAATAGAAGAAGAAGAAGATCATTCTTCCTTGCCTCAATTTGTGTGTGTGCTCCTCTTTGATTGTGAGTGTGTGTGTGTGTGTGTGAGCTCTCTTACATATCTCCTTCCTTGTGACATGTGGGAGCAAAGATCTCATCAAAATCAATGCCTCTTTCTTGAGCATAGCCTTTTGCAACAAACCTATCCTTCTACCTGTCAATTGTTCCATCATGCTTATGCTTCAGCTTCTATATACCCACTTAGTGCCAATGGCCTTCTTGCCAGAAGGCAAATCACATAAAGTCCAGGTACCATTCTTCATAATGGCATCATATTTTGATTGCATAACATCCATCCAATTTTATAAACTTCGTGCTTAAATAGGCTTATTCTCATCAAAAAGTCTAGAGGCACCCATAGCATAGCAATCTGATACAAAAGAAGCACTATGAGAGCTTGAACGAGTACGATATAATAGAGGTGCATCTAATTTGCTATCTTGCAAATTCTTCACTAGTAATTTCAGCATAATTTTTGCCTCCTCTAGATCAGTCCTCTCATCAATAAGTGGATCATGTAAATCTACATCAGAAATGGAATGATCTGTGTCATCACATGAAACCTCTAAAGGCTAATAAATTGCCTCATTTGGACCAGCACTAGACTGTCCACTTGTAAAAAGAGGCCACAAATTTGGAGCTAACTGATGTCTCCTTAGTACATTGGTGTAGCCCAAGTGTGAGCTCCACCTCCGTTACTTGTCAATCCATGAAGACATAAGGAGGGTATGAAGATTGTGAGCAATTGTGGTGAGCAAATGTGAGTGACAAGCACATACATGCACACACACACACAAGGCAAGATAACAAAGGTAGGAACAATGGAAGCTTGATTCCCGATAATTCGATTACACTCCTCAAGAAGCTCTTACTCTCACTTGCTAACTCAAAAAGCTAACCTCCAAAAGCTAACCTCAATTGAGTCACCTCAAAAATGAGTTCTCTAGTTATTTTTATAGTCTTTTGACTAGTTTTGGCCCTATTGATACCTAGTGTCTGGCCTAGTTAAAAATTAGGTTCCATGCCTTATTTGAGGACTCAAACGGAATCAAAAAGTTATGAAAAATGATACATAGGTGCTTCTAATACCCCTCAAGCTTGAGGACTCCTCAGCTTGAACAAAATGGAGTTGCAAAAATATGAAATGATATTTACAATGGTTCTTAGTGATCAAAATCACTATTTTTTATAAGGTTTCTTCTAAAAATTTGACATAACCTTCTTGGAGCTCCCTACATGCTCCCTCTTCTTGTGTGGCCACTTCTTTGACACATTTCCATGCCTTGTGCTTGGCCTTGAGTGCCAAACCCCCCCCCTCGAATCTGTCATCCCTAACAGACCCTTGTTGGAGTGGGTGTTCCATGTAGTAGTTTGAGAGGTAGTGTCCATCACGTCTCAACAAGAGCGGTTTGTCTTCCAAATGTAGAAAGGTTGGTTGTCGTTTCCTTCAGTTTTTTGCTACTAGCCTTTGCAAGTTTTAGTCCCTTTGTATGTACTTCTTCCTTGGATTCGAGCATAATGGTGTATTTGTGAGCTTCCAAAATTTCCGAGTTGCTCAAAAGAGGTTATCAATGTTGATGTTGAGTAGCTTTCAGTTGTGAATTGCTTCACAGGTATTGATGGTGTAACCTTGATGTCTTTTGAATCTTTCAAACATTGGTTTCACAACGATCATGCCAAGTACTCGTAACCCCATAATGAATGATGGGTGAGTGTGTTAGTGCATGAGTTGAAGAAAATATGTGCCTTGTGCATGGCCTTGTAATGTGGCCCTATGCATGCTTACTTGGGGAATGCATTGTAAGAATTATGGTGCGAGAAATTGGGTCTTGAGCTAAGTGCTCAAGGGTAATGCTCACGAAGAGGTTTCCTAATCTACCATTGTTAAAGTGTTTCCAACAGGGATTCTTAGCATGGTGAATGGTAGGTCGATGTTCATCTCTTTGTGTTGTACTCCCATCATGGTGATTGACCATTGGATTGTCGTTCGTTATTGATGGATGTCCTTGTTGATGGTTCACTGATGAGGTTCTTCAAGCGCATGGTCCTATCCCTGCTCCTTTTTTTTCTTCTTTCTTTTTTTCCTTTTTTCTTTGTTCCTCTTTTTTTTCGAATAGCTTCACAAAAAAAGAAGAAAGAGGTTAGTATCAATAAAATAGTTTACATATGTCAAATGTGTCTCATGTGCTTGGGATTCTCAATTGCATCTATGCACAGCCTTGTAATGTGGCCCTATATTAATGCATACTATGGAAATGCATGACCTAAATGGTGCAAAAGATGGGGTTATGCCAAAGGCAGATGGTTTTTGCACGTCAAGGCTTCTGATGTTACTTGCACACTTTGATGCGATCTTTGTTTGAAGGTATTCCTTGGATCACGAAATGATGAAATCAATTGATGGTTGAATGATGACTAATCATTCCTCCTTCTACGGATCCATTTTATAACAACGTTCGGCTGCATAAAGATCACTTTTGGCCTCTTCATCTTTGGATGGTTTCTAAAATTTTATATCCCTCATTGTCGGCTCTTTGGTTCTATGGGGACTCCTCATGCTTTTGCCTTCCAAACACAAACATTGTTGAGTGTTTTCTTACTATTATTGAAGAAGTGAATTGATCTTATTTTGATCTCTATGCTTTGTTCTCACTCTTGCTTCACCTTGGCTTCTTTGTTGAGACTTTTATCATGATTGAGACCCTAGGGTTTTGTGTATGTAAGAGTTCCTTGGGTATCCACATGCAATCGCCCTTGTTGAGCTGCAACTAATTCTTTCGGCACCTGAATTTGTATGTTATTGTGGTCAACCTTCCTCGACTGCATTATTACCCAAATTTGGAGTACTCTTTGAGATAGAGATCTTCGTTGTTCTACTACTTGTTTTCTTGGCTTTCTCTATTGCTTATTCAGTAATGAGTTCGGCTCCAATGGTGTGATGGATTGCTCTCCCTTTCGTATCCAGATCTACTTCATGTCCAGAACTACTTTCTTCTTGAATTATATTTGTCGATTTGATATAGTTGTTGTCTTGTACTATTTCGCTTACCTTTGCGATTGGACTATTATGGTTGCATTAGTCTTTGAAAAAGAAGAGAATTCCACTCACCTTTGAGCCTATTCTTCCATTATTGACTCCTCCATCATAGAGCTTTTGACACATATGACATCTTCTTCTCTATTATTAGCCTTAGAAGAACTAAGAATTTGTGATCATGCAATTCTCTAATTCTACTATAATGTATTGTTCATGTACCCAAACTTGAAGAAGTTGACTTCGGAGTGATTGTTAGTGCTAGCCTTTGCAAGTTTTGGTGCCTTTGTATATACTTCTTCCTTGGATTCCAGTTTGATGGTCTATTTGTGTGCTTTCAAAAATTTCTAGGTGCTCAAAAGAGGTTGTCAATGTTGATCTTGAGCAGCTGGCAGTTGTGAATTGCTTCATAGCTTTTGATGTTGTAACCTTGATGTCCTTTGGAGCTTCCAAACATGGATTTCACAATTATTTGTGCCAAGTATTCCTAACCCATAATGATTGATGGGAAAGTGTGTTAGTGCATGGGTTGAAGAAAATATATGCCTAATCCATGGCCTTGCAATGTGGCCCAATGCATGCGTACTTGGGAAATGCATTCAAAGAAGTATGGTGAAAGAAATTGGCTCTTGAGCTAAGTGCTCAAGGGTATGTTGATCAAGAGGTTTCCTAATCTATCATGGCTATATTTTTGCCCAAGTAGGCAATTCTTACCATGATGAAAGGTCCGTCAACGTTCATATCTTCTTGTTGTACTCCCATCATGGTGGTTGACCATTGGCTTGTCTTTCATTGTTGATGAATGTCCTTGTTGATGGTTCATTGATGAGATTCTTCAAGTGCATGGTCCTGTCTCTTCTCTTTTTCTTTTCTCTCTTTTTTTGGGAACAATGTCACAAAACAAGAATAAAGAGGTTAGTAACAATAAAATAGTTTGCATATGTTAGATGTGTCTCATGTGCCTGGGATTCTCAATTGTGTCTATGCATGTCCTTGTAATGTGGCCCTATATTAATGCATACTCTAGAAATGCATGACCTGAATGGTGCAAAAGACAAGGTTATGCCAAGGGCACATGGTTGTCGCTCGTCGAGGTTTCCTATGCTACTTGTAGATGTTGATGCAATCTTGATTTTGAGGTATACATTGGATCTCGAAATGACAATTGATCATTCCTCCTAATGGGGATCCATTTGAGAACAATGTTTAGCTACGTATATATCACTTTTGGACTCTTCATCTTTGGATGGTTTCTTAAATAGTGTATCCATCATGGTTGGTCCTTTGGTTCTCTGGGGGCTAGTGGTGCTTTTAGCTTCCAAACCTATACCTTGTTGATTCTCGTTGTACGATTGTTGAAGAGGTGAGTTGATCTTCATTTGATCTCGGTGCTTGATTCTGACCCTTTCCTCTTCTTGGCTTCTTTGTTGAGATATTTCTCGTCAGGGAGAGCATTGTATTGTGACTGCATTCTTCTTTGAAAAAGAGGAGAGGTTTGCTCACCTTTGAGACTGTTCTTTCATGTTTGAGTCATTCTGGATCATAAAGCTTTTAACAGATACAGCATCTTCTTCTCTAAGATTAGGCTTACAAGAACTAAGAGAATGTGTGACACTTGGATTTGTGAGCATGCAATTCTCTAATTCTAATGTCATGCATTGTTTGTGTACCCAAACTTGAAAAAGTTGACTTCTTATCTTTAAGTTGACTGCATGGTCATAGATCGAGTCTTGACCCAAGACAAGTGGTTTCATAAGGTCCTCATCTTCACACACTAGCATTTTGACTATCATTAGGACATATTGAAGGTAGATGGGAAGCTCCACCTCACCCCAACAAGGGGTTTCCACACCTCCCAACCCTATGAGATAGGCTTCCATGGGATTGATGTCCAATTGCAGGGCTTGGCAGTATGAAAGTCTAACTGCACTAGTTGTTGCACCTGAATCAATCATTGCTCTCATTGTCCTTACACTCTTTCCTTGTCCTACCTCTATGGTCACAAAGGGACATCAGTCGATTATCCGAGAAGCAATTGCACTCGATGTTTGGCACATGGCCATGTGATATCGTGGGGCTTCATGATTGACATCTAGGCCTAATTGTCTTAACTTATTTTGTATAATGCACTCTCTAGCCTCTGCATGTGCTTCTTCTCTAACCCTCAACTCTTCTTCTTTTCCCTTCTTAGCAGTGTTGAGTCTCATTAGCATATTCTCTATAAGAGGTTCTTGATATAGCTTGACTCAACATCCACCTACATAGTTTGGCAAGATGTCACCTTCTAGAGTGGCCAATTGAACCGCACTCCTAATGGAAATTCTATTAATGATCATGGGTCCATATCCTCGTTTCTCCAATTTTCAAGCATGTTTTTTTAGTGTATAAACCAACACTAGGTCTCCCTCTTTCAATCCTTTATCCATGATGTGTGCAACAAAGTATGCCTTTTGTCTTTTCTTTGCAGCATAGATGCCTACTGTCACTCATAGCCTGGTCTCACCTAAGCATTCTAGAACAAATATCCTAGAGGACAACTCATCTCCATTCCACTCATGTTCTTGTGCTACTTTTAAAGTCGGGATCAAGAAATCTAATGGTAACACAATGTCATTTCGTAGGAAACTCGATAAGCCTAAATAGCATGATGAAGTTGTTTATCCCAATCAAAGTGTTTATTATTTACTAGTTTGTCAATACATTACATAGGAACTTATTTGTGCTCTCGGCTTGTCCGTTAGCTTGTGGATGATGGGGGCAAACTTCCTATGTATCATCAAGAATTCATGGAGAAGGTTTCCAATGACTTCATTCAAGAATTATGTGCCTCTATCACTTACTAACTCTATTGGTAACTCGTGTCTGGTGAACATGTTCTCAAATAAGAACTTATCCATCGTTTGAGAATGGTTCTTTGTCATCACTTTGACTTCTACCCACTTTCTAAGGTAATCGATGGCTACAATAATGTATTCCACATGGGAGTTTCTAGCTAGGGGGTTAATAGGACCTAGAAAGTCTATACTCCACTTTGAGAATATATATAGGCCCTCCCATCATTGGCCTCAAAGGCATCTTGTCTTTTCTTATTGGATATTGTGCACATTGGAATGTGTCACATTTCTTCACATAGGTATGTGAATCCATATGAAGAGTTGGCCACAAAAGTCCTGAGAATAGAATGGTTTTAATTACTCTATTAACCCCCAAGTGTCCCCCTCCAACACCGCTATGTGTAGTTTCTAAGACTTTCAAATAGTCTAATTCATGAATGCACAGTCTTAAGTAACCATCTTTACGTCTTTGGTATAGGTTGTCTCCTACTAAGGTGTAGTCTTGAGCCTCTTGCTCCATGTGTTGTTTTCTTGCTAGACTAGCCTCCTTGTGTAGTGGTCCCGATTTCATAAATTCTACCAATGGAGCACTCCATTTTGGAATTAAAGACACATGATAAAGAGTAGCATGATCCACTAGGGGTCTCTCTTGGCACACTAGACAATTCTTAATCCACTCATGTACTTCTTCATCCATACTAGGCCAATACACTCCTAAACATTTTAGATTCTATAGTGTTCATTGTTTAGAATAGTAATTTTCTAACAATCCCTCATGAGCTTGTTGCAACCAACTGCTATGTTCATCCTCCTCGACACAAAAAGCTAGTACATCCTCTGTATCTTGTTTGTACATACTTCTTGCCAATATCTTATATCTTTGTGATTTTACAATTTCATCTTTGTCATTTTCACATGCTTATTTGCGAGTCCAAAGGTTAGGACACGTACCAACTTATTTGTCCATTTAGGAAAGACTTCTAAATTCAATAGATAAGCATCAGACAGTTCATCAGACACTCCTTGTGGTGACTCTCTTAAAGTGATGCGAAAAAGGTGATCCACCCTGAGGTGGGTCCTACCTTTCCTAACAACAACTTCAAAGTCGTATTCCATTAGTAAGAGGAACCATCTTACTAGGCATCCTGTATTGCAAGGTTTATTGACCAAATATAATAAAGCTTGATGATCAGTGAAAAACTTGAACTTTTTGGCCAATAGATAGTGTCTAAACTTCTTCATAGCATATAACATGCCTAAGCCTTGTCTTTTGGTTGTCGTATAATTTCGTTCAGTTGCATTTAGTTGCTTGTTAGCATGTGCTATAGGTAAATCTAGATTTCCTTCACCTTTGGGTTGTGTTAGCACACATCCTATTGCATGATTAGATGCATCTACATGGATAGGGAATGGTTTATTCCAATCTCGAGTGGTCAATATTGGTGTTGTACACAAACATCTCTTCAACTCATTGAAGGAATTTTTGCATTCATCGTTCCACTCAAAATTTGTGAACAAATTATAAAGAGGTTTAGCTATGACTGCATACATGTGGATAAACCTTCAGTAATATCCGCAATGTCCCATAAAGACTTGTACCTCTTTAACAGTTTTTGGCCTCTGCAACTATGCTATGGCTCTTACTTTGTCCTTGTCTATTGATATTCCATTCTTAGAAACAATATGGCCTAAGATTTTACCTTGATGTACCATAAACACACACTTTTTTGAGTTCAGACAAACTCGATATTCTCTACACTTGTTGAAGATATGTCTGAGCTCAGGGATGTGGTGTCTTCTCTTTTGGGAATGAGCACATAAATCTTCAGTGAGGTTAGCAGTGAGACGATTCAAGCAATATGTGGATAGATGTCCTACAAAAGAGAGACCCACCCAAAATAAAATGGTCTCATTATTCTTGGAAGAATTGGTGAATGGGTCATTGAGATCCTTAGTATATGTGAAGAGATTCCAAAGTTTACAAGAATGCATGAAGGAGTGTATTGATCTAGAAGAAAATCTGGCGAAAGACTTAAAAATACCTCAAGGAAGTGTTAAGAGTGAGGATAGTGCTAGCAGTACTTCCAACCCCAGGAACAATGTAGAAGAGATAGTCGATTTAGTGGCTAAGAAGCTGAATGTTCAAGGACACAGGAATTACTCTAACAACCCTATGAGAGTGCCTATGCTCAGGAGATGTGTTCACTGTGGAGGAGATCATCCTTCTCACTTGTGCAATAAGGGAATAGTCCCACCACCTCCTTATGCCTATAATAGACCACCCACCCAAGGCCCAACTCATTATTGTAGCATAGAGCAAAGGTACACAAATCACAATACGGAGAATTGTCCTTACAATCGACAGCCAAGACCTACACAACCACCATTTAGGCCTTATGGATACCCCTGAGAGATCAAGGAGGAGAAGCCTATAGATACCCTCCTTTCTCGCAGCAAGCACTTGCACCAAGGCCGTATGCATATCAAGGATACAATCAACCTCAACCAGTGTTAGGACAACAACCACCTCACCCACAAAATGTTGTCTCAGTGAAAATTGCTCAAATTGAAGAGAATCTTGAAAGAGCAATAGTACCAACCACCCCATTGACTAGTACTAAGACTTATGATTGATCTTATGACCTTAGTCAGGGAAGTTATTCCACCTATGAAAATACTATGGCTGAGTATGGACAATCCTATGAGCCATATACATATGGATCTGATGGTTATGATAGCTCCTACGGATATGATCAAGTGTCTGTGTCATTAATGTACACTGCTCCTAGAGCTCCAATACCACCACGACCAATGGATAGGCCACGAGCTCCTAGAGGACCATGTTATAGATGCGGAGGTGATCAATTTATTAGAGAGTGTACACTGCCTAACCCGCCACCACCTCAGAGAGTTTGGGAGGGTTACTGCAGTGATTGTGGTAGAGAACATCTTTTTAGAGATTTCCCTAAGAACCCAAATAAAATCAATCCCACTGCACAAGTAAACGTTATAGAAGTGGTAGAGTCATCAGGGAGTGATAAGGAATACATTGTGCCATTGAAAGTAATAACTAGGGCAAAAGCAAGAGAGACCCCGGATAAATCCAAAGAAGATGATAATCAAGACAAAGAGTTGAACACCCCAGCACCACAAGTAGTTGTAAACTCCTAAGAGTCTAAGAAAAGTGCCAAGTCTAAACGAACCCAAAGATGAAAGAATCATAGAGAAAGATAAAACAAAAGAGATCGCAACAAAAGTTAGAGAGTGAGAACAACAAGTAGGGCCAAGATGAGGAACAAGAGCCTAAAGGAAAAGCTAATGAGGAAACAGAGAAACATCAAAGACAAGAGGTAGGATCAGTTTTAGCAGATCCAATGCCAAAAGATTTAGCCATGTGGATTAAAGCATATCAAGCACGAATAAAGGCAGGTCCACCCATCAAGCAACATGAAAGAGAATACCCAAGAGGCAACTTAGAGAAAGAGAGATTGGAAATATGCAAGAAGTTAATTGAAGTGGCTCTACAAACCCTAGAAAAACCTATTCAACCACTACCCAGCACAAGGATTCCCAAAAAAGAATTTCAGGAAGGTGTAGCACCTAGTCACCCTAGGGAAGGAAAGAAAAATAAGAACTATGAAGAAAAATGCCATGAAAGTAAAGAAGAAGGATTTGTAATCCCTGAAGTAGATGTAGAATGGCCAAGAGACTTATTGGCAAGAGTCCAAGAAGATAGATGGAAGAAAGCAGAAGGAATTAAACCACCTTTTGAGGAGTTAGAAGTAGTAGGCGAGCTTGAATTGTCAATTCCTAAGTTAAACCTAGAAAGATCATCTCAACTTGATGACCACAAGGATGATGAAGATAGTATGAATGTATTACCAAACTATATGGGGGAGTGTGAACATAACTCTGAATTATATCGTGTTTCCTCAGTGAGGACAAAAGAGCAGAACCCATCAATCCAAACCTCTAACATAATACAACACCTTACAGAACTAAAAATACCATGTACTCTGACTCTGGAAGAACTCTTGAAAGTGAAGCCTCAATTGAGAGAGAAAATCATCAGCCAAGTAGAGACAAAGTCAGACAAAAACGAGTTGCGAGATGAAGTAGCCACTGTTAAAATCCCAATTGACAAGGTTGGAGATTTCAGTGAGGGAGATGAAGGAAACACATGCCTCATGTATGCATAAATGAAGTTATAACTATGAATGAATGCATAAATGAGAAAGGATATGATGTAAATTTATACATGGTTGTTCTCCAAGAAGCAGAAGAAGGAGAAGTAATTGAAAAAGAATGGAATGAAGAATATGAGAGCACAAAAATGCCTCTATCCTTAATTCGTTCATTTTTTTCTTTTTGTTGTGGAGCTCGTCTTCTTCCATCCCGTGGTCTGATATTAGAATTGTTGACCCTCTTTTTTTCTTCCTCAACAGCCATCCATACCCTCCTCAATAGCCATCCATACCCTTACGCTGCACTCATCTATGGATCCTTACAATTAAGATCACGTCGTCTTCATGAGGCTCTGACTCGGGGCTCTAAATCATTCTCCATTTATTCCGCTCCGTTCCTAGTTTGGATATATCAATTACCATCACACACCCCGGTCAGCCTTCCTTCGTCCGACACTCCTGCTTTACTTCCGTCGCCTCACATTCAACCGTGGCAAGTTAGAGCCCGGCATAGCATAGTCTGTAACCCCTCCTCGTCCAACCTCCCTCAATCCCCTCACATCTCGCTTGACTCAGCCTCCGCTTCCACTCCTATCTCCAGTCCCAATGATCTTCCCTCCATTCATCTGCAGGCCTTCAGTCATAGCCTCCGCCCCCCTCTGGATAATTTGAACTCTCCTTTCCAAATCAATTCTCATCAAGCAGTCTCTTCCCAGTCGCTCCCTCAACCCGACCCAAATCTGGCATTGTAGTCAAAACGTTCACGACAAAAGTCAAATAGTGGCATTGGGGGACAAGCTAGAATATAAGAGAGGTGGACTGCGAAAGTGGATGAGTGAGGACCCTAGACCCTCTGCAATAGCGGGAATGGAAAGAGTACCCGAGCAAAAATGAGGAAATAGGCAAAGAGTTTCATAAACATCACGATTATTGGTAGGGTCATTCAAAAGAACATTGGCTAATCCCCAGAGACCCGCATTATGAAGGGTTTCTTCATAATAAAGGCTAATAAGTTCGACAGAGGGTAAGGACAAATGAATGCGAATCTGGAGATTCAAATGAGCAGGATGAAATATGCGGACGTAATCAGCTGAAGGGGAATTAGGTTGAGAATTCTCAGAATTGGAAGGAAGTGAATCGATGGAAGGAGAATTTTTTTGAGGGATGGAAGGTGGAGAATATAAAGCAATTGAATTTGATGGTACGGAATAAGTGGGGATATTCAGAATAGGCGAATCAAGGATACTGCTATCTCAATGATGAGCTGTTGGAAAAGGAGGAAGGGTGATGGACAACGTAGGGGGTTGGTGGTCAATAGGGATGGAAGCATCATGATGTTGGCTGTCAATGGGGGTAAAATCAGGTGCTGTGTACTCAAGTTGGGGATAATATGGTTGGGTTGTATGCAGTGCCAAAGGGGTGAGATCAGAAGGGTCCTCAGTGGCGATAGATTCATCCATGAAGAGAGCAAAATGTAGCGAACAATGAGTGCAAGGTCAGTATTCGAGGGGCGTAGATAGACTATTGGAACAATAATGGAGAGATCTTATTTGCATCCGGAGGGATGGTTTGGAGGTTGGAGGGGGAAAGAGGTGGAGAAAGAGGTGGAGATGGTGGTTACCGGACAGGGGCGAGCAACAGAGGTTGATAAGCCGAAATCGGGTGGATAAGGGGGGAAAGAAGGTGGTGTTGTATGGAATGGTGATTGGATGAGGGGGTGGGGGGGAGATGGAGGGGCATGGCCAGTGTGGAGTAGGCGGGGCCAAGGGTGGAGGCGCTTGCAGTGGTGGATGCAGGGGAAGATTTGAGTGGATGGAGGTGGAGGAGTTGCTGGAGAGGGAAGGTTTGGAGATGGCGGGTACTGAGGGAGAGGGAGGATTGGTCGGTGGGGTAGTGGCGGCGGAGTCAGGGAAAGAGGGTACGGCAGGGAAGGAGGGGGAGGTGGCCGTGGTGAGATTGGTGGGCGGGGCGGTTGCTGTAGGGAGAGGGAGGAGTTGCCGATGGGAGGTGTTGCGGTGGAGTGGGATGTAGAGGGTACGGCAGGGGATGAGGAGGATATGGAGATGGTGATGGAGAGATGGGGAGGCGGGGGTTGCGATAGGGAGAGGGATTGGTGCCTAGGGAGGAGCTGCGATGGAGTGGGGGGTAGAGGGTACAGCGGGGGATGAGGGGGAGATGGCAGTGGCGGTGGAGTTGGGGGGGGATGAGGTAATGGCGGGGGAGGAGGGGGAGGTTGGTGGCGGGTCAGGCGCTAAAGGGTGGGGGCAGTGGTAGAGGTGGGGGGGATGAGGGTACGGCGGGGAAGGAGGGGGAGGAGGGGAGGAGGCGGTGGTGAGGGTGGGATGAGGTTTTGGTGGGGGAGGAGGGGGAGGTGGCGGGGCGTATGTTGGTGGCGGGTCGGGCACTGTAGGGAGGGTTTAGTGGTAGAGGTGGGGGGTGAGGCGACGACGGGGGACGAGGGGGAGGAGGGGAGGAGGCGATGGTGAGGGTGGGATGAGGGTTTGGTGGGGGAGGAGGGGAGGAGGTGGTGGTGAGGGTGGGATGAGGGTTTGGTGGGGGAGGAGGGAGAGGTGGCGAGGGGTAGGTTGTTGGTGGGTCGGGCATTGTAGGGGGGGCAGTGGTAGAGGTGGGGGGGATGAGGGTACGGCAGGGGAGGAGGGGAGGAGGCGGTGGTGAGGGTGGGATGAGGGTTTGGTGGGGGAGGAGGGGGAGGTGGCGGGGAGGGGATGAGGGAACTGCGGGGGAGTAGGGGGAGGAGGAAAGGAGGCGATGGTGAGGGGGGGATGAGGGTTTGGTGGTGGAGGAGGGGGAGGTGGGGGAGGGGGGTAGGATGGTGGCGAGTCAGGCACTGTAGGGTGGGTTTAGTGGTAGAGGTGGGATGCGGGTTTCGTGGGGGAGGAGGGGGAGGAGGGGAGGAGGCAGTGGTGAGGGTGGGATGAGGGTTTGGTGGGGGAGGGAGGGGAGGAGGTGGTGTTGATGGTGGGATGAGGGTCTGGTGGGGGAGGAGGGGGAGGTGGTAGGGGGTAGGATGGTGGCGGGTCGGGCGCTGCAGGGTGGGTTAGTGGGAGAGGTGGGATGATGGTTTGGTGGGGGAGGAGGGGGAGGTGGCGAGGGGGATGAGGGTACCGTGAGGGAGGAGGGGGAGGAGGGGAGGAGGCAGTGGTGAGGGTGGGATGAGGGTTTGGTGGGGGAGGAGGGGGAGGTGGCGGGGGGTAGGATGGTGGCGGGTCGGGCGATGCAGGGTGGGTTAGTGGTAGAGGTGGGATGAGGGTTCGGTGGGGGAGGAGGGGGAGGTGGCAGGGGGTAGGATGATGGCGGGTCGGGCATTGCAGGGTGGGTTAGTGGTAGAGGTGGGATGAGAGTTTGGTGGGGGAGGAGAGGGAGGTGGCGGGGGGGATGAGGGTACTGCGCAGGAGGAGGGGGAGGAGGGGAGGAGGCGGTGGTGAGGGTGGGATGAGGGTTTGGTGGGGGGGAGGGGGAGGTGGCGGGGGGTAGGATGGTGGCGGGTCGGGCACTGCAGGGTGGGTTTAGTTGTAGAGGTGGGGGGGTGACTTTACCACGAGGGAGGAGGGGGAAAAGGTGGATGGGGGCGTTGAGGTGGAGAAATGGAGGTGGTGCATGAGGTGGGTTGGTGGAGATGGAGATGGTGGCACCAATGAGGGAGGGGGGACTGGTGGAGGTGGGGTGGCAAAGATGGAGGTGGTGAGGAGTATTGGATGTTGAACTGGTGGACAATAGAGTGGCACAGACAGATTATAAAGTTCGAGGAAGAGCTCCAAATTTCATGAGATAGTGTCTGACTGATGGGCTTCAATATATAGCCTCTTTAACTTAAATTAAAGTGAGGTGTACTGTGAATCACATGAAAGAGTGGTCTATGGGACAAAGCTTTATTTAAAGGAGGGGATAAAGAATGACCAAAAGAGTGGTGTTGCAAGGATGATCTTACTCACAAAAAAAACTCTTTAATTAAAAGGCAAAATCAAAAGTTCATTTAGGAAAAAAGAAGCCATAGAAAAAAATGACGCCAAAATTTATGCATGATCTTTTATCTATAAAGCAAAAAAGAAAACTAATTGAAATAAGAGAAAATGGAGATTATGTTTATTCAATTTTAGAACACAACTGATGGGAAGGAAAGAAAGGATAAGGCTAATGTTATGGAAAAGCAAATTGCCTATACAACCTGGAGAACCCAGGTGATCCCTTTTCTTCATTGGTGTTGATGATAGGCCTTGAGCCTTGAAATATTGACTTGCGGTAGGGCCTCTCCCCTGAGCATCTCTAAGTCCATAGCACCCCAATTCAACATCTTTTTAATGCGAAAAGGGCCTTCCTAGTATGGAATCCATTTCCCTTTGGCTTGAGTAGACATCTGCGGTCTGTGTAACAGAACTAACTCACCTGGCTTCAAAGTTTTAGGCCACAAGTTTTTGTCATGAGTTTCCTTTCTCTTGAATTGAATCTGCTCTAACTGATTGGAGGCTAGAATCTGGGATTCTTCCAATTTATGCAAAGTTGTGAGCCTATCTGTGACTTTTAAGCGCATTTTTATCTGAACCCCTTCAGTTCTAATTGAGCTTTGTATGAACTCAAATGGTTCTATGGGGGATTTCCCATAAACCAGTTGGAATAAAGAAAACCCTGTTGTTTCTTTATAGGCTAATCGGTATGCCCACAATGTGCCAAGATAAGCTTTACCCCAAGTGGCAGGTTGTAGCATACATTCCTTTCGCAGCATGGTAATCAAGACCTTATTTGTGGACTCTGCTTGGCCATTTTCCTTGGGATAGTAAGAGCATGAAGCCCTATGAATAATTTTATACTTGTGGAAGATTTCATGTAAAATCTTATTCACAAAGTGTGTTCCTTGGTTGGTGCAAATCTCTAGAGGACACCCAAACCTGCAGAAAATATGGCTAAATAAAAAATCAACCACTGTTTGTGTTGTGCAATCAGTTGAAGCAACTGCCTCAGCCCACTTTGTAGCATAGTCTGTTGCAATTAGTAAATAGTTATATCCATGTGGGAAAGAGGGAGGATATATAGGTCCTACAAAATATAATCCCCACTTCTCAAATGGTTGCCAATTTGTAGCTATTGTTAGGGGGTTATTTCTCTACTTGGTGGGTTTAGGGCCGCATCTTTGGTAGATGTCACATACCTTAGCCCTATCATTTGAGTCCCTGAAAAGGGTGGGCCACCATAATCCTGCATCTAGAATTTTGTAGCCCATGATATGACCTGGAAGGTGCCCACCACCTGGACCTTCATGTGCCCTTGTGAGGATATCCCATGTCTCCTCCTTTTCTATGCATTTCCTCAAACAACCATCTTTCCCATGCCTGTATAGTTTGCCTTGAATAATCGTAAATGGTCTACTGCTGATTAGTAGCCTCTTCTTTTGCACTGAGCTTGCCTTTTTTGGGTACATTCTAGTTGTAATAAAATACTTTATGTCCTCATACCAGCCTTGAGCTTGTACAGTAAACAAATTGGCATCTAGAAAATCATCATTTACCCCAATTGCTTGATCCCTTATGTTAATCTGGGATAAGTGGTCCGCCATGACGATTTCTTTACCTGGTCTATGGACTACAGAAAAATCAAATTCCTGGAACAGCAATAACCACCTCCATATTCCACTAGTTGCTTATGGTTTGTTGAGAAAGTATTTGAGTGGTTGGTGATCAGTTATAATAACAAATTTCACTCCCAATAAAAAATGATGAAATTTTTGGACAGCAAAAACCATGGCTAAGGCTTCCCTTTCTGTGGTGCTATAATTCCTTTCAGCCTTGGTCAAAATTCTTCTGGCATATTGAATTGGTCTGTCCACCTTAAATTCTTCATTGAGTTGGGTCAACAATGTCCCCACTGCATAGGCACTTGCATCTACATGTATATGAAAGATTTTTTACCACTCATGTGTGATCAAAATGGGAGCAGATACTAACCTTGACCTTAACATTTGATATGCTTTTTCCTCTTCTTCTTCGCATTTAAAAGGTACTTCCTTGCTTGTAAGCCTAGCCAATGGCCTGGCTATATCTGCATACATCTTAATAAATCTTTGGTGGTACCCCATATAACCTAAAAAACTTTGAATCTCTTTTGGAGATTTAGGTCTAGCTAACTTTAATATAGCTATAATTTTGTCTGGATTAGGTGCCATACCTTTGGAAGATGCCACATGTCCCAGAAGAGTACCTTCCGTCACCAAAAAATGGCATTTGTTTGGGTTCAGTTTCAGCTTTGTTTCTCTGCACCTCTTAAAAACTTGTTGTAATTGAATTAGATGCTTCCCTAAACAATCTAGTGGAGTCTCTGCAAGAGTACCTGAAAAGGATGAAAAGTCATCCATGAAGATTCTGAGAGACTCTAGTAGCAATGGTCCAAAAATGAGATTAACTGTTCGGTTGAAGGTAGCTGGAGCATTTCTCAATCCAAATGGCATCTTTAAATATACATAAGTTCCCCAAGGGGTAATGAATGCAGTCTTCTCTCGATCCCCTGGGTGGATGATATTTGATTATATCCACTGAATCCATCTATGAAGCTGTAAAGAGTATGCCCAACTACTTCTTCTATGACCTATTTAGCAAATGGCATTGGAAATCCATCTGGGATTGTGAACTTGTTCAATGTTCTAAAGTCCACACATATTCTGATCTTGTTAGTGTTTTTCTTTGGGACAATTACCATAGGAGATAGCCACTCGGAATGCTCTATAGGAATGATTATTCCTGCATCTTCCATTTTTTGAATTTCCAAATAAACAGCTTCAATATATTTAAGATTCAACCTATAACTCTTACCTCTCACTGGTTTTGCTCCTTCAATGAGAGGGATTCTGTGCTCTCCATAACTAGAGGGTACTCCTTCTAAATCTTTATGGTGCCAAGCAAAAACATCTTCGAATGACTTCATGAAAGATGTTACCTTTACAAGCACCTCCGGATGATTCCCTATCCATGTGGCTAGTAAAATGGGATGCGGCTGATCCTCATTGCCCAAATGAACTTCCTTCACTAGATACCTATTTACAATGCTATCTAGTCCCTCCTTAGTCGCATCCTTAGTTACATTGTCCCACATAGCTGCCGTATCATAAGCAGGATCATCATGGATGTCTAGTTGCAGTTCTTCCTCTTGAATCCATCCTGGAGGGATCTCATGAAGTGGTAATGAATCCTCCTCTATGTCCTTAGACTTACCTTTTAACTCTGAACCTTCTAGGTTGCAATCCACAGAATTAGCTTCCTCTAAATGGTTGTATAAAGGAGATTTCTTTCCCCTTCTGTGGTCTTTTACTAGCTCTCCCAACCCAGCTACTTGAATTTTTACCTCTTTTTCTTCATATGCTTCCTCTCTTCCTGAGTTTGGAAAAATCCCATAGCAGGTAGGTGTGTCTCCCACGTGAATCCAAGCCAATATGTTCTCTTCTTCATATAAATTGGCTTCTTCAAATAGATTTGCCTCTGGTTTGTCCAACAATTCATCTTCCATACAAATACCAATTGCCTGCATCATGCCGGTATTCCTCTGATTGTCTGGTCCTTCTTCAAAGATTATCTACTGCAAATCTTTTCCCTCTTGCTTTACCCACATTGTGTCCTTGCCCCAGTCATGCAGCACATTGGCATGCCTTAACCAAGGTCTCCCAATTAACAGGGGGAAACTTCCTTCTACCTGTGGCAGCCTTAAAACAACAAAATCCAAGTTAAAGATGGTACCTTGTATCGTGACTGCGACTCCGGGGACCACTCCCATAGGTCTTAATATGCTTTGGTCTGTTAGTGTTACAGTAAAATTTGCAGGTCTTGAAGGTTGTAGGCCAATCTTCTTCATGGTATGTTCAGGCATCAAGTTAATGCCAGAACCACCATCCACAATAACTCCTTGAAATTCATGACATTTGATATAGACTGTGAGCCGAGGGCTTTTGTAATCCGTGAGGGGTGCTTCCCTTACAATTTTACCTTTATGTGTGATAGCAACCTGGGCCACTAAACTTGTTGCGGAAGCCTCATCGATTATTTGCAAAAGTTCTTACCTGAATTTCCCATCCATCTTTATTAAATAAAAAATACTAACCTCCTTTTTCACGGACTTGAGTAGTCGTGAAGCTTCTGATTCCTTAAGATTATGATATCCTATTGACTTATTAAACTCCTCATGAGCCTTGTTGAATGCATGCTCAATGGCATCAGTGGTACATATGAGATCTCCTTTTTGCCTTGTGTCTGAAGTGCAAGAAGATATCCGGCAAATCTCGAGCCCCAGAAGGTGCTTAAACCTCTTGATCTTTGGGAGGTCCACATCGAAGGCTATAAATCTAGACCTTCATACCTTCCGCATGGTGCTTGTAGTGCAAATACAAAGAGGTTATTGGTGAGCTAGACTACAAATCTATTGTAATCCATCTCCACTAGTTGCATGCATAGTGGAAAGAAAAGAATAGGCCAAAACCAATGCAACAGGTCCCGAGTTATGATTAGTTTCTTGACCACTGGTAAAACTATATCATTACAACTTCCACAGGAGCTGACAGTGGTCAACTATAAAGAGGCTATCAGTTAATAAGGAACCAGATTGACTACAGGCACAGAACTAGAGACAAGAAGCCAAGCATGTCAAGGGATGACAGGGACAAGTCCAAAATCAGAAAAATGTATCTTCATTGGATACTCCCTTGAGCAAAAGGGTTATAAATGTCATAACCCACTCACATAATAGGCGAAGGATGTGGTGTTTGATGAAATGTCAAGCTTCTATGAATATGCCAAAGATGGAATTAATCTTGAATCAAATGACAAAGAAAAAGCTAAAAAATCAAGTTCAAAATCTCAAGTTTTGAGTGGACTAGATGTGTCACCAAGCAATAGTTCCAAATCAAATCCGTGGAGTGGAAGATTGTGTGGAAATTTGAGTCCAGCACATTCATCAAATACATCCGAGAAAGGTAAAGAAAATCTTTTTGCTGGTAGTAAAACATGTACATGTTTTGAAGACATTGATGGAGATTCAAGCAGTTCAAAAAAGAGTCTTGATGAGGAACTTGGATTGCCCTCTGTGAAGACTCCATGAGTAAGAAAAGTGTTGGTGCAGGACAATAAACAATTGATGATTTGAAAAAGGATTGAAGTCAAATAACAAATCAAAGGACAAATGCTGAAGCTTGAAGATTAGTGTATGGTCAAAAGATGAAGACTTGTATATACATGTATACTAATCTTGTAATTAGTGCATAAAAAACTTTATATCCTTGATGAGTCGGGATGTAAACATCTATATATACTTGATATAGATGTAGCATGAGTAGTGGAGATGATGTATGACAAGAATTAGAAGTCATTAGAAGACTTAGGGAGTAAGAAAAAGAAATCCATCCATCAGATGTACATTTTCTCATAATAGAAGAGAATATGAAAAATTGCACCTCGATCTTTTGCTCAATGCTTTTTCTATGTTTATCTTCTTGATCAATGCTTTTGTAGAAGTCTAAATCTACAGTTGACTGACATCTATACAAGTTTTGAGAGTTTGATTGTAATCAAGCTTAGACAATTTTAAGTAGGAACATTTACATGTGTAAATGTGAAGAAGTCAAGACAAGAACAGGCATAATCTTGGTGGTCAATGTTTTGATCAGATCTTCCTCCACAATGTAAAGCTTTGAGCAAATAAGCACTCATTCTTTAAGTTGAAAAGTAAGCTACTTCTGGCTAAAAGCATTTGAATAAACAAGGTCTAATTTGGGAGAACCATGCATTAGAAGTTGCAGGTGTCAAGGTCGACTACACATAAGAGCAGTTTCAGACATAGGTACATTGTTTGGAGAGATTAACTTGGAGAAGGTGTGCAACTTGAGGAGACATCTTGTATAAAGTTTCATTGAAAACTTTACACATTTGATCAATAAATTAGAGAATTAAGTGCAACAGACTTTTTTGAATAATTAGTTTCTTAACAGTTAGTGCAAAGTTTGATAATTTGGCGTTGGTCTTCCAAAATTGGTTGAGGTTTTGAGTTGTTCTTGATATAAAGGTGCTCTAGCATCAAGGATAACTTTTTATTTTGGAGATTAGCACTCTCCATCAGTGGTATCAGAGCAGGAGTTATCAGAATTAAAGAAAGGAGGACCTCGACTATTGCAGTTATACAGAAATCAACCTTTGAGGATTCAAAAGGTGAAATTTTTTAAGTGAAAGTTGTTGGTGCAAGTTGAAAGACTACACATTTGGCTAGAAGAATCATGAACAATTGAAGCTCCATGGAAACCATTGCTAAGGGAGTTTTATCCTTTTACATTTGTAAAAGATATTTATCTTGGAAGAATCTTTGTAACTCTCAACAAACTCGTGGAGTTTAGTAGTTGAGAAGTCACGACTTTATGTTAGAGAGAATAAGTCCTAGATTGGTGGATCACTTTTAGAGAGATCCAAAAGTTGAATTCAAATTCAAATTTGAATGTAATACTTATAAAAGGTGACTCGAAAGAGACACGTGTAGAAGTCTCAATTCCCGAGTACTCCATTGCCATTTTGTAAGAGTGTGAGGTCTACATTGTAGCCTACACTACTCTCCATCATCAGGCTATGATTATAAAGCCTATGATCTTGTACAAAATTGTTCATTAATACAATACATCTACATTATTCATCTATGATCTCTCTGTTATAGTCATTCATAACTGTCAACTTGTGCTGCTCATATCTCAGTCAATTCTCCACCATTTTCAATAACTATAGCTTGTTGGAATCATCTCCAAGTTATCTACATGTTGACAAATTTTGAAGGAAATATATTCAGCCAATTTGGAGAAAAGCGCATAAAATCACTCACTAGTTAAACTCTGCAGATGTCCTAAAAAATCGGGGGTAATGATTCAATTGTTAAACTGATTGCTCTGTGTATAGTGCATCATTTCAAGTGATTCCACTTGGAAACATTAGCTTGGTAAGCTAATTACATACCTCTAAAAGGAATTTTTCTAATTCCCACTGTACTGGTAGCACTGAGCATAACAAGCAGTACGTGTGTAATAAAAAATAGAAGGTTTTCATTGATCCTTCTATTTGGGAGTAGTCTGTTTGATTCAATCCTTTCTTACATCATTTCCAAAGTACATAAGCACTTGTATAGTGTCATTGGAAATCTAAGAGGGCCCACATATCATCTCTGAAGCTACAAGGGGCTGGTACTAAGCATGATTGGGCAGTACCTACTCATTTCTTGAAGTGTCCATTCCCAACTGTGGTATTAGAGAAAAGCTAAGGTAAAATGGGAGATGGTTTTCCTTCTTTCATTGATAAATTGGACAGGAACAACTATCAAGCATGGTCCTTGAGGATGAAGACATACTTACAAGGAAGGAGCCTCTATGGATACATCTCAGGAGATGAGGAGATGTCCATATTCAGAAGCAAAGGACAACCTACAAGAGAGGAGCATGAAAGACTCAACACATGGTGTGCCAAGGATGCATTAGCAACGTCCTACTTACTTAACTCAATCTCTGATTTTCTTCTTCCACATATTAGGAACTGTAATACATCCCAAGAGACTTGGGAAACATTGTCTTCTTATTTCTCTTCCAACACAAGGGCTAGGAAGAACCAATTGTGGATTGAGTTTACCACTCAAAGAAAGCAACCTAAGCAAGGGATCTTAGAGAAAGTGACCAAAGTCAAAGATGTAGCAGATCAATTGGCAAGCATAAGAGAAGAAATTGAAGGGGAGCAGATTGTAAGACAAGTAATCAATTGTATTAAAGGTGATGACAAATGGGAGAGCTTCACAACTGCCATGGACTTGTACATGGACATGGAGATTCCAAACCTTACCACACTCATGGGGCAACTATTTACCCATGAAGCGAAGCTCAACAAGAATGGAGATTCATCAAGAGGTAACAACTCTTCTGCCCTAGACACTGATAAAAGTAAGTCCAAAGAGAAAGGGAAGAACGAAAAGGTTGAAGATGAAGGAACTACCTTCCAAGCCAACTATGCAGGGAGAGGTAGAACCTCAAGAGGAAGGGGCAGAGGAGGTAAGCAAGGTAGGGGGAGACCTTATAACTCCTCACCATGCAATATTTGTGGATTATCAAATCACGCTATAGATGAGTGTTTCAGGAACTTCAAGAATCACAGAGGTAGAGGATATCAAAGAGGTGGATATACACAATCAAGAGGAAGATTCAATCACCATCAAGGATACAACAACAACTACGATAGAAACTACCAAGGAGGCTACGAGTCAAGGAAGGATTACAACAACTACACAAAGGAGAAAGAAGATTCTCTTCTGATTATGAACATGACTTCAAAACCAGGTATAAATGATGACCATCTCTTCGACATTGACTCAGGATGCTCAAACCATGTGGTAGGCAATGTAGCTCTTCTCTCTAACCTTAAGGAACCAAAGGGTAAGCATCAGTTACAAATAGGTGATGACACCAAGCACTCAGTGATTAAAGTAGGGAATGTTAAGACCTCTGATGGAAACAAGAATCTGTTGAGTAGGGTTCTATGTGTAGCCACAATTACCAAGAATTTGATGAGTGTTGGACAGATTGTGGAAAAGGGTGTGCAGGTTAGATTCAACCAATATGGAGCATTTGTGGAGGATCCCTAGCATGGGTTCAAGAGAATTGCCAAAGGAGAAAAGACAGGTAGATTATTCACTTTTGAACTTTAGGATACAAAGAGCATTGCACTTTATAGTTATAAAGGTCAAACATTATCACAGCTTGAAATTTGGCATAAGAGATTAGGGCATGTTGGTGAAAGAACCTTGAAACAAATATGTAGAGACCAATGTGTGCTTGGGATACCTAATGTATCCAAGCAACACATGATTTATAAATGTGGAGCTTATCAGTTTGGAAAATCTCACAGGTTACCCTTCTCAAGGAAAGGCTACATGCATGAGGACTACCTAGAGCTTGTCCATACAGATGTATGGGGACCAAGTAAGGATCCCTCAATCTCTGGATCAAGGTATTATGTATCTTTCACTGATGATTACAATAGGTGGACTGCAATGTACTTTATGAAGCACAAAGATGAAGTATTCAGTTGCTTTAAAAAATATCTTGCACTTGTTGAGAACCAAACAGGGAAAAACCTAAAAAAACTAAGGTCAGATGGAGGAGGTGAGTACTTCTCAAATGATTTTGATATATTCTTGCACGATAGAGGAATCAAGAGAGAGATCACAACAAGGTATACCCCTGAGCAAAATGGGGTGGCAAAGAGGAGAAATAGATTAATTGTTGAAACATCTAGGTCAATGCTAAATGAGAAAAATTTACCTAACTACTTGTGGGCAAAGAGTGTATCTAATGCCACTTATCTTGTAAACAGGTTGCCATCAAAATCTCTTGATGGGATGACCCCATATGAAGCATGGCATGGTAGAAGACGTTCACTTGATCATTGCAGGACCTTTGGATGTGTAGCTTATGTGCATATCCCTTCTCAGATAAGAAGTAAGCTAGACCCTAAGGCAGAGAAGTGCATCTTCATAGGGTATTATCTAAATCAGAAAGGATACAGGTCCTACAATCCTTCAAACAAGGGATTCATGGTCAGTAGAGATGTTGTCTTTGATGAAAATGACTCTTGGTTTGATAGTGAATGCAGGAAAGTAAAACTACCTTATGACTTGGAAGAGGAGTTTCCAAGCCTCACTAAGGAGGAGCCTACTCAGAATGGAGACATCAATTCAGATGATGAGGACATCATTAACTTAGAAGAGTTCAAGGCATGGAAGTCCAAAGGCAAAGTCAAGTTGAAGAAATTGGAGGATATATCGAAATCATCCAACCAAGCAATTAGAAGATCACAAAGGGAGAGCAAGAAGCCAATCAGATATGTGTATGACACTTCCCTAGTTACTAAGCACTCTGTCTATCTTGCAAAAAACTTATCAATTGAAGAACCAGCATCATATGAAGAGGCAAAGACCAAGACAGAATGGAAAGAAGCTATGGATGAGGAAATTGAAACACTCAAGGAGAGTGATACTTGGGAACTAGTACCAAAGAAGGAGTCTATGAAGGTAATTGGTTCTAAATGGATCTATAATATCAAAAGGAATTTTGATGGATCAATAAGCAGGTGCAAAGCTAGACTTGTGGCTAAGGGTTTTGCATAAACACAAGGGATTGATTATGAAGAAACCTTCTCACCTACGGCCAAAATGCCAACCATCAGGGTATTGGTAAGTGTGGTTGCATCAAAGAATTCGAACATGTATCAGTTGGATGTAAAAATGCATTTCTAAATGGCTGAATTTCAGAGGAGGTGTACATGTCTCAACCTCCTGGCTATGAGGACCCAAACAAGCTAACATATGTATGTAAATTGAACAAAGCTCTTTATGGATTGAAGCAAGCATCTAGGGCATGGAACCATAGGTTGACTACATACCTTCAGGATCAAGGTTTTATCATGAGTAAAGCAGATACTTCTCTGTTCATCAAGAGAAGTAATTCAGAGGTAATATACCTATGTGTATATGTTGATGATATCATACTCACAGGTAATGATGCTAAAGGCATAAAACAGATCAAGAACCAGATGATGAAGGAGTTCAAAATTAGTGACCTTGGATCACTAAAATATTTTCTTGGACTTGAGTTAGTCTATACTAACTCTGGAATTTACATTACTCAGAGAAAGTATATACAAGATATGTTGAAGAAGTTTCATTTGCAGGATGCCAACATTGCAACTACTCCAATGGAGGTAAACCTAAAATTAAGTGCTCATGAAGGTGATGTACTTGAGAGCATTGCAGGTTACCAAAGCATAGTGGGAAGCTTGAACTATGCTACATTGACAAGGATTGATATTGCTTATGGAGTAAGTGTTCTAAGTCAGTTTATGCACAAGCCTAGGTCACCTCACTTGGAGGCTGCAAAAAGGATTTTGAAGTATCTTAAGGGTACTCAACATCATGGATTGTATTTCCCTTATACATCAGACTTGGACATCAAGATATATTCAGATGCAGATTGGGCAGGATGCAAAGATGATAGGAGCAGTACCTCAAGATACCTATCCTTTGCAGGTGATAAGCCTATATCATGGTCTTCAAAGAAGCAACCTACTATTGTTTTATCTTCTACAGAGGCAGAGTATAGAGGATTGGTTCAATGCTACTCAAGAGGCCATATGGATCAGGTTGTTATACATAGATTTAGGTTTGCATACTACATCTCCAATGATTTTTGGAGATAATACAAGTTCACTACACCTTGAAGCAAATCCTGTTTATCATGCTAGGACCAAGCATATAGAGGTCCACTATCATTATGTGAGAGAGAAGTTGTTGAGCAAGGATATTCAGTTGGCATATGTATCAACTAATATGCAATGTGCAGACTTGTTGATTAAAGCATTAGATGGTACAAAACTTTGCAGGTTTAAGTCAATGATTGGATTGCAGGATATTCATGAAGATTGAAGATGAAGACCAAGCCAAAATGTTTGGCTTGAGGGGGAGCTGTTGGTGCAAGTTGCAAGCCTACACATTTGGCTAGAAGAATCATGAACAATTGAAGCTCCATGGAAACCATTGCTGGGGGAGTTTTATCCTTTTACATTTGTAAAAGATATTTATCTTGGAAGAATCTTTGTAACTCTCAACAAACTTGTGGAGTTTAGTAGTTGAGAAGTCACGAATTTATGTTAGAGAGAATAACTCCTAGATTGGTGGATCACTTTTAGAGAGAGCCAAAAGTTGAATTCAAATTCAAATTTGAATGTAACACTTATAAAAGGTGACTTGAAAAAGTCACATGTAGAAGTCTCAATTCTCGAGTACTCCATTTCCATTTTGTAAGAGTGTGAGGTCTACATTGTAGCCTACACTATTCTCCATCATCCGGCTATGATTATCAAGCCTATGATCTTGTACAAAATTGTTCATTAATACAATACATCTACATTGTTCATCTATGATCTCTCTGTTATAGTCATTCCTAAGTGTCAACTTGTGATGCTCATATCTCAGCCAATTCTCCACCATTTTCAATTATCTATAGCTTGTTGGAATCAGCTCCAAGTTATCTACATGCTGACAAATTTTGAAGGGAATCCATTCAGCCAATTTGGAGAAAAGAGCATCAAAGCACTCACTAGTCAAACTCTGCAGAGGTCCTAAAAAATCGGGGGTGATTATTCAATTGTTAAATTGATTGCTCTATGTATAGTGCATCATTTCAAGTGATCCCACTTGGAATCATTAGCTTACTAAGCTAGTTAGATACCTCTAAAATTAATTTTTCTAATTCCTACAGTACCGGTATCACTAAGCATAACAAGCAACAAGTGTGTAATAAAAAATAGAAGGTTTTCATTGATCCTTCTATTTGGGAGTAGTCTGTTTGATTCAATCCTTTCTTACATCATTTCCAAAGTACATAGGCACTTGTATAGTCTCATTGGAAAGCTAAGAGGGCCCACATATCATCTTTGAAGCTACAAGGGGCTGGTACTAAGTAGGATTTGGCAGTACCTACTCATTTCTTGGAGTGTCCATCCATCTATGCCAACGAAAGCTAGAGAAGGAGGCCTGAAGCTATCAAGAAGATCAAAAGGAACTACATTCGAAGTAAAGGTACATTCATTATTCACAAAGCTTGAAAAATTTATTGCACAAGTGAAGAAAGGATGGGAGATTCTCTTCAGATAGAGAAATTGGATAGAGAAAACTATCCTGCTTGGTCTTTGAGGATGGAAGCTCATTTTATGAGCAAAGATTTGATAGGATACATCACAGGTGAAGAAGAAAAACCAGAGTTTAGGGATCTTAGTGTTCCAACTAGGGAAGAGCTCTCAGATTTGAAGACATGGATGAAGAAGGATGCTCAATCTAGAAGCATTATCTACATGGGAGTCAATGATTAAATTGTAGAGAAAGGTTATGAAGTAAGGTTCACTAATGATGGAGTTTTTGTGGAAGACCCTAGCAATGGGTATAAACAAATTGTTTCAGGAAAGAAATAAGGAAGTCTATTCACATTGAAGATTCAAGGCAATGTTGGTCATGCCTTGTTCACTTATGGAGGAAATAAGATCTCTGAGTTAGATCTTTGGCATAAAATTTTTGGACATTTCATGAAAGAGGTATTAATGATATGATCATTGATAATGGTTCAGTGTTTGGATTACCTAATGTTGCAGGTCAACACATGACATACAGATGTGAAGCATGTCAACTAGGTAAGGCGCATAAGCAATCATATGATAAGCATGGTTTCATGTGTTCATTGGTACATACAGATGTGTGGGGACCATCAAAGGATCTCAACATTAATGGTTCAAGATATTATGTGATTTATGTTGATGATGCTACTAGGTGGATCACCATATATGTGATCAAAGATAAATCAGAGGTGTTCAATACATTTAAACATTATCATGTGTATGCAGAAAGAGTTTCAGGACAAAAATTGAAGAGACTAAGGTCAGATGGAGGGGGTGAGTATTTCTCTAATGAGTTCAGTGATTATTTGTGGAATGCAGGTATAAAAAGGGAAGTTACTTACAGGTACTCTCCTCAACAAAATGGTGTAGCAAAAAGGAGAAATAGAACTCTTGTTGAGTTTGCAAGGTCAATGATGAAGGAGAAAAATTGTCCCAATTATTTGTGGGTTGAGGCTGTAAATACAGCCAAATACTTGGTTAATAGGCTACCATGTAAAAGCTTTGCAGGGTATGACACCTTATGAGGCATGGTGGGGTAAGAGACCTACCTTAGATCAATGCAAAGTGTTTGGATGTTTGGCTTATGCATATGTGCCATCTCAATTGAGGCATAAATTGGAACCTAAAGCTGAAAAGTATGTGTTCATTGGTTATGATGATAAGCAGATGGGTTATTGGAGTCCATCCACAAAGCAATTCCTTATGTCAAAGGATGTTACATTTGATGAGCAAGGTACTTGGTATGTAGGTACAATCAACATTAATGCACGTGATGAAGAAACATTGAACCAAAAGAAAGGTAAATCAAAGGTTCATATATTTGATGAAGAAGAGAACAATGAAGCATCAGTTGAAGTTGAAGAAATGCCAAGGTTTGATCCAAAATGTGATGAACCAGAAACTTCAAGAAGTGGAGAACTCAGAAGATCTTCAAGGCACAAATGGCAACCTACAAGGTATAGCTATGATACTTCATTTTTTACCACTAAAGATTATGTTCATATGGTGAAAGCAGAGGAAGACCCTTCTACATATGAAGAGGCAAAAGGTAAGGAAAATTGGGAGAAAGCTATGCAGGAGGAGTATAATGCATTGATGGAAAATGAGACATGTGATTTGGTTCCCAAACCAAATAGTTAGAAGATCATTGGATGCAAATGCATCTACAAGACAAAGAGGTATGCAGATGGAAGTGTGTCTAGATATAAAGCTAGACTTGTTGTGAAAGGGTATGCTCAGACATATGGTATAGATTATGATGAGACTTATAGTCCTGTGGCAAAGATGACAACTATAAGGACTCTCATAGCTATTGCTACATGTAAAGGTTGGAAGATATGTCAATTACATGTGAAGAATGCTTTTCTAAATGGTTATATTTTAGATGATGTTTTCATGGAGCAACCAAAAGGTTTCAAGGATAAAAGGTATCCAGATTATGCATGTAAGCTCAAAAGAGCTTTGTATGGTTTGAAGCAGTCCCCAAGGGCATGGAATTATAGACTTGTGACATTCTTGAAAGAGCTTGGTTTCTAAGTGTCTAAGGCAGATAGTAGCTTGCTTGTTAAAGCAAGTGATGATGGGTTTATTTAAATGTGCATATATGTTGATGACATAATTTTTACAGGTACATATGAGAAGGGCGTACAAAGTCTCAAGAAGCAAATTGAGAAAGAACACAGACATCTAAATCCAACAATTGGTATCAGAGTAGGTTGCTACTTCATCTAGGGCATCGTCAACACCTTTCCGGTTGCAGTCTTAGAATTGCACGAATTTTGATGAGCATACTTAGCGTGTTTCCAAGATCAAAAGTGAATCAATTTGTGGTGTTGAAATCATGATCTGAGCTCATTTCGACCTCCGAACGCACTATCGTAGTGCTTGTGTAGGCTATTTCATCTTTTTGTGCCAAAGGTATATACCAATTTTGGTTCACCAGTATAAGCATCTCGAAGTCTGCTATAGGTTTAGCAAAATTTGTATGGGCAGTTCTGTTCAACTTTTTGAGATATAGTCGATTTTCTGCATCAAGGTATTTTAGTCACCGACCATGGCTGAAAGCAGTGATGTATTCTGTATGTTGGTTGTTGAGGATAAGTTGGATTGTACCACTACCCGTTATGGGCTTATATGATGCAACATGTATTGGTTTCAAAAGGACTATGGAACATTGTGCACGGTGTTGAAAAGCATCCTATCACACCTGCAACTGTTACAACTGCAGGTATTGAAGTTGATGCAGAAGGTGTCAAAGATAATGATATTCTGCATATTCCTGTTCATGCTACGATTTCTGCTTCACCTATTGCAGACAAAATTTGTTGGGATGGCAGAGATGCCAAGGCACATGCATTGATAGAAGCAACCTTCGAAAATAGTTGGAGAGTGAGCACATGAATGAAGGTGATTCTATGATAATTTTCTAACAAAGATCAAAGACTTGAAGGAACAGCTGATTTTTGCTAATGAGGTTATACCAGATAGCTCACTTGTGTAGACCATTCTGAATGGTCTTCTTGATTCATATCAGAGTGTTGCTTCTACTCTTTGGTTGATGATGAAAGGCAATCCAAATCCAAATGCCTTGTCATTTGAGGATTTAGTCTCTGTTCTGTTGCAGGAGGATCAGTCCAGGCAGAACATGTCCATTATGCATGTTGGAGATCAAGCTTTCTTGGCTAGTCAGAAGGGCAAAGGAAAATGGAGCTCTTCAACTAGTAAGCTGAAATCTGCTAATTTTGCACAATCGAAGAGGGAAGACAAAGATGAAAATAAATCAGAAAAGCAGAAATTGTTTTGCAAGTACTATAAAGGATATGATCATATCATAAAGTACTATCCAAAACTGGCTGCTAAAGAGGCAAAGAAGAAAGAGGCTGGAATGGTTGTTGCAGAGGCCTCTACAACAAAAACAGAGTCTGCTAACCTTGTGCAGAAAGAAGAATGGGTGTTTACTAGTGTTTGCAATTTTGACCCATCTTCTCATGAGCAGTGCATGTCTGTAGTAGACTCAGATGTTTAGTACTTTGACAGTGGGGCAACCAAACATATTACCTTGCACTGCAATTTCTTCTCTTCACTCGAGCTGCCCCTATAGGGAATACTGTTACATGCGCGAACAACTCCTCTTAACCTATTATGGGAGTTGGTAAGATCATTTTGACTATTGTTGATGGTAGTTCTTTCACTTTCTCAGATGCTTTGTTTGTGCCAGGGATCAAGAAAAATATGTTATCACTTTCTACATTAGCCAAGATTGGGTGTTGATGACAGATGTATAGTTCATGATCTGTCAAATGGCGACATGATTATTGCTTTTGGCATTTTATGTTGTGGGCTATATAAGCTCATAGACTATGAAAGATCTATAAAAAATTCGGCATGTGTAGTACTTGATTCTCAGGCTATGTCAGATACAAAGTTTTGGCATGCACGCTTTGGTCATTTGAATTTTGCTAGTTTGCTATGCCCGCACAAACCTGAAATGGTGTCCTCTTTGCCCAAACTTGAGGCACTTTGCTATGACACTCGTGTCTCCACTAGTGGCTTTTGCTTTATGCTTCGTAAGCTCATGTATATCTTGGTTGAGCAAGAAGCAGCCTACTGTGGCCACTTTTAGTTGTGAGGCTGAGTATAGGGAAGCTTTCACAACGACTATTGAGTGTGTGTGGCTCAGACGCCTTATAACTGATTTGGGTGTTGGTGAGTCTTCTGCCATCACCATCTTCACTAATAGTCAGAGCGCATTGCCAGTTGCGAGGAACCGTGTGTTCCATGCTCGCACTAAGCACATTGAGGTGTCATTATGTCAGGGAGAGGTTCTCTGCTGGGGAGATCAGCTTGGCATATGTGCCCACGTAGGAGAACATTGCAGACCTTTTCATGAAGGTTGTGCCTAGGGAGAAGTTTGAAGCTTTTCGCAAAGCTTTGGGCTTACTTCCTTTTTTCGAGTGATTTCCACATAGCTTGGCACTTCCTTATACATGAGTGCCAGCTCCTTGCTCACCGCATCACTCCCAGGGGGGTTTGTTGATATATTAAGGTAGTGATGTGTGTGAACACACTAGGACTATCGGGGCACTTTTTTTTCCCTCTTTAGGAGGTGTTTTCCCCCGGCTTGTATATACGCATAGTGCCCTAACGAGCTACTTATCTTTGTACATTCTAGTGGTAATACATTCAGTATTGTGTGTTGTACTCCAAGCTTCTTCTTCTTCCTTGTGTTGTTTGCGTGCTTCCGCAGACATCTAACTCCAACAGGATTTAACTTGGAGAAGGTGCGCAAACTTGAGGAGACACCTTGTATAAATTTTCATTGAAAGCTTTACACATTTGATCAGTCAATGAGAGAATTAAGTGCAACAAACTTTTCTAAATAATTAGTTTCTTCACAGTTAGTGCAAAGTTTGATAATTTGGCATTGCTCTTCCAAAATTGGTTGAGGTTTTGAGTTGTTCTTGATATAGAGATGCTCTAACATCAAGGATAACTTGTTCTTTTGGAGATTAACACTCTCCATCAAAAAGCACATGCAGATGATATAAGGAGAAGTGACCTAGGACCAAGAAGATCTGGGAGGATGTGGAACTCAGTGCAGCGATTGACATATGATAGCTACATGGCTCATCATTGTGCCTAGATGACAAAGGTAATACAAGATGCTGAACCTTCTTGTTTTGATGATGCAATTGGAAATGCAGATTGGGAAAAAGCTATGGATGAGGAGATGGCTTCACTTTATGGAAATCATACATGGAAGCTGGTTCCATTGTCGCAAGGAAAGAAACCCATAGGCTACAAGTGGGTTTACAAGGTAAAGCACAATGCTGATGGTAGCATAAGCAGGTATAAAGCACGATTGGTGGCTACAACAAAAGGATGGACTTTGCATCAGATGGATGTGAAGAATGCTTTTGTACATGGTGAGTTACAAGAAGAAGTATACATGGACTAGCCACCAGGATATAAAGATTCAAAGCACCCAAAATATGTTTGTAGGTTGCAAAAGGCTTTGTATCGGCTTAGACAAGCTCCTCATGCATGGCATGCAAGGATTGTTGGTTACTTAACCACCATTGGGTTTTCTATGTGTGATGCAGATCATTCACTATATGCAAGGAAGGGTGATGATGGCATCATGATTGTGGTTGTTTATGTTGATGGCTTGATTGTAGGTGGTGATAATGAAGCAACTTCTTATGTAGGAATTTGACATGAAAGATCTTGGTGTGCTATGTTATTTTTTGGGCATTGATTTTATACATACATAAAAAGATATATGAATGTCGCAAAGGCAATATGCCTTGAATATGCTGCCAAAGTATGGTATGGCTGATTGTAAGCCAATTTCTATGCCATTATATCAGAATTCGAAGTTGGATACTACATCAAGTGAAGCATTGGAAAATGCTACTATGTGCAAGAAAATTCTGGGAAGTTTAATATATCTCTTAATTACAAGGCCTGATCTAAGCTACATTGTTGGACTTGAAAGTCAATTTATGCAGGTTGCCAGGAAGCCACATTTAGATGCTCTGAGGTGCACTCTACATTATGTGAGTGCTCCTTTGGATTATGCATTGTTTTATGAAGCTGGTGTAGAATTGCAAGTTCATGGATACACTGATGCAGATTGGGCTAGTAGCATTCCAGATAGAAGATCTACTAGTGGCTTTCTATTCTCACTTGGGAGTGCAGCTATTGATATATTTAGGTAGTGATGTGTGTGAACACCCTAGGACCGCCGTGGAACTTTTTTCCCTCTTTAGGAGGTTTTTTCCCCCAGCTTGTATATATGCATATAGCCCTAACAGGTTACTTATCTTTGTACATTCTAGTGGTAATACATTCACTATTGTGTGTTATGTTCCAAGCTTCTTCTTCTTCCTTGTGCTTTTTGCATGCTTCCGCAGATGTGTAACTCCAAAAATTAGTGTCAGAGCAAGTCGCCGCTTCATCTAGGGCGTCATCTACACCTCTCCGATCACAGTCTCAGAATCCCATGAAATTTGGTGAGCCATACTCAAGGTGATTAGGAGATCAAAACAACTTTGCTGTGTGGCACCAAATTCGTGATCTGAGCTCATTTCGGGCTTCAAATGCACTATCATAGTGCTTGTACAGGCTATTTTGTCTTTTTGTGCCAAAGATATATACCAGTTTTGGTTCACAAATATAAGCATCTCAAAGTCTGTTATAGGTTTAGCAGAACTCATCAGGGTAATTCTGCTCAACTTTTTCAGATACATTCATTTTTCTGCATCAGGGTATTTTAGTCAGTGGCCATGGCCGAAAGCAGTGATGTATTTCGTATGTTGGTTGTTGAGGATAAGTTGGATGGTATGAATTACCCTTGTGGGCTTATATGATGCATCATGTATTGGTCACAAAAGGATTATGGAATATTGTGCAGGGTGTTGAAAGATGCCCTATTACACCTGCGACTACAAGTACTGCAAATACAAGTACTGAAAATGATGCGGATGGTGTCGAAGATGGTGATATTATGTAGATTCTTGTTCGTGTTGTTGTTTTTGTTGCAGCTACTATAGAGCAAATTCATTGGGATGACAGAGATGCTCAGGCACATGCATTGATAGCTTCGTTTGTCAAATGTGCCATTATTCCTCACATTCTCTCTTGCAGAATAGTTAAAGATACTTGCGGTACACTTACCACATTGTACCAAGCTAGGAATGAGGCTTGTGTTGTTTACCTCTGAAAATAGTTGGAGAGTGAGCAGATGAATGAAGGTGATTATATGGACAATTTTCTGACAAAGATCAAGGATTTGAAGGAACACTTGATTTTGCTGATGAAATCCTTCTTGACAGTTCACTTGTGTAGACAGTTTTGAATGGTCTCCTGACTCATATTAGAGTTTTGTTTCTACTCTTCGTTTGATGATGAAAGACAATCCTAATGCCTTAACATTTGAAGAGTTACTTTCTGTTCTATTGCAGGAAGATCAGTCTAAGCAGAATAGGTCTATTATGCATGTTGTAGATCAAGCTTTATTGGCTAGTCAGAAGGGCAAAGGTAAATGGAGCTCATCTACTAGTAAGCAGAAATCTGCAAACATTGCACATTCGAAGAAGGAAGACAAAGATGAGAAGAAATAAAAAAAACAGAAATTATTTTGCAAATATTGTAAAGCAAATGATCATGTCATTAAGAGATGTCCAAAACTGGTTGCTAAAGAGGAAAACAAGAAAGAGGCAAAGAAGAAAAAGGCTGGACTGGTTGTTGGAGAGGCCTCTACATAGAAAACAAAGTCTACTAATCTTGTGCAGAATGAAGAATGGACATTTACTACTATTTGCAGTTTTGACCCATCTTCTCATGAGCAATGTATGTCTACAGTAGACTCAGATGTTTGGTATTTTGATAGTGGGGCAACCAAACATATTACCTCATAGCCCAATTTTTTCACTTCACTTGAGCCTACCCCTAGAGAGGATACTGTCACATGTGCCAACAACTCATCTTATCCTGTCATGGGAGTTGGTAAGATCATTCTGACTACTACTGATGGTAGTTCTTTCACTTAAGTAGTTTATTTATGCCAGGGATAAGAAAAATCTGTTCTTTCACTTAAGATCATTCTGACTACTACTGATGGTAGTTTATTTATGCCACGGATCAAGAAAAATTTGTTATCAGTTTCTGCATTAGCCAAGATTGGCTTGGTTGTGAAATTTGTTGATGAAAGATATACAATTCATGATCTATCAAATGGCAATGTCATTATTGCTTCTGGCATTTTATGTCGTGGCCTGTATAAGCTCATAGACTATGAAAGATCTGTGAATGATTCAGCATGTGTAGTACATGATTCTCAGGCTATGTCAGATGCAAAGCTTTGGCATGCATGCTTTAGTCATCTGAATTTTGCTAGTTTGTTACACTTGCAGAAATCTGAAATGGTGGCCTCTTTGCCCAAACTTGAGGAACCTCATATACATGTATCTGAAGGTTCTATTTTGGGCAAAATGCAGCGTTCCTCCTTTCCAAAAGATGTTTTAGTTTGAGCTAATAAAAAATTGCAGCTTGTTCACCGTGATGTATGTGGTCCTATGCAGACACCTTCTTTTGGAAACTATCTTTACTTTGTGACTTTCATTGATGATTTTTCTAGGCATGCATGGGTATATCCATTGAAGGGAAAGTCCAAAGTGTTTTTGTGCTTCAAACAGTTTCTGACTTTGGCTAAAAATCTGTCAGCTTGTAAAATGGGCACCCTCCATTCTAATCGAGGGGGGGAATATATGCCTTCTGACTTTAATGCATTTTTGGTTGAACATGGGATAAAACATCAATGTACAGTGCCATATAGACCTCAACAGAATGGAGTTGCTAAATGGAAGAATAGGTCACTCATGGAGATGGTGAGGTGTATGATCAAGAGTCAGGCTTTACCACAGAGTTTCTAGCTTGAGGATATCATATGTGCAACATATGTACTAAATCGGTGTCCTACTAAAGCACTGCAGTCTATCACCCCATATGATGCTTGGCATGGTTGCAAGCCATCGATTGATCATCTGCATGTTTTTGGTTGTCTGGCATATGCATTAGTGCCTGAACAACATCGCATGAAATTGGATGATAAAGCAATAAAATGTATTTTTGTTGGGTAAAGTTCTGAAAGCAAAGGCGATCATCTGTATCATCCACAGAATAAATGCATTTTGGTTAGTCGTGATGTTGTTTTTGTGGAAGATGCTATTCAACCCTTACTCTAGATGTTAACTTTTGTTGTCAACAAAAATTGAGTCGTTATATATGCCTCACATAGAGAGCGTGAGAAAATATAGGTATAATCACAAATAATAAATCAATAAAACTAACAACGACAATGAAATCAATCAATCATAATAAAATAAAATAATAATAATAATAATAATAATAATAAATAATCATTATAAAAAAAAAGAGAGAGAGAGAAGGCGAGCAAGAGAAATTGAGCTTCTTCTCTACGTTCTTTTGTTGTTATCTTCATTTTCACTCTCAAATGATTAATTCCCATGCGATATTAGCACGCCTATGGTCATGTTTAGGATAAATTATCTTTCCCTCTATTTAATGCTTATGGTGCTAAAAATGATGATCTATGATATATGTTTGCTTCACGGAACATGTTTGTTTTGAGAAATGCTTTTTTACATATTGCATATCATTGGGGATGGTTGTTTCTTTTGACGGGAATGATTGAGTTATGGAAACCTGATCACATGAAGGTTTGTACCTTATGGGTAGGCATGATGGATGATGATAAGGGCTTGCATGAGGTGGTACGGTCTAAGTGCGAGGTAGCGTTAACTCGACAAAAGCACTCATTTGTTTTGTTTTTGGTAATGAGAGAGTGTGAGGTAGCGTTAAGTCGGCAGAAACACTCCATTGTGAATGTGAGGTAGCGTTGATACGGTAGAAGCATTCACTAATTTCTTTTGTGTGCATGTTTTGAATGGTGGATGATGTGGGACTATGGGATACGTACCTTCATGTTGATTTGATTCTTCATATATAGTTATTTGATACTGATCATACTAATCCAAAAAAGACAAGCTTTGCTTGATCATTATTTGATGATTTATGTTGTAGTCCTTATGGGGAGCCAGATATGTAGTATAGAAGTGAAGATTGACGATGATAATGCTATGATTGGATGATCCACCCCTCTTTTACATAGATTGTACATGATAATGATGTAATGTAGGTAGCTATAAGAAAATGATGTAATTGATGTATAAGATGAGCAATGTAATTATGCTATTTTTTGTGCTTCATCTTAATGCATATAAGAGGGCAGACTATGGGTTGTGTGTAAAGTACTTGCATAACTTGGATTAAGTTCCAGGCACTTTGCTTTGCATTACACATTTCTCCTAGTTCTGGATTGTTATGGGCATTGTCTTACCTTCCATACCATGGATTTGGGCCATGCACTTTGGTTGGTGGATAATGTTTCATAGGGTAGTTACATATAGTAAACCTAGGACATTGGTAAGCATTGTGTGGGCTTCGAGTCCACCGTGCGTGCCAGTGTTAGAGTAGGCATGTACATGTTGGCATTTTATAGTTTTAAGGTTTAATTGAAGGGTTGAGTAAGGGGTGCAATGAAAAGGTATAAGTCCCATACGAATGGGCATGGACATGTGAATAAATATATGACTTTGGTAATGAAATACAGCACGCATCTTGGAAGTTGTGTCTCCTACTCTGTCGGTTATGGCTTCTTCTCTCCCTCTTTAATTGCTTTGTATATAATTGTCATCTTCTTCATATGCATGCGGCCATGGCGGACCCTTTTCCCTGTACAAAGTGGAACATGCCTTCCTCTTTGTAACAGAGCTGATATCGAGGAGGCAAAAAACTATGCCAAAATGGCTAGTGCAGATTTTGTGTGATAGCAAATTTAGATGCATCTCTGTCATACCATGCTCGTTCAAGCTCTCATAGTGCCTCTTTTGCATTAGATTTCTATGTTATGGCTGCCTCTAGTCTATGTGATGAGACTGAGCTTGTTTCATTTGATGAAGCACAAAATTCTGAACATTGGATGGATGGAATGCAATCTGAATATAATGCTATCATAAAAAATGGTACCTAGTTTTTATGTGACTTGCCTCCTAGCGATAAGGCCATTGGCATTAAGTGGGTATACAAGCTAAAGCATAAAATTGATGGAACAATTGACAGATATAAGACTAGGATTATTGCAAAGGGTTATGCGCAAGAAAGAGGCATTGATTTTGATGAAACCTTTGCTCCTACTTATCGAATGACTATTGTTCATAGCATATGTGCACTTGTAGCTCATCATGGTTGGAATGTACATTAGTTGGACATTAAAACAACATTTCTGAATGGTGACTTGCATGAAGAAGTGTATGTTCTTCAGCCCCATGGATTTGTGAAAAAAGGGCATGAAAACCAGGTGTGCAGGTTAAAAAAGGCATTATATGGTTTAAAACAAGCACCACGTGCTTGGTATGAAAAGATACATGCCTATGTGATTGCACATGGTTTTGGGAATAGTCATACTGAAAGCACCTTATATGTTAAGTGTGCTAATGATGTGCTTTTGATCATTGTGGTGTATGTTGATGACATGCTGCTCACTGGACCTCATGAGGAGCATATTACTGATTTCAAGGATGATATACATGCCTCATTTGAGATGTCTGATTTGGGGCATTTGCATCATTATTTGGGCATTCAATTTATGCACATTGATGGTGGAGTGGCTTTGTGTCAAACAAAATATATTGACACATTATTGCAGCATTTTGGCCTTGAAGACTGTAAACCTATTTCCACTCCTATGGAGACAGGTTTACCATTGAGTCTTCATGATGACAGAGATGCATTTGATGTTGTTCTCTATCAGCATGCTATTGGATGCTTGATTTACTTATGCATTACTCGGCTAGATATTCAATTAGTATACATTCAGTATTGTGTGTTGTGCTCCAAGCTTCTTCTTCTTCCTTGTGTTGTTTGCGTGCTTCCACAGATGTCTAACTCCAATAGCAGTTATTACATGGAGCAACAAGAAGCAACCCACTGTTGCTTTGTTGAGTACAGAGGCTGAGTATAGAGGTGCTGCAATGGCAGTATTTGAAGCATCATGGCTTGAGATGCTACTTGCAAATTTAGTTGTGGAAGTGCAAAAGCCTATCGCCATCTATTATGATAATCTTAACAGCATACAATTAGCATGGAATCCTATTTTTCATGCCATAACAAAGCATATCGAGGTACATTATCACTTCATCAGAGAGAAGGTATTAGCAGGTGATATTGATCTTGTTTATGTGAGGATATATGAGCAGGTTGCTCATATTTTCACTAATGAACTTGGAGGTGAGAAGTTGAAGAAGTTTCGAGAGACTCTTGGATTATAGGATATGATGTTGAGCTTCAACAGGAGTGTTGAAATATTGGGAGCACACGGGTGGACACCACCATCTTTGTAGCTGCATTACTCTTGGCAATTCGAGAATTTGAATTCTCTATCTCTTAGTGTGTGTCTTCCTTTGTGTGAGTTTTTTTCTGAACTCTATCTTCTGGTCTATTCCACTGTGATATTCTTTCTTATAGAAAAGGGATCCATTCGTCTTATATAGACTTCCATGGAGGGAAATGCAATCTTTATTTTGCATTTTCAATATATTTTCTTTCGTTGTTTTTCTTTTTCTTGACCTCGAAGGGAAGAATGCATGCTAGAATTAGGGTTTATGGACAAGTTAGAACAAAGTCGTCTTCCGCTTGTGTATCCAGATAAGATTTACAAACCCTAAAAGTTAGGAGAGAATAATCTTAACGTTACATTTTATTTGATCGATGAACTTTACAAGTGAAATATGTCCAAGTATTGCCATTATCTACAAACTGGTCAAAGGCTCATTAACCACAAAGAGAAATGTCACATTCTTATAGTAAATTAATGTACAACTTAAGATACATATCTCTCCGTTGCCATATTCTTTTCTCATACATTTAAATCATGAAGAGAAAATAAATTTTAGTGATGCTCTTTGGGTTGAACTTTTAAGACATATAAACAAGGATCCTTTGCTCCTCATGTGTGTTTTTACCCTTAGGCTAGGTTCATAGGAGACATAAGCTAATTAGTGAACATTTTCACTCACCCGCACGTGACAAGCTTGCTTGGGAAAATTTAGGTGACCCCTCCTTTCTAGCAAAACTTGCTGAGGTGTAAGAAACCTCTCGTGGGCCGAAACCCAATCACTAAGAATCAATTGACTCATAATGAAATGCCTCATACGATTGTTCTCTGTCTTTGTCTGCATATTTGGAAGGTGACACAAAATAAGTGTTGATTTTTCACTTCTTCTGCCACCTTGTGCGAACCTACAGTGAGAGTTTCCCTTTGCTTTTCCGAAGAAAAGCATATTCCACAAAGTAGGGGTTAGACTGTTCAAAGTTAACACTTGAAAAAAACTTCTCAAAGGCAAGTGATTTATTTTGTTCGAAACAATACATTGATTTAGAACTCACAACTCTCCTACCATAAAAAGAGGTTGAACCCTTGCCTTGCCTCAAGAAACGAGAGACCCAACCAATCCTACTTAAAAGAAGGAGTTCAAACAACCTTGAATATCTTTTTACTTTTTACTTTTTTTCAACTGAAGCCTACTCCCCTGGACGTTAACTTTGAAATTGCAATTGTACAAGTGAATGGGCATAATACCCATGGGACCCTCGGTATCCCACAAAGGAGGAGCTAAACTGCCCTAAGGCGACACAAGAGAGGACTAATTTCAATTGGAAATAATATGATTTACACTGATCTTAAATCCGCATTGTCCTGCCGTAACTGAGGATTAAACCTTCTCCCGTGCCTTAAGAGACGAAAGATCCAGCCAACCCAACTAACATGCTCGGACAAATATCTTTGTACTTGAAAGCACGAGGTCGAACAACCTTGAATATCTTTGTAGAAGCATGAATCACATTTAAAGATGCTTTTGAAATATTTGAAGAAGCCGCTTTTCAGCAATTATCCCTGTGGTCCTGGTAGAGAGAAAAGGCTGCCTGGGGCCTCCTTATCCGCTCTATCGTTCAATAGAGGCATCTTGCAGCATTACTGTGCTTCTTTGATCGAAATTCGGGCTCTCGATGAGTAAACAATAACGTTCCATAGATGGGAGGAAACAACATGTGGGCGGGAGCATCAGCCTCATGAACAGGTACTGAATGGCGGCTTCTACATCGCCTTGTTTCTACCCATCTCTGGTGGAACCGACGTTCAAGCGGCACACCTCGGTTTTATCTCAATCCTCTCCTAACGTATGGCCCAAACATCTGAAGCACAGCAATAGGGCACTGCACGTATGCATGTGCAGCTCGTTTGTTGGAGATTTGGTCTCCAATTTGCCCCTGGACGACATACAACACATTTTTCAAGACAATGACACTGTCGCTTCTATTTTAAGAACTGGAATGTCTGCCGTTTCTGAGCTCCCAGAAGAGCAGAGATGGCAGACACTGGGTGGGGCAGCAGTCGGGTGGGTGTACCTAACAGCTCGACCCAATGTGTTATGGGGTGCTGTAGATGCATTTGTACTGGCACCTCTACAATTTGTTGCAGACAAGGCATTACGTCGCAGAAGTTACAGCAGGAAAGACTTTCTCGTTGCACAACGTGTAGGTGAAGGATCTTTTGGTACAGTCTATGCAGGTGCACTTGTTCCTTCCAATTTAGAATTGGAAGATGAGCTTGGACGGAGATCAAGAAGACCTGAAGAGGTTGATGGCTATAAATCTTTTCAAAAGGTCATTCTCAAAAAGGTTCGTCCATGCTATTATTACGTCTGATAATTATAGTCAAATTTACTACCATTACTTAGCAACGATATGGAAGTTGGGACGCCCTGATGGTCCAGCGCTTGGCTAGGCGAACATGTTTTTGTTATTCAAGGCAATGCTATGACCTCAGCTCAAACATAATTGTCTAGTTTTGGTGAGATTTGAATGAGGTTTATCACGTTTATAGATTAGACACTGCACATGCGGAGCTACTGATACTGTGTGGTTTTGTGATTTTGGACGGATGGAGCTGTTTGTTTAGAAAGCCCAAACCACGCTCTGTCTTGTTTAGTGGCAGAAACGTTTTAATGAGCTGCATGAAGGTTATAGATCAAATTATTTTTATTTACTGGAACCTTCTTTATTTTGCACCTTTAGAAAGCCAAAGTTTCGCTTTAGTTCCTGCAGAAAACTGTTAATCAAAGAAAATTCTCCCTATATCTCACTCTTGGGATTTGCGTTTTATGACTTTGCTTTTGTATAAGAATCGCCATTTAAATTTATGCCTTCAAAATACATGTTCAATACGTAAGTTTGGATAATTTTGGACATATGAAAGCATATACCATGGACATATCCATTCAAGTTTCACATGCACTATACCAGGTCATATCTTTGGGTCATATGCAGGATTTGTCGAGCTGCTCGCTGATGGTTCAAACGCTCAGTTTTGGTGTCTAGAAACCATTTTTCTATTTGAAGTGCTGTTGCATACTCATAATTTGGGATTATATTTACACCATTGTTGAAAAAAAAATCGCACTTTCATGAAGGAAAATATATTGGTAGAGTTTTGCACATATACTTGTAGAATGGGACCTATGGCATCTTCATATCAGACATTATCTCAATTTGTTTGCCATAAAATGACTCTTGATCTTTTTACTTATGGATGTACATTTAGTGTTTTCTTTCTCTGATTATATGAGCAATCAAGAAATGAGATAGGCATTTTGATGCATGTTGTATGGAATAAAACTTCACACTTGTATGTTTCGGAAGGGTTTGATCTGCACATAGCATGGTCAAGAGATTTAAATTGGAATTCAATTGTGTAATGGCTCATATTCAAAACAAAAGAAGAAGTTTTAACACTTTCAAAGAGACAGTTTTATTTTTATTAGATAATGTATATATACACTGCACATATGCATGTGCATGAATTCAAACAAAACAACGAATGAGCCACTTTCATACACTAAGAAGGACACAATATCCCACAAATTATACATAGAAGTTGTAATAGACCAATGATCATGAGACTTGTTAATGGTTATCCATAACATCATGGTGAGCAAGTTGGATATATACACCACCCAAACTTCAATAAAGAATATCCATACATCATACTGTAAGAAAATAACAGCACATCATACTGTAAGAAAATAAGAGCACAATGGAATAGACCAATAGACAGAGTTGAAAGAAAAATGAAGACAAAGATAGATGCAAACTGAGAGATAGAGAACTCAAATTCTCATATTGCCAAGTGTAATGCAATTACAACGATGGTGCTGTCCACCCGTGCGCTCCCAATGTGGAGCTTAGATGGCAATCTAGACAGACTATAAATGAAGGGCTTATGAGTGCGCAATGCTATGTAAAGCTGAACCTGGGCCATGCTTATATAGCTTTTACAAGGGGAGTTGGTATAGAGAAATGTAGTTGGGAGATACACAATAGTTGACAAAATATACAATCCGGCAATATCTCTACGACCAGAAGTCCTATCATCCCAGCCCTATGGGCGAGGGGATGGGATAGACCTCATCTAACTTAGAAGTTAGGGTTCACAAATGTTCGGGCTTTCACAATGGCTTCTCTTCATAATGGGGGCATTACAACTTAGATCACCATGGATCATTTGTGGTCACTTGAGGGTGCAATATTTGAGCATATCTAACACCCCCCTCAATGTCAACCCTACGTGAAGTACCTCCTCGCTCCAATCCCAAGCTTTGGAAAGTGTCGAAGAAGTTTCTTTCTCCGAAGTGCCTAGGCGAAGATGTTTGCTCCATTTTCTTCGGTTGGACAATAGCTTATCTCCACGACCCCATCTTCAATTAACTCACACACATAGTGATACCAAATTTCTATGTGCTTGGTATGTGCATGGAAAACAAGATTCTTGGCAATGGCCATGCAACTTTAGTTGTCACACTTCAACTATGTAGCCTCGTGTCCTTGTATTCCTATGTGCCATAGGATCCTCCTCAACCATACTGATTCACATGCTGCAACACATGCAACTTTGTGCTCATCTTCGGTAGAAGATAATGCTACACTCGGTTGCTTCTTACTCATCAAAGAGAAAATACCTGATCCTAAAGAAAAGCAATATCCAGAAACTGATTATTTGGAATCAATATCTCCTACCCAATCTAAGTCACAGTATCTGACAAGAGATGATTCGTCTTCATAAAGAATACCATAATCAGTGGTTCCTTTCGCATACCTTAGTATCCACATGCTTGCCTGCCAATTAGTTTGGCAGGGCTTACTAGAGAACCTACTTACAACTCCAACAACATAAGAGATATCTTGTCTGCTATTGCACAAGTAGATTAGACTTCCAACTAATTTCTTGTATCTTCCAATATCCACTGGAGGTGAAGTATCTTCAATAGATAATTTTGTGTTGACCTCCATTGGTGTAGAAATTTACTTGCAATCCTCCATGTCGAATGCCTTCAATATCTGCTTTTCCACTTGGGTGACGATAGGTTGGTGACCTTCATACTCATCATTTGAAGATGATGCTTCCTTCTCTTGTGTAGAAGGGATAGCTGTTGGCCAGGTTCATAGTGGATTTCCCCTTCGCCTGAAGATAAAGTGGAAGCTCTCTTTTCCTCCTCCATTGCATGTGGCTTCTCCTTCTCAAACACCACATCACGACTTGCCATGATCTTCTTAGCCTTAGGGTCATAAAGCTCATAAGCCTTCTTATCTTCGCTATACCCGAGGAAGATACATTTGATGCTTTTTGGTTGAAGCTTGTTTCTCTCCCTATTTGGAACATGTACATAACATTCGCTTTCAAAATACTTTGAAATGGGAAACATAAGGCTTTTTACTAGTGTAGGCTTATGATGGAGTCTTTCCATCAAGTGCCTTGGTGTAGCTTCGATTCAAGATGTAGTCAGCATTGTTGACAGCCTTTGCCCAAAATTGATTAATTAAGCAAACCCTTTCTCTTCAACATGCACCTTACCCTCCATGATGGTTCTGTTTCGACGTTTTGCAACACCGTTCTGTTGAGGGCTATGTGCCACTGTGAGTTGATGCTTGATTCCTTTACTCTTGCAGAAATCTTCAAACTCGGTTGATGTGAACTCACCACCGCCGTATCTCTTGAATTTCTTAATCTTCTTCCCCGTTTCAGGTTCAACAAGCTGAAGCCATTCTTTAAACTTACCAAAAGCTTGAGCCTTATCGTGAAGGAAGTACACCCACATCTTCCTGCTATAGTCGTTGACAAGTAACATGAAGTAGGAAGATCCGCCCAAGGCTTATGTAGGCATTTCTCCACATAAGTTAGCATGCACCAACTCTAGAGGATAGATTGCTCTGTTTTTGCTTTCTTGTGGAAACTCCTTCCTTTGTTGCTTGCCCATCATGCAAGCTTCACATGGTTCCTTCATTTTCGCAATCGATGGTAGATGTGCAACCATACCCCTGCGATGCATCTCCTTCAATACAGGGTAGCTTCGATTCAAGATGTAGACAACAATGTTGACCGCCTAAATTGATTAAGCAAACCCTTTCTCTTCAACATGCACCTTACCATCTCCATGATGGTTCGATTCCAGCGTTTTGCAACACCGTTCTATTGAGGGCTATGTGCCACTGTGAGTTGATGCGTGATTCCTTTACTCTTGCAGAAATCTTCAAACTCTGTTGATGTGAATTCACCACCTCCGTCTCTCTTGAATTTCTTCATCTTCTTCCCCGTTTCAGTTTCAACAAGCTGAAGCCATTCTTTAAACTTACCAAAAGCTTGAGCCTTATTGCGAAGGAAGTACACCCACATCTTCCTGCTATAGTCGTCGACAAGTAACATGAAGTAGGAAGATCTGCCCAAGGCCTATGTAGGCATTTCTCCGCATAAGTTAGCATGCACCAACTCTAGAGGATAGCTTGCTGTGTTCTTGCTTTCTTGTGGAAACTCCTTCTATTGCTTGCCCATCATGTTAGCTTCACATGGTTCCCTTATTTTCGCAATCGATGGTAGATGTGCAACCATACCCCTGTGATGCATCTCCTTCAGTATAGGGTATCCAGTGTGGCCAAATCTCTCATGCCATAGCTTACTTGTGCCCACACTTGTAGTGGCTTTATGAGCTCACAACTCATATAGGTTGTTCCTCCTTATGCCAATCCCAACAATGTTGTTTTTATTGTCCATAATCTTAGCTCCTGTCTTACTAAAAGATACTTGATGACCTTGGTTAGTTATAGAAGCTACTAAAAGTAGATTTCATTTGATTTGTGGAACATACAACACATTTGAAAGCTTTCTAACATCCCCATTAGAGTTAATGAAAGAAACCGCACCTTCGCCCTCTGCAGGACATCTTGCATTGTTGCCTAGCTTCATTGTGATGGGTTCCTTTAGAGGCTGTAAAGAATTGTAAAGGTCCTTTGTGCTCGTCATGTGACCAAATGCACCATTGTCCAACATCGAGGAGTCATCCGTTCGTGAATCTTCAACCAAGGAGCATACCTCCTCTATCGTAACAAGTAACTCAAGCTCTGTTTTTGCTGTGTTTGCAGACTCCTTGCCCTTGCCATCTTTTAAAGAGCCATTCTTCTCTTTTGCCTTCTTTACGCTGTTGGTTCACCCAAACCTAGAGAAGTCCACTTCTTAGGTTCAAGTTGACAAAATGGTCGTAGGTCGAATCTTGACCCAAGATAAGAGGTTCTGTGAGGTCCTCATCCTGACACACTAGCACTCTAACTGTCATATGGGTATCTTGAATGGAGATGGGAAGCTCCACCTCGCCCATGCAAGGGGTTTCCACACCTCCTAATCCTATGAGATAAGCTTCAATAGGATTAACGTTTAATTGTAGGCGTCGACATTAAGAAAATCTAACTGCACTAGGGGATGCACCTGAGTCAATCAAAGCTCTTATAGTCTTTTCATTCTTTTCGTGTCCTACTTCTAAGGTTAGAAAAGGATGTCTGTCGATTATTCTATAATGATTAATACCTCGTAGTTTGGCACATGGCCATGTGATATCTTGGTGCTTCATGAACATCCTGCCTAGTTTGTAGAGACTAGTTTGATCTCTACCTTGTCTTCTCAACTTTAAGTATGCCTACCATGCTCTGTTACTACGAACATTTTCTCTGAAGTGTTATCTAAATAGACCACTTTGCCTTGTGTCTGAGGATCTTTGAATTCATATGTTGTGACTCCGCCTTCTTCATTAGTTTGATGTGGTTTAAATCTCCAAAAGGCTTCATCCGGATTCCGTATCCCTATTCAAGAATAGCTGAATGCTTTTGTTATCTCGAGGGATCCAATTCGGTTGATGATCCTAGTCAAGATGGATTCTCCACGAGGTGTTCGAAGTTCTCGGCCTATGTTTCCATGTTCTAGGTCTCCTATCTCATTCTTTGGAATGACAATCTCAAACTCATTTGTCTTGTCTCATAAGCAGGTAACCACATACATGGTTCCTTGCTTATCAATATATGAGCCCTCTTCGAATTCGACCACAAGGTATTCAAGTCTGAAGGGTTGATCAAGGTTTTTGAGTTGGACAATAGATCTTCGCAGACCATCCTCATAGATGGGAGCACCTAATCAATTGGTTCTAGTGTATCCCAACTTAGTCTCATGGGAAACTTCTGGTTTCTATAAATAGGCCACTCTTGAACTACTTGTTGTTCCATGATAAATGATATTTTTGAGTCACTAGTCTCATAACTTAGCACGTAGGGATAGTCACTGTGCTTATGAGCCCACGGCCTAGCTGTGTGATTGACATTGGCTTCAGAGGATATGATGCTTTGTCTATCCCGACCTAGGTGTCTTCCTAATCTAAGGCTCATATACCTTA